>JBBMKD010000002.1:6038584-6069034 GCA_037834095.1 Argya squamiceps
AGAAAGAAAGAAAGAAAGAAAGAAAGAAAGAAAGAAAGAAAGAAAGAAAGAAAGAAAGAAAGAAAAGGAAAGAAAGATTATTTATTTGAGGATTAGGAAAAATAGCTAAAGAGAGCACACCCATTTTCCTTCAGAGCTTCCTATATCCTCAGCCCATTCTTAAGAAAAAACCCCTCAATTACAGAAAACTAGCTCAGGCCTTTAATGCCAGTTCTAAAAGAAGATGGGAAGAAAAGAAAAAAGGCAGCACAATGTTTTGAGGTTATTTTGTCCCATTTTCCACCACTTCAATGTGCCTGTGTGTCAGACTGCCCCAACATAAGACAGGAACTTGCTAGGTGTGCCCATTTATGACAGAGATGTCATAGATGTCCTACATATGTCCTTTTTGTCCTACAAATTTCATGCAAATGGGTATCCAGGCAGATGAGAAACACTAGGATTGTCTTTATTATGGAGGGAAAGTATACAGCAGGGAGCTGTTCTGTAAAATATACAGGAATCCTCTCAGGGACAAAACATTTTGTCATGTCAAGCTGCAAGGAAAAGCTTTGATTTGACATGAGAAAGTTCAAGAAGCACAAGAGAAAATTAAATGTAGGTCTTTTGCTCAAGAGACTGCAGAGAAAAGACAAGACTCTCCAGTCTGGGAGGAGGAAGAGGGAGATGTGGAGTTGTGGGTCTGTGGTCTGCTCCTTTCCAAATTCTGGGCACTCACCAGCACTGCAAGGGACAGATGTGCTGTCCAGCTGTTTGTGATAAGGCTTCTTGCTGGAGAAACAGCTTCTGCAGGGGCAGGTTCACCTAGAAACAGCTGCATTGAGTGGATTAGAAGCATCATGGATGGGTACCCATGGACATAACAGAGCTTGGACACAGCAGCAAAGCAGGCAAAACAAATGGCCTGGAACGTGGCATGTTCATGGGATCACTGGCGGGTGGATAATTTGCTCAGATATCTCAAGTGCTGTCTGGTAAATCACTGTCAGCAAAAGCTGGACCCCTCCTTTCCACTAAAGATGCTCCAGAGGAAAAGGGACCAACCCATTCAGAGCTGTAGGAGAGTCCCTGGAAAGCAACAGCCTCACAAAATCCTTCTTTTGCTCTTCAAAACAAAGTTATAGCTCAAGGAACAACAGGCTGTGTTTCTGAAAGTCACTGCTGTTCTCCATATTTTTTGTTGTGACATTTGGCCCTAATTTTCATTTAGCAAAGCTAAAAATAGCTCGTGAATTTAAAAGTAATTTTAAAAATACTACAACAACAAAGCCCCTGAGCTCAAGGAGTGTTTGAATAATGCTTTCAGGCACATGGTGTGATTTTTGGTGCTGTTCTGTGCAGGGCCAGGAGCTGGACTCAATCCTTGTGAGCCCCTTCCAGCTCAGGACACTCCATGGTTCCATGATTCTGTGAACCCAAACTCAGAAATTAATTAATAGAAATAGGTAATACTCAGACATGGCTGACTCTGAGCAAGACTTGGATATTTGCAAGGGCAATGATTCCACAACTCTGTGCAAGCTGCTCTTTTTTGAAATGTTCTTGTTTTCATTTGTTCCACTCAGGACACGTTACTAGGATGGAAAGAGGAGTAGAGTGGCGGGGGGGAAGAAAGAGAAAGACTGTTTGATGGTATAAATATATGGGGCAGCAATGCCAACCCCGAAAAGGGGCCTCTCATCATGGAAAAATGAGACTTGTTCCACTTCGCGTCAAACAAAGATGCCTTCAGCTCCAGAGAGGACAACCGCGCCCCAGCCCATCCCGAGCCGCGGGGGAGCGGAAGGGAGGGAGGGGACCCTGCCAGGTCTCGGTAGACCCACAGTGACTCTCCGTGGATGTTCGGAGCTACTGCAAAGCAGACTCTGCCCGGTTTTGGAGGAGGAGGAACTCAGAGGGCAGCTCCAGACGGCCGGGAAATAGCGGGTCTGGGCTGGAGACGCCTCCGCTGCCCCTCCCGCTCCCTCATCCCGCACATCGCAGCGCCCAGGGCCCCGGAGCCACTCTCCAGCCGGGGATGCGGGAGCCTTCCTGACACCGGCCACTCCACAGAGCCCTTTCTCCTTACGTTGCGGAGGGATTTGGGGGAGAAGTTTTGATGACCTCATTTTCCAGGTAGGCAGACATTTTCACTCCGAGTACAGGGGTTCTGTGGCTACTTACTGACCAAGCTCCAGCCAGGAATAACAGAAATTCCTCTGAAATTTCAGCCTATGCCTGCTGCTGCTTACCAGCCTTCCAGCAAGGTGTCTATTTCATGTTTAGACAGTACCTGCTATAAGAGAATATAATTTTTTTCTTTACATTCAGTCTTGGCTAGTTTGGGCATTTTTCCAAGGCTTTGGGGTTTTTTCCAGGTGTAAGTAGTGTGGGCCACAAACTGCCAGGGCCACAGGTCTAGACAATCCCTCAGTGAAGGGGGTGGATTTGCTGAACCACAGTCTTCCCTCGGGTAACTGAGCTCAGTTCAACAGCTGCCGTGAAGTGATAGCAGCAGGGCAGGGAACTGCTGTGCTGTGTGATTCCCCCGTGATTTTTGGGATTTCAGAAGATATGATTTAGACTCACCTGTGGCCCTGGTCTCCTATTTGTGCTGAATTACAACTGCACAAGCTTCTCTGTTTTGGGAGGTGGCAGCACATTTAGGAATGCCTGTGAATTCATTGCACTTGGTGGCAGGGGTTTGCTCCCCCCAGCCTTCCTGCAGCCGAGGCTTTCCCTGGCTGAAATCCCAGCAAAATTACGTTGGGAGACCTGGGGAAGATCTGGAGTCCCTGCTGCTAATCTCTCCCCTGGGTGCTCTGACCAGGGATTAAAATTACAAGGCACTTTTGGGTAGTAGCTACAACCAGCACTGAAATTCCCTCCTCAGGCAGAGTGCAAACCACAGGCACACAAACGGGAGGGAAGAGGAGGTGCATTTATGAGAGTTTTGTTCCAAATGGGACATGTTTTTCTTTTCTAGTTTCATTTATCAAACGTTTGAGTGGAGAAAATGCTGCATGCATAAGTTAGTGACACCACAGGCACTGCCTGATGAGCATGGCCGTAGAAAATGCTGGGACTGAGCAGCAGGGAGGCTTCAAACTTTATTCTGCGAATTTTGGCAGAGTCAGCATAACTTTCCTTTCTTGAAAGTAATGCAATTTGTGTGGCTTTAAATTTATTTGGCTTTAGATAAGTTCCTTGAAGACAAGAGAAGAGAGAAGGGCATCTCGATTTTTGCAAATTTGGGGAACAGTTTGCTCAGTTACAATGGATGTTCTGGTGTTGGAGGAGACATACACAGTGCACCAGGGCAACTTCAGGAATATCAATGTGTAGGATATGGCAGACCATGACTCTTCCTGGCCAAGTGCATGAGGTGACATTTCCACTGCATTGAGATCTGCTCAAAGTGATAATCAGATGTGAAATAGCAAATAAGCAGATATAATTTGCACATTTGAGCCACTGCAATAAATTGTCTGCCATAATATCACTTTTGGTTCAGTTGCTCGTGCTGGGGAGACAAGCAAGCAGAGAACTTGGGTCCTCCTGCAAGGCCACTCTTTTGCAGGGCTCTGTCTAGATAAATCCATGTATTTTTCAGTTATGTGTGTGCCAGGTCACCTGGGATCTCTATGCAGGACCAGCAAAGACCATGCATTTTTCTGCACCTGAGGCAGGAGCGACCCTCATTCAGGGAGAATGGTGCAAAATAGTACCCTCAAATAGTGTTCAGAGGACCCACTGCTTGAGATTTCCTATTGGTTTTCCCGTGTGTGCATCTCATGGGGATAGAGGTGATACACTCAAAAATACAAATACTGAGAGAAGGCCTCATAGGAACAAAGGTCCTGCTCTGGCAGAGAGAGAAAAGTCAAGAAAGAACAGGATAGGCAGACCCAATTGTTCAGGCATTATGAGCCATCTCCCAATTTGCTCTTTGTGTTAGTTTTTTGAACTGTGTTAAAAATTTGCCTTCGACATGCAGAAAACAGTCTGAAATACTGGTGAAATCTGAGGTTTCCATCTCAGCATCTTGCACCGACAGGTGGGACTGTAAGTCAAATATCAAATGTTACGGAGTTTGCAACAGCACACAACAGCTGGTGGTGCTCTGAGGATGACAAAATGGGCAGCATCACCCACCCCAGCCTTGGAGGCCTCTGAGGTGGGGACTGGAGCTCCCAGCAGACCCCTACCGTGTATCCAGGGGGGATAATACCAGGTGGGATGCTGGGAGAGCAGGGGACTAAGGTAGCTCAGAGTGCAGAGTGGGATAGAGGAGATGGTGCAAGAGGACCCCATGGAAGTGAGTTGTGTCTCGTGTTTTCAGGAGTTGCTTTCCTGCCTCATTGTTCTGCCCGTGGGGACACCAAGGCCATGGTGCTTCACTGACCCAGTCCCTGAAGGAGACACAGCCCTGATGGCTGTGGGTAGGAGCCGTCCTGTGCCAGAGTTGGCCCTGGTTGCCCGTGCAGGCCAACTGCTCTGCTCTGCAGTGCCTTCCCACCCACACACACAGAGGGAAAGAAGGAGGGGGAAAGGGACGTGGTTAAACTCAGGATGCAATGATGAGTCAGACACTTGGCCAAAGCCCTCGGTGCTCCCACCCTCTCCAAAAGTTAATGTCTCCGTCTTCCTCAGCTAAATGCTGGCTCTAAAATGGTGCTGTCTGAAGGCTCAAAGCTGTTGTGTCCTACAAAAGATCAGGATCTCCTGCAGCCCTGTTTTATGAAGGGCAAACAAAACAAGGAAAGCCTTAGAGGGGTGAAATCTTCATCTTAACTAAAACACCCCTTTAGCATGAAAGTGTTTTATCCTTACCATACCAGTTTTATTCTCTGCAGCACAATGGAAGTTGAGCCACACTGACTTGTGCAGGGACTTCATAGAATCATGGTTTGGGTTGGAAGGGACCTGAAAGGCCATCCCATCCCACTCCCTGCCATGGGCAGGGGAAACTTCCACTGTGCCAGGTTTCCCCAAGCCCCATCCAATCCGGCCTTGGACAATTCCAGGGATCCAGGGGCAGCCACAGCTTCTCTGGGCAACCTCTGCCAGGGCCTCACCACCCTCACAGGGAACAATTCTTTCTACACAGTATACCACACAGCCCTGCCCTCTGTCAATGGGAAGCCATTCCCCCTTGTCCTATCACTCCAGGCCATTGTCCAAAGTCCCTCTCCAGCCTCTTGTTGCTCCTTTTGGTACTGGCACGTGCTGTAAGGTCACCCCAGAGCCTTTTCTTTTCTAGACTGAACAATCCCAATTCTTTCATAAGCACAAGCCCTAGCGAGGAGGAAGACTGTCACTGTTGTAGGGTCTCAGCAGCACTGACACCAACCTTTCCAGCATAATCCAGTTTGCAGAAGCCTGTGGTGCACTGCAGCTGGCACTGTAAACTGGAACGGGGCATGTCCCACCAGTCAAGTGCTGGGGCACCACATGAAGAGAGGTCTCAAGGGAGGGCTGACTTGCCTGTATTCTTCAGTAGTGCTGTTCCTCAGGCAGCTGCGGCAGCAGCCCAGCTGCATTGCACACTTGCCCTCCTCCTGCATTGCCAGTGCCACCAAATGCATGCTCAGTGCCCCTTCAAGCCTTGGACTCTTCCAAAAGTTACTCAAAAAAACCCAACCATTCAAGAAAGAAGCTCTCCTTTTGGACTGGATTCAGGTCTTTTTTTCATAACAGACATCCCACATGCCCCTATTTGTGATGAGTGATAGTGATGAGTTGGCCACCATGCAGAGAAGCATCTCTGGGCCACCACAGGGCCGCGTTGGTTGGTTCTGGGGTCCTCTAGATACAAAGGTGAGCATCTCCCCTTCCTCCATATTCCATGCTGGTGACAAGTGTTGCTTGAGTGTTGCCTGAGAATATCCTTTCAAATCCCACATTCCTTTGAACGCTTCCATATATTCCTAATAACTTTTCAGACTAGATCTCTAACTCTTCTGCTACTTTAAGTAGTCATAACCCTACATGAAATAAACTCCCACATGCAGCTGGGTCTTGGAGGCCTGGTGATGGGTTGAGCACTGAAGATGTGCATTTCTTCAAGAGGTTTTTTATTTTCCTTTCACTCCATGGGTTTACAAGGAGCAAGGTTTACTGGCTGGCTTTGTGTCATGCCAGCAGAGTGAGGAGACTGTGCATCATGTTTAATATGTAACTTGTATTTTCCCACAGGCATCTCAATATCCTGAGGGGCCGCTGAGATGTTCCAACAAGCCTTGTTTCCCACTCTCCTTTGTGTGTTTCCCACTCTCCTAGTTCCTCTCCACTCTGCTCAGCTTGATGTGGATGTTGGAGATGTCAGTCCTACCTCCTGTGCAGGTATTAACCAAATAATTTGGGTCACTTTTGTGGGCAGCAATTTTAAGGAAAACAATGCTCAGTTGTAGAACCTGCTTGCCAGGAACTGACAGTGGGACATTCCACCTCCCCTGGCCCTTTGCACTCCTGTGGTAGCAATCCATCTGTGAGGAGCATCATCCTCCACCCAAACTCACGTTTCCAGGTTTGTTTTGGTGTGCAGAGAGGTAGAAATGGAAGAACTGGGGTCTGCCAGTGGTAGTCTCTCCCAGCAGCTGCAGTAACAAAGATCAGTCAGTCTCCAGCACTCAGCTCTCTATCTGATGCCAGAAAATTGTTCACTTTAAATCTGGTGATTTCCTCACTTTCCAGTTACAATAAGGTGATTCACAGGTCCAGCCTGACTCTTACCAAAAATAGCAAGATTTTCAAGATTGATTCAGTACTGAGCAGTGCTGGATTAATGGTTGGACTCGACGATCTCAGAGGTCTCTTCCAACCTTAATTATTCTGTGATTCTATAGCAGATTTTACAAGTCCTGGTCAGTAGGGAACTGTCTAACCTAAATACAAATGTCACTTCTAGAACTAGGGGAGACTTGTGCTTTCTCCGGTATCACACTTGGTCAGGGTGTCTGCAGGACAGCGAAGGGGGTGCATGAAGTGCTCTGACATGGTCTGAATAAATGTCCCCATGCAGAAAAGAGGAACTGCCCCATCAATGTCTACTTCATCATTGACACCTCGGAGAGTGTGGCTCTTCAGACTGTGCCCATCCAGAGCCTTGTGGACCAAATAAAGCGGTTCATCCCCATGTTCATTGATAAACTGGAGAGCGAGCTCTACCAGAACCAAGTCTACATCACCTGGCAGTTTGGCGGGCTCCATTACTCAGACGTGGTAGAAATTTACAGCCCTTTGACAAGCAGCAAAGACATTTACCTGCCCAGGCTGTCTGCCATCAAGTACCTGGGCCGGGGCACCTTCACGGACTGTGCCATCTCCAACATGACCCAGCAGATCCAGACCCAGATGGCCAACGGCGTCAACTTCGCGGTGGTCATCACCGACGGCCACGTGACAGGGAGCCCCTGTGGGGGGATGAAGATGCAGGCTGAGAGGGCACGAGACATGGGCATCAAGCTTTTTGCCGTGGCCCCCAGTGAGAAGGTGTATGAGCAGGGCCTGCGGGAGATCGCCAACCTGCCGCACGAGCTGTACCGAAACAACTACGCCATCACCCAGAGGGACACCCTGGAGATCGACACCAACACCATTGACAGGATCATCCAGGCCATGGTAGGGGCAGGGAGGGAAAAGAGGGGCAAAAGAGGAGCAGCTCATGGATGGGGGATGCTTTTCCTTACATTGGGTTTTGGAGATAACCTCTAGTAGGGAAAGTGGAGCCTTTTTCTGGTACTTAGCCAGGATGCCTTGGTTTGTGCCTCCGTTTCCCAGCATGTGTGGGCAGGCTGCTCCCCTAGTCCTGGCTCTTTGCTGAAGACCAGCTCATACCCCAGCCTGCTCTCCATCCAGGAGCATTGCAAGAGTGTGCCACACTGAGATAGCATGGTCTTTGAGACCCCAGCTCTGAGGGGCTGTTAATCAGGGGCTCTCCAGAGGACATCTTTACAGCCAGGGGACCTTTACCACCTCTCCCTTACCACCACACACCCCTCCAAGGGTGGACTGCTGTCTCCCCCATGGGACTGAGCACCTTAACTGATCTTCTTCCTCCTGTTCTCTCCTTTACAGAAACATGAAGCCTATGGCGAGGTGAGTGAAGCAGCATCTTTATGCCTTTGCCACACAGCACAGGTTTAAGTTCCCCCAGTTAGAGCAGACCAGCTCAGACCCCAGAACAGCATGGACCTGCATGGGATGGGTCCCTGCCCACCTGTGGATCAGGGCAGAGTCTGGGGACACATTCCCTTATCCAGGAGTTGTAATAGAATACTGGGCTCACTCCCTGCCTCCGCCTCCCCTGTAGCGGGGTCTGGTCTATGGAATAGACACATTTCATCACTTTGGAGGCACATTCCATAAGTGTTCCCCCTGCTGAAGCTCTTGCCCTGCTGGTACTACGGGCAAGGTTTGGCACACATAGAGGGGAGTATGCAGGGGATGCTCCAAAGAACATTCCAGTCCCATGATGACTGCAGATGAGCAAGCCCCCACCACCTCTGGCACTTGGCAGTCTTGTTCTTCCAGTCTGGGCCCAGAGCCAAGCTATAATGAACATGCTCGAGGCAACTTTCCACTCTTAATTTACAGGCAACACTTCTTTGTGTGCTTGTTGCTGCCTCAGCCCTAACCCAATAGATTTTAGCCCTGAGCTGATGGGGAGAGGCACATGGAGAGCCGTGGGTGCAGAGCTGAGCTGAGTTTGGGATGCACGCTGTCAGTACCTCAGTTTAATTTCTTGTGTTTCAGTGCTACAAGATGAGCTGCCTGGAGATTGCAGGTCCACCTGGTCCCAAGGGATACCGAGGGCAGAAGGTAAATTGCTCTAAGCTATGGGAAAGGCAATAATGCACCTGCCTGCCACAACCACTGCAGGATGCCCTAGACCTCACCTCACCTCAGCTGCATTCTCAGGTAGCACCCAGGTGGGAAATTCCCCCCAGCATCTGTCTTAGCCCTGGAAGCCACAGCCAGCACTGGTGTGCCCATGTTTGTGCCGAGGCTGATGCACTGCCAGCAGTGCAGAGAGACACCTGACCACCTGAGGACTCTAGGACTGAGGCAGCAGCTGAGCTCCCCACTCTCAGAGCAGAGCTCTCCCATGCACAGGGTGCCCCACTCTCCTGCTCCAGCTCTGTGTGCCCTGATCTCACAGAAACTGCCATTTCCTCAATCGGCACCAAGCCTGGACTTATGCTGGGTTTATTCTTTCTTTAGGGTGCAAAGGGGAACATGGGTGAGCCAGGTTCCCCTGGGCTGAAGGGACGACAGGTGAGTTGTGGAAAATCCTCCCCTCCGTTTGCTACATCTCTGATGACCTCAAGCTAACTCTCCGTGCCTTCCTCCCCGAAGGGCGACCCAGGTATTGAAGGTCCGATCGGATACCCTGGTCCCAAGGTAAGAATCCCATAGCCGATGGCTGAGCCCTTTGCATTCCTTGAGTCTTGGTAAAGCAAGGGGAGCTTTGCTTCTCCCTCTCACCTGCCCATTTCCCACCCCAGACCCCTGCGCTCAGGCCTGCCGATTGCCCAGGCACTAACACAGCGATTTTCTTTTTTTCTTTTTTTCCTTTTTATTCCCCCCTCCTTTGTCCAGGGTGTCCCAGGGCTGAAAGGAGAGAAGGTGAGAAAGAAGACACAGAATGGCTGGCTGGGTACTTGGCAGGGGCCACACTCCTATTTGATGCACAGAGGAGAGATTAGCTCTGTGATGGGGAAGGATAACAACCCTATTAACGTGTAATTGTGGACCTGGGGAGGGATTCCCGAGGGCATCGCAAAGCCTGTCTCCTCCTCCAGGCTTTGATCACGGTCTGGTGAAGAGGGAATGGGTTTAGTGTGTAGATGAACGGCGGGTGGGGGGGGACCGGCGGGATGCAGGCAGTGTCTGACTTCTTGTCCTCTTCTTCTCCCAGGGAGAAATTGGATCTGACGGACGGAGGGTAAGAAAGAATATTTTCTAACCTGCACGTTGTTCCAGCTCCCAAACCCTTGGACTGTGCGTTAATAGATTTTTTTTTTCCCATGATCAAAGGGTGCCCCTGGCTTGGCAGGAAGGAATGGCACAGATGGACAGAAGGTAACTGGGAGCACTGGGAGCACCCCATAATGTTGCTGCTGCTGTTCTGTTTCTTTACCCTTTTTCATCCCCACAGGCTGTTTAGTTTCTACCATTCCACATGCTGGCTTTCTGTTCCAACGGAGGGTTCTGTGAACTTACCCTTACATTATTCTGCATGTCCTGTAGAAATGCATGAAATAATTCAGGACACCCCAACCATCCCGCCCTGTGCCTGAGAGCGTTTTCCAAACTCTGCTCGAGCTGTGGCAGGATTGGGACTGTGATCACTTCCCTGGGGAGTCTGTCTAGTGCCCCACCTCCCCCTGGGGGAAGAACATTTTCCTAATATCCAGCCTAAATCCCTCACACAGCTCCATGCCATTAAGTGCTGTCCCTCTGTCAGCAAGCTCTCCGCAGGACCTGGGTATGTAATCCACCCGTGCTCCTGCTGAGAAGGTGATAAAGCCAGATAATTTGGGTGTAGATACCTTGTTCTGAGCACAGAAAGCTTCAGAAATTTGGGGTTCAGGGTAGTTTGTCACTTCATCTGTAAGCCACAGCTTGTACTTAGTGTTAAAGCCCTAAAGCCAAGTTCAAAGGCCTCAGAGCAAAGTCCCTGGCTTTGTCCACTGGCCAGCACACCCTGGCTTTGCACAGTTTCCTATACCCAGCCCAGTCTATCTGTGGGTAGTAACTGTTCTTCCCACTCCTCAAGTGCAGCTGAAGTTCTAAAACATCCTTCAGGCCCCCCACTCTCTAAAACACTAAAGCCCTTCAGTTCCTCCCAGCCTCTATCCCAGAGCTGTCTCAGCACTGGTGACAGAGCTGTTTTGGGACAAAGCAAGGCAGTCCCTTCTCTCACAGCATCTGTCAGGCAGAGTGGTTGCTGCACACCTAAGCTGCTCTGACAGAAGAGGCATGAGAGAGGACCCACACAACCCTGGACATTAGTGGCTGCCAAATCCAGCCTCAAGGGATATTCCCAACTCTCAGGGTACACTCATGGGATGAGCCTCCCTGGTTTCCTTTGGTCTGCTTTCTTCTTCTCCACGTTTCTCCTTCTTTAAGGAAAACACTTGTTATTTATGCTCTAGCTGGTGATGGATAAGGTCAGTGGATGATGCTAATATTATTAACTGTCAGTAAGAAAAGCTGTGTTTTGTCTTCAGCCATCTATGACTTCTCAGTCTTTTCATTTTGATTGTGATCTCTCCAGGGCAGGCTGGGGAGAATTGGACCACCAGGATGCAAGGGTGACCCTGGTGACAAGGTAGGAACACTTTATCCTTCACCAGCACATCAGTTTTTTAGCTTCTGAGTGAGGTACGTATGTAGAAAGATGGCCAACGAGTTTACTGGCCCATTTTCCTACTAGCTGTATAATCTGATCCCCGACCTCGGATCCCTGGAAGGGGGATCACAGTTTGATTTTTCTGTGCCTTCTTTCCATGGACAAACAAGCTGGGAGCCCCCAGTGTCCCTCCCCTCCACACAGAGAGGAGGAATTTCCCCCTTCATCAACATTAGCAACAAGCAAAAACTACTTTAGCCTCTAGAGCAACTTTCTAAGCACTGTCTTAGAAATGTTATTTGATTTGAAAGTTGTATTTGATTTATTCTGCATGGAAAGTGTTCCCAATGTGAAGAGTGTGGTTCTTTGTCGTTTCCCTCCCCAGGGCCCTGATGGCTACCCAGGAGATGCAGGAGACCAAGGAGAAAGAGGAGATGCAGGCATAAAGGTACAAGTGCTCCGGACAGACAGCAGGATGTGTGCAGAGGCAGACAGTGGGGACAGCTAAACACCATTCCCTATATTTTTATATATATCCTAAATTCTTTGCTGCCTATGGAGCCCATAGGCTTTGGGGTCTGGATCCCATCACCAGGCACAGGAGCTGAGGTTGCTGACCTTGCTCCTTGGGCTACTCGTGGTGCAATGTGCTGGTGAGGCAGGCAATGACCATTGGCTCTCTGGTTGTTTCAGGGGGATCCTGGCCGGCCTGGTCGCAGTGGACCCCTGGGGCCCCCAGGAGAAAAAGGAAGCCCGGTAGGTTTGTGCAGCGTTCAAATGTCTCCAGTGCTTTACTGTGGTCTGCTCATAAAATCACAGAATGGTTTGGGCTGCAAGGGACCTTAAAGCTCATCCAGTCCCACCCCCTTCCATGGACAAGAACACCTTCCACTAGACCACGTTGCTCCAAGCCCTGTCCAGCCTGGCCTGGAACACCTCCAGGGATAAGGCAGCCACAGCCCCTCTGGCTTTGGGCAGGACTGGATGGATGCTGTAAGGAACAGTTGACAAACCTGCTGTCAGCTGATGGAGGGAAGGTGGCACAGGATCACTCTGCTCCCAGGCTGGAGCCCCTGCTCATGGTAGTGCCATGTGGGCATGCCGACTGTGTGGGAGCAGAACCTGGGTGGTCATACACCCTGCTGCTTGAGGGGGACTGCTTGGCACAGGATGAAAATGGCTGTGTGCATGCCTTGACCTCTCTTCCAACAAACTGTATGTCTTTTTCTTCTCCAAGGGACTTCCAGGCAACCCTGGAGCTCAAGGGCCTGCTGGAACCAAGGGAAGGAAAGGTGAAGTGGGACCTCCTGGACCCAAAGGAGAGGCTGTAAGTAACTGAATAGATCCCTGGACATTATGTACACCGCAGGAACCTGAGGCAGTTTCGTGGATGAGTGCTGAGAAACTCCCCTGTTCTGCTTTGTACATCCCAAAAGATGTGCAGATTCTGATCTCCTTGTCTCTCCCATCCTCACAGAGCAGAACTCCCATAATCCTAAGCCTGATGTTAACCATTCATCTTAGAGAAGCATCCTGTGTTCCCACGTAACCACACAGGCCTGGCCTCTGTGGATGCCCAGGGACACTTTGGTTGTACTCTGGCAATTTCCCCAAACCCCTGGCTCCTTGCAGGAGCTCAAAGAATCAGGATCTGGTGGCCATTACACTGAGCTCTGTGAGAAGGGCAGTGTTACATATTAGTGGTGCCACACAGACCCAAGTTAATATTGTGGGGCACTGCAAATTTTGGAGAGTGGATTGGAGAGGATGATGCCTGGCACAGCTCCACCAGCACCAAGGGGCCAGAACCCAGCCAGCCTGTATCCTTGTGCAAGATCCAGTGGGGAAAGCAACACTGGATGAGCTGGAAGTAAATCATAGTCTTCAGCCCTGAGGGAATGAACCAGGCATGTTTGTGGTCACTGTGCTGAAAAAGTCTGGCTGTGGCTTCCTAAAAGGAAGCGTGGACATCCCTGCTCCCCTGCTGCTGGGAACACCCTTGCTTAAGGGTCAGGTATACATCTCTTGGGCCCAGAGGCAGGAGGGAGGGCAGCCAGGGGTCACTGCCCAGGTGACATCTATCCTCTCACCCCATTTATGTGACTTCTGTGTCTACCAAGGGGCGACGTGGAGATCCAGGAACGAAAGGCAGCAAAGGCTCTCCTGGAGGCATAGGAGAAAGGGTGAGTAAAGCAACTGCCCAGATTGTCGCAAATGAGCCCCAAATGGAGAGGACTGGGGTGTGCGTGATGTGCTACAGCCCAGCCATGCAGTGTCCATGCAGCACCAGAGCTGGGAATGCAGATCCCACTGTGCTGTGCTCCCACTGTGCCACTGGCACCAGCTACAGCCTCCTCCTCCAGGGTTTGGTCCAGAGAGGGGACAAAGGGCTCCAAAGCTCAAGGTTGAGAGACACATTCAGAGGGCACACTGCCCTGACACTGTTTCAAACCAAGAAACGCCAGGTTTGAGAAGGGCATCATGGAGCACTGCCATTCACACAGGTAGCATTGGAGACATCCCTGACTAGGAATATCTTTCCCTTCTCACAGGGAGATCCTGGTCCAGAGGGTACTCGTGGTCTGCCTGGTGAGGTTGGAAACAAAGGAGCTAGGGTAAGCATGGAGCTAGGCTTGGTGGCAACCAGGAGGAAGGGGGAGCACTGGTGCCACCCAGGGCAGCATGCCTGGCTTTCCTCTTCATGCACATTGTTTTTGTGTCTTTCTTTGCTGTGCAGGGAGAACAAGGACTGCCAGGACCCCGAGGCCCTTCAGGTGCTGTGGGAGAGCCAGGCAGGATAGTAAGTCACACTTGGGCATGTGTGTGACTATGCCCTCCTCCTGTGGTGAGAGCTTGCCCTGCTGACACAAGCTGTCTGCACTGTCCCTCCCAAGGAGAACCTGCACGACCTTCTCTCAGGGAGGCTCAAAAATTGGGTGTTCCCAAGGCAATGAGGAAGGGATCTCTGGAGTGAGTGGGTCACTGGGAAGAGGGAAGATGGGACTCCACAAGCACCCATTTATCCTGGGTCTGTGTTTAGTCCATCACGCCACTGTGGCAGTAGTGGTGTGATATCCAGGTGGCTCTACGGGACTTGGGAACCCCAGTGGTGAGACCATCACTGCCACAGTAAACTCAGGAAGGGAGATGGTCCTGCAGCACCATCTTGAGAGCTGCTTTCTCCAGCACAGTCCCCTGTGTGCTGAGGGGTTGCAGGGAACATCGTCACTCACTCCCTGCCTTCTCCCCAAATCTGTCCTGCAGGGATCACGTGGGGATCCTGGTGACTTGGGCCCAAGAGGTGATGCTGGACCACCAGGACCAAAGGTAAAGTTAATAAATGAACCTCTACATTTGAAAAGGCAGGTTTCTGTTCCTATTTACTTATTTATTTATTTATTTTAAAAAGGCAGTTCTCACAGCAGAAACTTGTGTGCCTCAAAAACAGAATCAGACCTGAGCCTGCCTATGGGGCAGAGGTGTAGGTCTTGCTCTGGCCAAGGCAGCTCTAATTACACTCCGCACCCTGAGCAAACTCAGGGACGTCCCTGGCATGTCACATCCCCAAGACCCTGCAAATCCTTGCTCTGCAAAGCTGTTCCCAGTGCTTCAGGGCCAGGTGCAGAAACCTTGACTCCTGCTGGTCTCTCACCCGTGGAGAAGATGAAAATGACAGTAACTGTCACAGACAGGAGCAGGTCAGAAGGGCCAGGTTTATCTCACAGGTCTTTTTTTTCTACCAAAGGGTGACAGAGGCAGGCCTGGCTTTAGCTACCCTGGACCCAGAGGACCTCAGGTACGTATTCCTCATCCAACACATGAGGAAATCTGTTTTGAGTTGATGTTGCTGTTGGATCTGAGCAGACTGAGAAAACAGGGAAGGAGGAAGAAAAATGCTTAGGGTCACAGATGTGTGGAGCCTGTGAAGGAGAAAGGGGTTTGAACACCAGGACTGAACCTGGCCACATTCCATCAGGTGCTGGCAACCCCAGCTCCAGTCATGGTGATGGTCCCTCAAGCATCAGCCTGAAGCTACAGCTGCTCTTCAGCTTGCCCCTCACTGCAGTCTATGGGTGTACGGGTACACAGTGTGGGGCCAGTCCTGGACAGCTGCTAACCTCTCCCTTGTCTCCTTTTGCAGGGTGACAAGGGTGAGAAGGGGCAGCCAGGACCCAAGGTGAGTGTGGTTGTCTCCATTACCTGTATTTTTGTACTGACTGGAATGCCAAGGAGTTGTCTCCCAGCCCTCAGGGTTAATGGCTGAGGAGCCAGCCCTGCCAGCAGTTACCCTGGATGTTCCTGCAGCTGGAGCCTGGTTATGTCTCCCAAGCCCATTTTCTTTTGAAATCATATGAAAAATGTGTTGCAGAACTTTTTTTTGGGGGGAGTAATGCCTGTATAAACACTGTTTGCCATCCTCTGAGCTGCTGGTTTAGAGGATGCTCTCCCAAGCCAGCCAGGCATATGTTTGTGATGCAGCAGAGCCTCTGCCTGAGCACATCCAGATGTGCTCCATCCCAGATCTGTTTCTGCTTCCATCGAGCAGGGAGGACGAGGTGAGCTTGGACCAAAAGGAGCACAGGGGACCAAAGGAGAGAAGGGGGAGCCGGTAAGCAGACTCCCTGTACTGCCCCAGGGTCAGTGTCCCCCTCTCACACCCCTGCCACATGTGCTGGGGATGATACTGACACTCTCTACCTGATCCCTGTCCCCAAGCTCAGCTGTGACCGGCTGGTGACTGTGCTTAGCAGGGCTGGAGCTGACCAGGGGGTCAGGAGGATCCCTGAACACTGGGGGCTGCATTACCAACAATGCCCAGGAAATATTTGACCCTTCTTTACTTCTTCCCCAGGGTGATCCTGGCCCAGGAGGAGAGCCTGGACAGCGTGGTCCACCTGGTGAAGCAGGCCCTGAGGTACAGTCCCATGGCACTCTGTCTGAGCAGATGCTGTTGGAGGGGACACAGCTGCCAGATGTGTCCACTGGCTAACAGTGGGCCTCCCCCTTCCCCTTCTGCAAAAAGCCACATTTTTGATGGCTCTGACATCTACTTCCCAGAAAAAGAACTCTTGGGAAAACTGTGCCTGAAATTCCTGTGCTCTTCTTACAGGGGACCCCTGGCCCACCAGGAGATCCCGGTCTGACTGTAAGTAACCCTGATACTCTTCCTTCTGGGGCAATCATGGCTTTTCTGTGCACAGCCCAAGAATGAAACAGGACATCAGGTCCTGCTGCTGGTTGGCAGAGGTGGCCTGTGGCTTCCCACAGGAGCCAGGGAAAATGGGGAGAAGGCTGGCTAGGTGGGAAGGGAAAGAGGGAGCTTTTACTTTAGAGAGAAGCATTGACCCTGCACCTCTTTCCTGGCAGGACTGTGACGTGATGACCTACGTGCGAGAGACGTGCGGATGCTGTGGTGAGCTGACATAACCTCTCCCCAAGGAAGGGGAACAACCACTTGAGGGATTGGGACAGGGTGTCACCAGAAGGTTCCCAGCATCACTGACCCCTGTGTTTCCCTCCCCCTGCCCCTCTCCCTAGACTGTGAGAAGCGCTGCGGTGCCCTGGACATCATGTTCGTCATAGACAGCTCCGAGAGTATCGGCTACACCAACTTCACCCTGGAGAAGAATTTTGTTGTCAACGTGGTCAGCAGGCTGGGCTCTATTGCCAAGGACCCCAAGTCAGAGACAGGTCTGGACTCTGTGGGGACACAGTGGGGCATGGGGAAAAGAAAAGGGTCTTGGATCCTTTCAGCCTCAATGGTTATTTTCCATGGCTTTTCAGACCAATTGAGTAGCTCTTTGACTCTCTCCACTTTTCTTCAAGGATGCAAAGCCAAGTAATATGACACTTCCTTGGCAGGTGCCCGTGTTGGGGTGGTGCAGTACAGTCACGAGGGGACTTTTGAAGCCATCAAGCTAGATGATGAGCGCATCAATTCCCTGTCGAGCTTCAAGGAAGCGGTGAAGCGCCTGGAGTGGATCGCTGGAGGCACCTGGACACCATCTGCCCTTCAGTTTGCCTACAACAAGCTCATCAAGGAAAGCAGGAGAAAGAAAGCCCAAGTGTTCGCTGTGGTGATCACCGATGGGCGCTATGACCCCCGGGATGACGACAAGAACCTCGGGGCTCTTTGTGGTAGAGATGTGGTGGTCAACACCATTGGCATAGGAGACATGTTCGATCAGCCAGAGCAGAGTGAGACCTTGGTCTCCATCGCCTGCAATGAACCCCAGCGAGTCCAGAAGATGAGGCTCTTCTCAGACCTGGTGGCAGAGGAGTTCATTGACAAGATGGAGGATGTGCTCTGCCCAGGTCTGTCGCTGTCCTTGCATGGAGCTGGAGTTTTGAGCCCCAGGGTTTGGGGTAGGGGGCAGGGATGTGTCCCAGCAGCTTGGGCCAGCAGCTGGGTCATCCATGGTGGGGTCTGACCTTAGCCCTGAACAAAGAGTCCTGCCTCAGATACAAAAGGACCAAGCTTTTAGGGCAGTCCTTTGGTGTTCCCTGTAAGAGACCTTGTCCTGTCACTCTGACTGTGCAAGCTGTAAAGGGCGATGGCAAAACATGGCTGAGTTTTCCTTGTTTCTTTTCATTCCAGATCCACAGGTCGTCTGCCCCGAGCTGCCCTGTCAGACAGGTAAACATTGCAAGTAGCTTCATGTCATCTGCACAGTCTCTGAGGGGAGACTGCACGAGGCTCAGGAGTAAGAGAGGGGGGTGCAACCCTGTTCAATCCCTTTGGAAGGCAGGAGTTTGGGAAATAGTGTTACTTTACGTGAGGAGAGGCTCCAGGGTTTCATCTCCTGCTCTTTTCCTGTCTCTCTGTGTTCTCTGCACAGGTAGGTACAAGTGCACTGTGTGAGTACATGGCTCATCCCTGATATTTCTCCCCAACCAAATTCTTGGGAGCCTCCAGGTTTTGACCTCCAAACTCAAGTCAAAATCCCTGTGCTAAACACCCACTCACATGACCTTTGTAGCAGGATGCTCCTTGGGAGTGATGAGCAGAGCAGATATTAAGGATCAGTTGGAAAATGGCAATGTAGTGGACCCAAAGCTTTGGCTTCTCTAATGCTGGCTGTATTTAATTAAGAATTAACCGAGGGTGTTGTAGTAAAGGAAAAGGCTGTAAGGATCCTCTGGTGCTCTGTGTGCTGAAGGTAGCTTTACTGGCTCACATTTTGCTTGTTAAGGGGCAGATGTGCATCCCAAATTCCTAGAGATCCTGTCTGCCTGAGGCCCTGAGTCTGTTTAAATACTGTAGATGCACAGAGTGCATCTACAGCATTTAACCAGACACAAAGTTTATAGAGATCCACTTTGAAGACAAAGTTTATAGAGGACCACAGTTTTGCCCATTCTGCAATTTCTATCTCTTCTCTCACCATGAATGTCTTTGTGGCAGTCCCCGGCTTCAACTGAGCCTTATACAGAATATTAAATTTCATTTTTAAGTAAGTCCCTTTCTTTCCATGCAAAGGAAAGGAAAACTGGTCCCAGGATGCACAGAAATTCGGAGAAAACCTGTAATTATTCCTGTCTAAAATCTGTTGTTGGTATTTTGAGTATTTGCATGTGGCCATGCTGAGTGTCCAACTGAGATGCTGAGCTCCTCTGCCGTGTCCTCTGAGGAGCTTTGCCTGCAAATCTGTGCACAAGGAGGTGACATCCCCAGGACACACTGGTGATTGCTCAGGTGTCTTCCTGAGGTTTTGGTCTTTGCAGCCTTCCCATTTCCAAGGAACACAAGCACGCTCATTTTCCCTGGGCTTGAGCCATCAAAGCCCTCCAAAGAAAGGCGAAGTTGTCGGTTCTTTCCTTGTAAGTGCAGTTGGGTGTTCCTGTTCCTGATGTAAGGTGAGAACAGTTCACTGGTGCCTGGAGCCCTGGGAACCAGAACAGGAATGGCTTGAGGAGGCATCTGAGGTGGTTCCCTCTTCAGTGAATCCTTTAAGCCATGCCATAGACAAACCAGGCTAAGTGCAGGCAAGACCTGCTCCCCAGAGAACTTGGGAGGTAGAGTGATGTGGCTGGGTAAGGTTGGCCTCCTCTCAAAGTGCCCTTTCAGCATGGGCAAAAGTTGTTCTAGGTCTGGTAGATGAAATTGTAAGTAATAGGTTCAGGAGTCTCCCACCCACCACACCGGATGGCCCATGCTGTGCTGCTGTCATTGTTTAGAAGGATTTGCAGTGGTCACACTTCCCTAGTGGCAAGGGAACATGTTGGATGGGATGGGATGGAACATAAGGCAAATGACAGAGCCTGGAGCTTCTCTGGTTCTTGCAGAACATCCCTTGAGCTTGTGCCAATTACCATCCAGTTCCTCTGGGCGGGGACGGTGCCCTTCGGAAGGAATGTGAGTGAGCCAGTGCACATCCAATGCATGAGCATGTGTTGTGGAGTGGCCAGACACAGGTCAGGGAGGCAGCTAAAACAGCCCTGTTCTTGGCCCCATGGCTCAGTGTGGTGGTTCTGGTGCTTGGAGGGGCAAATCAACTGCCCCAGCTTCAGCCTGGGTATTGCCAGCAGGGACAGCTACCACACAGAGCCTGTCTTCCCCCCTTGCTGCCTCAGAGCTTTACCCGAGATTTTCCTATTTTCAGCACAGCCCCTTGTCTCTCATCAGTTACTGCTGTGCTAACAGGATGCTGGAGGGTTGAATGCTGAGCAAATCTGAACTAACCACTTACTTCGTAGAAATCACGACATCCTGAGAGGCTCTTGCTAACTGATACAAAAGGATTTGCTTTGAGCTTTGGGGTTTTATTCGAAGTTAAATTCAGCACAGCCAGGTGCAGGCGGAGGCTGTCAGGGTCCTGACAGGCCCAGACACTGCATGGCTTTGACTAGAGTCACTGCCCTGAGGCTGAGTGCCAGGCAAGGGGGTCACATAATGCTGTCCCTTAGATGTCTTTCTGCCTTACGGCATCATGTGTGCAGTTTGCACATAGCACAGTCCTAAGCTACGTGATGGGTGAATCCCATCTGCAGAAGGAAGTGGCCTTTTTCCTGAGCATTGCTCCTTTTCCATTGTGCCTGTGCCAGATCAGTAGGAACTGGGGAGTTCAGGTTCTGTGTAATTTTCTGGAGTCACTCAGTTGATGTGTGAAAGAGTTCAGGGCAAATCTCACAGTTCCTCAGACACAAATGGCAGAAAGATTTAAAATCTGGCTTTGGTCTTTACTTCTCTGTCCTCATTAGCTCTGTTCTTCTCTGGTGCAGTGCAGGTAGGAAAGCCAGGTAGCTTTCAGAGATGCAGCCATTGCTAGCAAGCCCTGAAAATATTCTTTTGACGCTCACTTGCAGATGACAGGAACCCTGGGAGCGTAAACCCAGTAATTTTCCGCCCCATGGAAGAGGGAGTCAACATAGATTTCCCCAGCACCATACACTCGATCGCCCAGTTCCTAAACTCCACGCGGGAATCCCGGGACCCCAGCATGTACACCCAACTGGTGGCCACTTTGGCCTTTACCGCCGAAAAAGCCAAGTTTGCCACTGGAAATGAGCGGCAAGAGTGGATGGACTTGTTCATTGACACCTTCAAAATGGTGCACAGCGAGATTGTGGGGGACCCAGAGACTGTGCTAGGGCTGTGCTGAGACCTCTCTTGGGGGTCACATGGAGGCAGAGGCTGAATGGAGGTGGAACTCATCGCTCCTGTGTGGCAGAGAGGACAGCACAGGGGGGGATGCTTTTAGTTCAGGAGAGACAGAGGCAGTGGAATGGCTTGGTTGCATTCAGCTGAGGACAGGACACAAGGAGCAGTCCCCTCCAGCTTGGCCAGCATGGTGGCTTTCCCCAGCAATACCAAGGGATGCTCTTGCTCTGCCTGCTGCTTTTTTCCCAAGAGCCTAATGATGCATTTTCCCCACGCCTTCTTGCACATGTCCTTGCTGACCCCCTCCAAAGCACCTTCTGCATCCTCTCTCTCAGTTACCACAGGCTCTCTCTGAGTCCTGTAAGTCTGACTAAGCAAGGTGCATCTCTGCTCACCAGTGTCTCTGTGGAACCCCTCATGGGCAGCTGGGGGTGTGGAGGGAAGGAGCAAGCAGGATGGGAGAGGGAGCAACCCTGGGAGCACTGACATGTGGACAGTGTGTCCTTCAGAAGCTGTGTGGGCCCCCCTGGCCTTTTTCCCTGCTTGCACATTTGTGTTTCCTCTGTCATAATCCACAACATGTACCTGTCCGTATACAAAAGGCAGATATTCTGTCACGTAGGGCCAGGTGGTCCAAAGCAAAACTCCTTGACTGATGTGAGTTGTTTAAAAGCAAGCTTGATGTAGTAGAGCCTACTCAATCCACACCCAGTGCTCCTTTGGCTCAGAGACCACAGAGGCACCACCTGCACTGCAGGTATGTGTGTTTAGACAAGGCCTGGTATCTCCATCCGCTCAGCTGCCCCTGGTTGCACAAAGTCAGGCAGGCAAATGCCATTCCCACCTCCAGTTTAACTGCTCTCAAGCTCTGTTTAGAGGTAGTGGGATTTCGTGTGCAGACACAGGAGTAGAAGTGCTTCCTCTGACTGGCATGATATTCTTGCAATAAAGTATACTGAGCAAATGTCATATTTAATGGGCAAAAGGGAGGTGTGCCATCTTCAATAATGTGGCTGTAATATTTCCAGCTGTAAAGAGTGAAGCCAGTTGCCAAGCTCAGCCATGGGAATTGCCCACTTTGAACTTACTGTACTGTTCTCCCAAGGTTTCAGCACTTTTTCCTTTCAGGGACAAGTTGCTTAGAGAATTCTGCTGCTATCAGTGTAGAAGAGAGGGAAAAGGGTTCTAAGGGCTTTCCATGATGTGCACTGTGTCTTAGGTGAAATCAAAAAGATCATCCTGTGGCTGACTGGTCAGAATTCACATATTCCAGATAGTCTGTGCAAAGCTAAACTCCCTATCCTGTTTTGACTTTTTACCCCAAAATTAGTGTGACTTAGCCTGCTGGGATGCAGGACTGAACTCAGAGTAGTTAAGCTGCTCCAGCCATGATGCCAGAGGAAAAGCTTTCAAACCACACTGATTTGAAAAGATCTCAGGGCTGGGACATTTTGCTGAACAAGGAGAGAACTGGGGAAGATTTCAGCAAAGGGGGTGTTGATTTTATTTAATTTCATCACACAGTAGCCATTTATTCCTAGCAAAACATTGGAAACAAAGTTTTTTACCTCTCAAAAACCTTCAGCTCTTTAGAGGTGGGGAGAGGGAGAAAATGTCTATTTGCATGAGAGATGTCTCTGTGCTTGTCTTTGTTAGAGGCAAATGGGTGAAGGAGTGGTTTTTTAGCATAATCCTAGCTAATCCCTCTGATAAAACCAGATGGACTTAATCACAGTAGCAGTTCCTCCAGTGAAGCTCTTGGGCAAAGGAAGGACAGATAAAGAGCTGGGTAAAAGATAGTCCATGCCTCCCCAAAGACACAGGAGGGGTGGGAAAGGGGAAACCCTAGAAAGGTCTGGGAGGTCAGTCCCCACCTCACTTTCATCTCCACTGTCAACGCTGCCAAAGAATAGAGGAAATACAAGTTCCTCCGGTTTTAGAAGAAGCAGGAAGGTGATGTGAATGGGTGGGGTTGCTCTGCACACACTAATGGCAGAAAAATCAATGATATTTCTGCTTATTTGTGCTGCCTTTGTTAGACATCCTCAGCTGTGAGCTACAGGCATTCATGATCCGCATGAGAAGGACCAATGCACCAGTGTTAAAAGCATAACAGGAAGATTTTAGTTGGCCTAATTCATGGTGGTGCCTTTGAGACCATCTCTTGCAGTTAGGATGAGACTTGCCACAGGAAAGGGTGCTCAGGTCCTCAGTCTCTCAGAAATGGGAATAAGCTGCAACCAGAGCCTGACCATAACCAGGACAAACCCAAGGCTTTGCTGCCTCACATTCCCTTGGGATAACTCATATGTAAAGGCACCTTATTAAAAACAGCTGGAAGGCAGCCCTCTCCTTTGGGGAATGCTCCTGTCAGATGTGCATTGTGCTCTCACTGAAGCTCCATGGGAGAGGGCAGTGATGCTGCCCTCTGCTTAGCCAGGAGCTCTTCAGGCTTGCTTGTCATCTCAAAAAACACGCGGGCAGGGCTTGGGGGAGGCTGTTAACACTGCCCCAACACGACGCGCAGCCCCTGCTCCCAGCTGCTTTCACAGACCCTCATGTAGGTGTTGTGCTGTGTGGTTGCAAGGGGGATTCCTTCTTGCCTTTCCCCTCCACGGCTGCTCAGAGCAGGTGAGGACCAGGAGTGCAGGTGCTGCCAAGGGGAGGTATCCCTGTGGCAGCAGTGCCTGCATACCAGGAACTGCAGCACCAACATGCCTTTACACAATATTTCTCATGGAAGATTGGGCAGAGGTGAGTATGTGCCTTTATTGCTTTAAAAGAGGGGAGGTAGCAAGTGAGAGGACAAAAGGAAATGGCCTCAGGTTGCACCAGGAGAGATTTAGATTGGGTATTAGGGGAAATTCCTTCATGGAAAGGGTGGTAAGGCACTGAAACAGGCTGCCCAGGGAAACAGCTGAGTCATCATCCGTGAAAGTGTGGGGCTTAGGGATATGGTTTAGAGGTTAACACAATAGTGCTGAGTTAGTGGTTGCACTTGAGGATCTCAGAGGGCTTTTCTAACCATACAGAATCTGTGATTCCCTGATTTTGTGCTGAACTCGGGAATAGCACTGTTCAGCACCAGAGAAGCTCTTTGTTAGGCTGGATTCGCTCATAGTGTGCAAATTCAATCTAACATTACACTCCTACTCCCAAAGTTACCCCCTGTTGCCAGAAATGAATGCTCAAGGTGGGGCTTCTCCAGAAGCTCCTATTCCTTGCCAGTCATGCAACACAACATGGCAGCATCTTTGGGACTTCACCCTTTTGAGATTCAGTCTCAGAGCCGTAGAACTGCTTTTAGAGTGCTATGGGCATTGCCCTGCTGCCAATTCAGGGGGAACACTGAATGGAATGCACATAACTACAGAAAAGGGAGGAAATAATGGTCTCTGACTACCAGCTGACTCCAAAGATAGCTACTTTCTCCTCCTTTTTCGTTTTTTCTTGAGTTTATTCACTGCATATATTCATATATTCCATATGCTTGGATTGGGCCTGGAGCAACCTGGTCTAGTGGAAGGTGTCCCTGCCCACGGCAGGGGGTTGGAGTGAGTGTTAAGGGTCCCTCCAACCCAAACCATTCTGAAATTCTCTGATTCTAGGATTTTATGATAAGAGTAACTCTGACAGTAAACCACTCTCCTGAAGTAACTGAGAGATTTGCAGGTGCTGCTTGCCATTAATCTTTGGATATTCCTCTCACAAATAAGAGCTGGAAATTGATGTAGGGCAGTGGGTGTAATTCTGGGACTGAAATGCACAGACCTGTCTAGTTTCATGAGGGTCTGCCATCAGTCCCAGAATTAACATTCATTAAAAGCCCACATATTTTGAGGGCATCAAAAGCAAAGCTCCCACATTTCAATCCGTAAAGACAGGCTTTGGCAACAGGGTTGGGCTGGTTCTTCTTTGGACAAGGATGCACAGAGACAACTCCAACACAAATCATCCCATAGTCTTCTCCTCCCAGCTCCTGTCTCCTTCTTCCCCCTGCAGAGCTCGCCGTAGCCCAGTGCACCCAGCGCCCCGTTGACATCGTCTTCCTGCTGGACGGCTCAGAAAGGATCGGGGAGCAGAACTTCCAGAGTGCTCACCGCTTCGTGGAGGACGTGGCCCGGCAGCTGACACTGGCCCGGAGCAGCAGCGACCACATGAATGCCCGGATCGCGCTGCTGCAGTACGGCAGCGAGCGCGACCAGAACGTGGTCTTCCCGCTGAGCCACAACCTCACCGAGA
Organism: Argya squamiceps; assembly: GCA_037834095.1. Taxonomy (NCBI): domain Eukaryota; kingdom Metazoa; phylum Chordata; class Aves; order Passeriformes; family Leiothrichidae; genus Argya; species Argya squamiceps. The sequence continues at coordinate 6,063,766 of JBBMKD010000002.1, forward strand.
TCTCCGATGCCCTGGCAGAGATCAAATACCTGGACTCGTCCTCCAACATTGGGTCAGCCATCATCCACGCCATCAACAACATCGTGCTCAGCCCAGGCGACGGGCAGCGACTTGCCCGGCGCAATGCCGAGCTCTCCTTCGTCTTCATCACTGACGGCATCACGGGAAGCAAGAACCTGGAGGAGGCCATCAACTCCATGAAGAAGCAAGATGTCATGCCCACAGTGGTGGCTCTGGGGAGCGACGTGGACATGGATGTCCTGCTGAAGCTTGGCCTGGGGGACCGGGCAGCCATCTTCCGGGAGAAGGACTATCACAGCCTCTCCCAGCCCAGCTTCTTCGACAGGTTCATTCGGTGGATTTGTTAAAAGAAGGGCACACACACAATCCTCCTCTCACTGATATACACACCCCTGATATTACCTGTTGTATTTTCTTCCCCCTGTATGGTTGCTAGCCCAGAAGAGCTGCCCTCTGGGTCCTCCTTTCTAAACAAAATCCAGAGTTCTTTTTTTATTTTCTTCTTTTTGATGATGAAGAGTCATGTATCTTACATTTATGGTGCTAATTAAAACACGCATCAAAGCAGGATACAGAGCCATATGAAGTACTTCTGTAAAGCTTTGCACACACCAAGCCATGACTTGTGTACGTACTGTAATCCTAGGAGGGCTTATCAGAGATGCAAGAAACCTTTCCAGAGTAGCAGGACCAATGAATAACTCTAGTTTTCAAAACCTCTCAATATCTCTTAGTGGATCTTGCTCCTCCTTTCTGGGCACAGCAGGATGGTGTGAGAGGTTTTGCTGCCTTCCACAGATGCTCCTTTGAGAGGGTTATCTGTCTTAAATTTTGCAAATCATCTCTAAGATCTTTATTTTCCTGTGGGCCATATTTGCCTTGATTCCTTCTGTCATTCTGCCCTTCATCAGAACCTGCTCATCTATTACTCCATTCAGAATTTCAGCTGAGAGGGGCAGCATGACTCCCAGCATCAACAAAATACTGGACAGCCACCAGAGCTGCCTCCCAGTCATCCCAGTGTGCTCAAAGCATCCATGGTACCTTCCTCCCACCAGTATCTGCTGAGCAATACCCAGATTTGAACTTGAATTGTGCTGTCTGCAAAAATAAACAAACCTTTTTTCACCCTATTCTGAAAAGGCCTTTTTTTCTGTAGTTGTTGGGATTTTTAAAATTCTTTTTAGTGAGCAGCTGATTCTCCTGGCTTCAAGCTGGCAAATCCAGATAATCATGGAATCACATAATGGTTTCTGTTGGGAGGGAACTGAAAGACCATCTCATTCCACTCTTCCTGCCATGGGCAGGGACACAGATTGCTCTAAGTGCTGGTCTTGAAGACCTCCAGCTGTCCATGCTCATCTGGTCACAGGAGAATCCCTCTGCCATGGTGCACTTTTTCCTATAAATTATTACCCTGGCATGGAGGATGGCAGTGCACATAATTACAGCATCCCCCAGCTACTCCCTCTGCTACACATGGGAAAGCTCACACAAAATGTCAGGAGTTTTATGGGATCCATGTTAGCAGCCAGCATCATTGCTGGAAAAAAAACACACGGACACCAGCAGATTGGATAACAGCATGTGATGACTTTCAACAGGTTCTCCCAAAAGATAGAGGGTGGAAATGTTGTCCATTGACTCAGAGATTCTGGGTCAAAGGATTTACAAACTACACACAAGAAAAATCACTCGGCAGGCAAAACACTGCTCCAAGGGGAAGAGGGAGGGAGGGGATCGACATGCAGACAGTTCCCATAAGGAGTTTGGACTCATGTTTTGCTGATCACTGCAGAGGAGGTGGGACATGCCAGATGTTCAGTCAGAGTCAGAGCTGCTGCTTGAGCCGCTTGAGCTGGTAGAGCCACCAGAGGGCTGGGGAAGAGAAAACAACTTTAGGACACCAGGGAAACGAGCATTCTTGAGAGGGGTTAGTGACCCTGTGATGGCTGCCCTATATTGTGGGAGGGCTGAAGGTTTTTTACGATTTTTTTTTACAAGGCTCTTAAGGCCAATAAAGGAATTCCAGAAAGGCCTTGCTTTCTGCCAGTAAGGACGTTGGTCACAGCAGATCACTTCCAGAGCTGTTTCCCAGTGAGAGGAGCTGCTGGTGTGATTTGTTTGGGAAATGCTCCCACCTCCAGTGTTGGAAGTGGGACCTTGTTTAGCAGTTCCTCATTCAGACCTGCTCAGGATGGTGCCCATCCCTGGAATGGTATTTTCTGCAGAATCTACTCCAAGCATAGGGAATTGATTCTCCTTTTTTGGGTTTTTTGTGAGGGTTTTTTGTTTCTAAGGGGGAACCAAACAGTTCCTCTGCTGCAAGACACTGAGTGAATGTCCATTATGGAGGCACAACTTGCACTCAGGTGAGAAGGACAAAGTCCTGGGATTTAATACACTGCACGGTGCACCCCGAGCCATGTCACCCCTTTAAATGGCTTCAAGGAATTTCACAGATCGCTTTTCAAATTACTCACTTAATATGACTCATTCTTGCCTATTTATTAATCTACCAAGTTTCCACATCTAAGAAAAGCCACTGAAGTTTGGGCAGCTTGCTCCAGCCACTACAGGGTAGGAGAGGAGAGTCCCAGCTGCTCAGGCCAGATGCTGTGGTATGGGGAGAGGGTCCAAAGGAGATCCCCTCTTGTATCAGTATCTGCAGTAGAATTAGGGAAGGGTTCACTGCTGTCCCACTCTTACCTTGCCTTCATGGTGCTTGGAGTGCTTCTTCTTATGGTGCTTCTTATCGTGCTTCTTATGGTGCTCCTTGTGCCCGTGGGGATGATGCCCTGACGGGGGGTGCCCATGAGGGTGTTGGCCAGGTGGAGCAGAGTGTGGGGGGCAGACTGCCACACCACCAGGGCAGGGACCTGTGCCAGGACCGAGGTGTCCCGGAGGGGGAGCAGGGCAAACTGCAATGCCACCAGGGCAGGGACCTGTGCCAGGACCATGGTATCCTGGAGGGGCAGGAGGGCACACTGCAAGGTGTGGTTGTGGTGGGCCTAGGAAGAGGAGAAGGCTGTTAGTGGGCAGAGACAGGCTCTCCCCAGACAGAGAGTGCAGGGAGCTGGTGCACCCTTCCACCCAAAGGGCCCACCCTGGTCTATCTGTTCCTCACAAAACACCCCACACCCCTTTGGGATGCAGGTAAACCCCCCAGGTGTCTGTGGCCATGGCATAGAACTCCCCTCTAAGCCCCAGTGGCTGTGTGGTACCTGCAGCCCTGCCTGGCCCCATATCCTCTCACCTTGGTTGGGGTCACACATCCTCGGTAGTCTCCAAGCTGAAAGGGAAGGACAGACACCATCGGTCACCTCCTGCCGTGGGATATCGCCAGACCAGCAGCTGGAACCTGTCTCCTCTGTCCCACATGTCTGCCCCTAGCACAGGGCCCATGCTTGCTTCCCCAGGAGTGTCATCTGCCCACAGACTCCATCAACCCCCAGAGTGACTGTCCCCCCATCCATGCACCCCCAAGGCCCAGGTATGTGGTTTCCCTTGTTAACAGAAATAAACCCACACTGGCCCAGCCTAGGTGCGAGTTCGAGTCCTTGTGGGCCACAAGGGACTGGGGGCACATGCCTGTGTGCAGTGCCAGCTGTGGGGACAGTGCACCCTGACCCACGGGTGTCCATGTTCCTGCTGCCCCCGTGCTCCCCTGCTGCCCTCCACTCCTCAAACCTGCAGGAAAGTTCCCAGAAGAGGCAATGCCGGCAGCAGTCGGAATTCCCGTCCTCAGCACGGCTCTCCCGGCTGTCGGGCAACCCGTTAAATAGTGAGGCCCTGCCCCGGTTGAGCAGGGGTGCGGCGGACAAGGGTGACACCGGAGCGGTGACACCGCGCCGTCACCATGGGCACGCAAGAAACGTCAACACGCCGCTCCCAGACGGCACAAAGGTCCCACAGGGATAATAAACACAGGCGATGGAAGGCGGTGATTCTAGCCCCCGGCGTCAAGGGGTGGATGGAGTGAATCAGTTAACCCTGCCACGAACCCTGGCTCGGTGCTCCCCGCTCAGGCACAGTGCCCAGGAACAGGGGTGACCTTCCCACAGACGAGGCTGTGGAACAGTGGGGTGCAGGGGCCAGACACTGCTCAGGGTGCTGCCGCGGTGTGCGGGTGGAGGACGCAGCATCTGCTGTCACACCCAGCCAACAGGCACAGGAGGCAGGGCTGGATTCCCTGATTTTCAGGTTTTCCTCTTGGAGGATCTGTGAGGAGGGTGCAGGGTTTCTCCCATCTCACCCACCCCATCCTCCTGCTAACACCCCTGATGGTGCCTCATGTTTGGCAGTGCTCCCTTCCCAGAAAATTCAACAGGCTGGATGGAATTGTCACACACAGCCTGGCAGAAAGGGACTGTGCCAGGTCTTAGCCCAGATCTTGAACAGGAGGGTGTTTCATGGGGGTTTCTGGACACATGGGCTGTGCCAGGTCAGGAGGTGCTGATGCACAGGGATCTCCTTGCAGGCAGCGCCACAGGGATCCTGCCATCCCTTCTGTTGGTATCATTGTGGTCCCAGGAACTGCCAACCCAGTCTGCCCCAGGGATGGGAGGATGGAGCCTGGGGTCCAAGCCCCAGACAGCAAAAATCCCCCTTGTCCAGGGAAAAGCCAGGGGATATGATGCTGGATGTGCCTGAGCAGAGCAGCTCTCTAGTGGCAGATACCAACAGAGTCTAGGCAGGGACAAGAGTATTTCCCAGCTGTATTTGCCACTGCAGAACCCCCAGAGCATTCCCCCGAGCCCTTCTCAGGCCACCCGCTTGTCCAGCAGCGCCAGCACAACCGCCGAGCCTTGCTTCGCCTCTTCCAGCAGCCCGGAGACCTTCTGTGACATCTGTGTGGGGACAAGACGCGTCATTTGACACTCGACAGGCCAGAAGAGCCATCCGCCGAGCCCCCCACGCGTCCCGCCGTCGGCCGAGGGGCCCCGGGGGTCCCCCGGGGGTCCCGGAGGCCTCCTGGTGGTCCCGGGGCTGGATCGGGAATCCCGAGGGGTCCCGGGGGTCTCCCGGTGGTCCCAGTTTGGGGGTCCCGGGTCTGTCCCGGGGGTCTCCCGGTGGTCCCGGGACTGTCTCGGGGGTCCCGCGGGGGTTCCGGGGCTATCTCGGGGGTCTCCCAGTGGTCCCGAGTCTGTTTCGGGGGTCCCGGGTCTGTCCCGGGGGTCTCCCGGTGCTCCCGGGGCTGTCTCAGGGGTCCCGCGGGGGTCCCGGGGCTGTCTCGGGGCTCTCCCGG
>JBBMKD010000002.1:6077051-6091365 GCA_037834095.1 Argya squamiceps
TTGCCCTCCCTGCCCAGCTGCTGCAGGCTGTGCAGCCACCCAGTGTCCCTTCCCCACGGGGCTCACCGTGTCTCTTGGGGGGACCAGCCGGCTGGCAGGGGGGCACCGGGTGCCCAAAAGAAGGGCTCGTCCGGGAGTTGAACCCGGGACCTCTCGCACCCTAAGCGAGAATCATACCCCTAGACCAACGAGCCGGGGTGTACACCTTGCCCTGCAGCCCCCCTCTGGCCCGGGACACCCCGGACACTTCCCCGCTGCTCGCCAAAATGCTGCTACACACACACGCTGCCACAGGAGGCCCTGCCTGCACACCGACGCCGTGCACACACACCTCTACAACCCTTTACACCCCTTCCACACCTCACACACGCCACCAACTCACGCTTCCAACATGCCTCACTGCACTCCCCCCTAACCACCCCCCTCCCCCGCCACCAGAGCACCCCATGCCTGGACAACTCCTGACACACACGCACACCACCATTTGCTGCCCCTCAGGACAAACACAGCTCCCAGGGGATCGCCTTTGCACGATGCCCCACAGCAAAAGGGGGCACAAAAAGCACCCGCCATTCCAACTGCTGCAAATGGCCAGCGAGGGGCATTTCATGCAGGAAAGAGGGGCTGTGAGTGAGATGTGCTGCATCTGGCACCTCGTGGCCACACCAAGAGGCACCTCCCTGCTCCTAGAGCGTGAGATGCTGCACAGAGCCCCGGCTGCTTCATTGGGCAGCTCCAGGTGATCCAACGAGGTCTCCACATGGCTCCTTGTACACTCCACTGCCGTTCATTCACCACGTAGTTTCCTCACTGGCACAACCACAGATTTCCTCTGGCAAAGTCTCTGGCGTCTGGATCCTTAAAACAATTTAATCACAGCATAGGAACACAGGAGCAGCTCAAGATGGTGAGTCCAGGAAGGGACCCCAAACCAAGGTATCCCCACCCCAGCATCCCAGGGCCCCCTCCCTGCCCTTGCATAGGGGATGTAGCTCCGTGAGAGAGGGCTTGCTTTGCATGCAAGACACCCTGCGATCAACCCCCAGCATCTCCATGTCCTTTTGCCTCCCCAGACCCCTCTCTGCTGGATGCAGGGCTGTCAAAGCACCCTAGGAAAGGCCTTGCACTGTGTCCTGGCACCTCAAGCCTGTGTAGAAATGCCCCAGGCTCTTTCCCTCCCTTCTCAGAGGCTGCAGGGCACTGGGGCACTTTGTTTCCTCCCCCATGAGTCTCGGGGTGCCTCTAGGGGTGAACATCGGTGCTGGGAGAAGCAGCTGGGAAGGAGGGCTGGTAGGGCCAAAAACCTCTTCTGGGAGCTGGACCAATGAGGCAGGCTGCACTGCTCTCCCAGGGATGTGGCACAGGGCGATGAGGGGGCATCCACTCAGCAAGACAGGAAACAGTTCCACCTCCCCATGTCACTTCCCTCAGTATCATTTTCCTCACCTTTGCTGCATCTGCAAAATCTGGAGAATCCTGGGTGTGCCACTGCCCTAGGGGCATCACAGTCCCTGCCTGGGGCATTGAGCTGCTCCCGAGGGAGAAGCGGGGCTCCTCTGGCTGCCAATGACACTTATTCATATCAGCTTCTCCCAGGAGCCCCAGCGAGAGCACCCCAACACTCCCAGAGTGGGTATTCGGGTGTTGGGGTAAAATCATCGCTGTGAGCAGGATTCGACCCTGCGCAGGGAATCCTTGATGGATTTCGAGTCCAACGCCTTCACCCCTCGGCCATCACAGTCCCGGGCCCCACGGCGTGGGGGGACACCCTTACTCCGGGCTGGACCGCACCACATTTTTCTGGGAAGTAGGGAAGTGTCCGGGATGTTCCAGGACGAACAGGGTTGAGGGGGGTAGTGCTTCCCCTGGCTCGTTGGTCTAGGGGTATGATTCTCGCTTAGGGTGCGAGAGGTCCCGGGTTCAAATCCCGGACGAGCCCTGCTTTTTTCACACCCGCTGTCGGGTCCCGGGCACGCGTGAGGCGACACTGCTTTGCACAGGGCCTTGCGTACGGCCCAGCCATGGTCGGGATCGGACCCCACCTGAGTGGAGAAGGCGCGGCCAGGGCAGTGGGGACGGCAGAGCGTGGGGTCGGCGCTGCCATTATGGGCCGCGGGTGGGACGCACAGCCGTGGTGCAGGGAATCACCTTTGGAAAAGCCTGATGTAAAAGGAATTTTTATCATCGCCGCCTCGTGGAGGAAGTGGGAAAAAATAATCATAAAAGAAGTGGAGATGCTGGGGATTGAACCCAGGGCCTCTTACATGCGAAGCAAGCGCTCTCCCACTGAGCTACATCCCCCTGCCACAAGAGCAATTGGAAGGGCACATTCTCCTGGTACTGCAGAGTTTGTGTTTATGCAGTGAAAGTGATGTTAGCTGAATAAGAGCCATTACGGCCACGCCACGGGATGCTGTTCGCAGGGAGCTGGGGGATGCAAGGGCTGATCATATCACATGTGGTAAGAAGAGAGAAGCAGGGGTGCAGTCCCCAAAGGAGGAGCTGTCCTAACAAAGGGTTGTCTCCAAAGCTGGGGCTTTATCCAAAGGAGGGGTCGCCCCCCAAAAGGAGGGGTTACATCCAAAGGAGGATTTATCCAAGAGTTGAGCTCAGCATCTCTTGCACCCTAAAGTGCAAGACACCTATCCCTACACCCACAATCTGAAAAGCTGCACCCCTTTTGCCTCCCCAGCCCTACCGTTTGGGTTTTGGGGTACAGCTAATGCTGTGCTTTTCCCCAGCACACCCACAGCCTTGGGGAATTCCAGGCCAGCCATGCCAGGAGGCAACCCCAGGGCCTTTTGAGGGGACTCTGGCAGCCCTGCATTCAGCAGGGAGGAATCTGGGGAGGCAAAAGGACATGGAGATGCTGGGGGTTGATCCCAGGGCCTCTTGCATGCAAAGCAAGTGCTCTCCCGCTGAGCTACATCCCCTGCTCCAGCAGCACTCTGCTGCCGACCCTTGATGAGAACAGCCGAGGGCTCTGTGGTCTGACCTGGAATGCCACAGCCTTCCCAGAAAGAGAGGTCTGGCAAGAGACAACCTTCTAGGGGTCTGGGCAGTCCTCCGGCCGCCGGGCAGCCTCAGCAGGGCACAGCCTGTGCCTGCAAGTGATCAGCTCTCAGCAGTGATTTCAGCTCTGCCCTGCGAGGTGGCCCCAGGCTGACACAGAGACAGAGAGACAGGAGAGTCATGTAGCAATTCACAGGGTAGCCTTTATTGTCCAGCGCCCTGCAAAGGGGGCCAGGGACCACAGCTGCCTCCTGAACTGAGCAGAAGCTGGGGCGTTTATGGGGGAAAGCGAGGGTGGTACCAAAGGGGAAATACCAATGGGTTAGAAAGAATCTACATGGGTATATCAGAGCATTATGGGTACTTGCCGTGACCAGGGAGAAACAGGCTCACCTAAAGGGAATCTCTCCCGGGGACGGTTGAGATGAGATTATCACATTCTATTCAAGGGACATCTGTCCAGGGAAGAGGCTTGGCAGGCTCATCTGCCTCCCTGCCTTGAGGATCCATACTGCCTACAGGTATTTGCCGCACCAGGAGGTGGGACCTGGCCTGTTCCAATCCATGTCACAGCCCCACAGATCCTGGTGTGGCTTTGGGACAAAGGACAGGAGCTGTGAGTGCTGGATAACCAGCAAATTTCTCCATCTGCTCTTTTTTCCCAGCCCCCATGGGGGTCAGTAGGGTCCTGGTGCTCCTATGGGTGTCATGGGGGCACAGCTCCAGGGCAGGGCTTGGGGAATTTTTCAGGACACATTTCCTGAAGGTTGGGCTGTACCTCTGCATGTAGCTGTGCTGGGGTGGAAAATGAGCTGCTGCAGGAGCCCCAGCTGCTGGGGACCCCCCTTCACACACAGAGAACAGTGCAAAGAGATGATTTGCAGACAGCAGCGAGCCTCCAATGCTGACTGTAACACATGGCAGTGCCAGAGCAGAGATTCCCCCCATTCAGGCTCCCTGAGCTGACTGAGGGGAACTGGGAGGATGGTTCAGCCACAGCCTTTCATATCACAGAGGGGTGGAGGGGAGCAGGCAAGGGAAACACTGCACTCCATGATTTCCAGGTCTCGTAACCCCCCCACAGATACCCAGCTCCTTCAGCCACATAACCAGTGCTGACAGGAGCTACTCCACACAATAACTAAATCACCCTTCTCCTCTTTGGGAGGTATGCAGACACCTCTCAGCAAACAAGAATTAACAGCCCTGAAATGTTTAATCAAAACAATTCTTTGACTTTAAAACTTAGATTTCCTCCCAGGACCATGCAAACCGTTGGGATCTGGGTTCCACTTTCATTGCACTCATCCCAGTCTCTCCCTGAGGGCCGCCCTCCACAGCAAAAGCTCAGAGCAGAGGAGGGTGTAGGACAGCCAGAAGCAATGTCTGCTGGTGCTGTGGGCACTGGGTGACACAGTGCCGGTAGAGCCAACAGGGCTGCGGGATGCAAGTCTTGTGAGCCCCATTCCCACAGGGAGCACCAGGAGGGCCAGACCAGGATGCCTGTGCCTTTTAATTTGCCTGCTTCTTCCCCTGTGACTCAGACATGTGGGACGCCTGTTATTTTCCTGTTTTGTGGGATCTCCAGCCCTGGAGAGGAGCCAGAGCCCTTGGCAGAGCCACTGCCTGTCTGGCTCCACAGGTGTGGCAGGGAGGGCACCCTCAACCCCTGCCCTGTGCTTGATCCATTGATGTGTGGGGTGGGATATCCTCAGTGGCAGCCTCTCTATTGTTATTATTATTTGGGATAGCTTTAATAACGGTATACTCCAAATAGTCTTGGAGGGCTTAAAAGCAAAATTTTATTGAGAGGCACATCCTTTTACACAGTGTTTCAGTACAATGAATATTATTGGTCATTTGGAACAGCACCTCTCGACCATTTCTTACAAGTAAACAAGTTAGAAAAAACAGCACCTGCTAACTGTCTGTCACCTTCCAAGGACTGTTTTTGATTCCTCCTCACAATTTCTCGGGCCAGTGTGAGAAAGTTTTGTGACTTGATTTCACATAGACTCAGACTCTGCTGTTGCTGCCTAAAGCCTAGAAATTCCTCTTTGACCACTGTCAGTCCGCACAGCCTCTCCTCCCTCTTATCCTGGCCATGCAGCCACTTTCTCTCCCCTTCCTCAATCTGGAAGATTGCTCCAAGCTCCATCCAGCCTGGCCTTGGACACATCCAAGGACTGGCCACACAAGACCCATCTCTCTGCCTTGCCATGCCTACAGGCTTCCAGCTCCAGGGACTCTGTCTCTCACCTGGCTAGCTCCAGGTGTGTCCCAAAGTTTTCTGGCCAACAGTCCTTGTTCCAGTGAGGGGGGTTGAGGGATGCTACCTGTTGATGCAGCTCACTTTTGCAGCATTGCCCTCAGCCTCATGCCCCAGTGCCGGTCTCAGATACAGCTTTTGCAACTCAGTAAAGGCACAGGGGGTGGATCTGTCTCTTCATCCTCTCCCACTGCTGTGACACACCACAGTTTTTGTCTCCGTACCTGCATGTGCAGAGAAGATGCAGACTGATGTGCTGTGTTGACCCACTAATCCTTCCAGCCCTATCACCAGCACCATGCTGCTTGGGGCTTCCATAGTTTCATAGAATATCCTGAATTGGAAGAGACCCATAAGGATCATCAAAGTACAACTCCTGGCTCTGCACAAGACACCCCAACAATTCCACCCTGTGCCTGAGATCATTGTCCAAACCCTCTTGGATCTTTGGCAGCCTTGTGGCTGTGCCCATTCCCTGGGGAGCCTGGTCAGTGCCCCATCACCCTCTGGGGGAAGAACCTTTTCCTAATCCAGCCTAACCCTCCCCAGGCAAAGTCTCCATTACGAATGGTCCCACGAGACTGCTGTGTGCTGTTCACAGCAATCTCCCCTTTTCCACCACAGCTCTCTGTGCACGTTCCTCCTCAAACCATGACTTCCCCTCTCCTTCCTACCTTATCCACTTTCCATCCAGGGTGGGAAGGTACCCATCCTTCAGGATCCAGAGGATACTGAGTGACCACAGGGAGAGTGTTTCCTCCAAGGTCATGAAGCAGCTAAGGGAAGATGGGCAGGAGACATGAACCTCAACAGGCATGGCCAGAGGGTGGCACCTGGGCTATACTGCAGCCTCTTCTCAAAAATGCTTCTGCTGCTTTTGAATGCTATAGGTAGGCAATGCTGGGACCAAATCCCAGGACCCAGCTATTTCCCTCCATGTGCTTCCACTGCTGAGCATTATTTTTCATCCCTGTCTTGTTATGTAGCTCTACTGGAGCCTTTGGCTGCACTGCTCTACAGAAACCTGTATTTAGGGCCTGATCAGCAGGTCTGGGGGGTCCTGCCTGAGGCAAGGGCTGGCTTGGGGGTGAAATGTGGTGAATTCGGGACTGCTCTTGAGTTGGGAGCCAAAGAGACACGTTGGAGTCAAGGCTCCCATGGGATACAGGAGCCCTGAAAGGCACCAAGGTCCTCATTTCCCTGACCGTCTGCATTAAGACATCACAATTTTCAAGTCAAATCAAGGAGCTGTGTAGATTTTTGGAGACATTGTATTTTCAAAAAAAAAAAAAAAAATTAAAATCTGTATAACCTCACCAGTAGAGTCACTCAGTGCAAAGCTACATAAAAATGTCATTATTCTGACCACCTGCTCCCTCCTGGACTCTTTGGTGCTGCAGGCTTGGGGAAGGCAGCTGCACAAGGCCCAGACACCTACAGCTTCCCAACAAAACTTCTGCTAGAATTCCAGAAATTTTTAAATTTTTTTATTCAAAATTTTGCATCCTATCTCTGCAGACAATTTCCAAAGCTGGGATAAAAATATCTGAGCAGCCCTTGGAAGGACACCTCCCTTTCCCTGGTGCACTGGCTGCTGAGCAATTGCCATGTAATTTTTCTCCAAATTAGGAGCACTTCTGTAACGATCTCCTGAGCAATAAAACGAGTTAAGCTTGGTCAAAGGCTTTTGATGACCAATAGGCTTTCAAGCTCAGCATAATCCCTCATTATAAAGCTTTGTGCAAATACTCCTATTCCTACTTCCATCAGCTGAAAAGGTTCTGCTGGATGATCCATGGCATCTTAAAAAGAGGCTGTTGAGAGGCTTTACTCAATTCATGACATCTTCCAGAGACTCCATGTCCCCTATCCATAAAGCAATTATTGTCTCATCTTTTTCAGTCTTCACTGTCACCTATTAAACACTGTGTGAGCTTGGCATAGGATGCCCATCCAAAGGACCCCCATCTCCTAAGAATCCCACTTCTACCTTTTTCCCTGATTCCACATTCACCCTCCTTAGCTCAGCCCTCCCCAAAAATCACTGCAAAATGCAGGGTAAATGCCATTTTGAAATGTCAAACTTTCGCATTCCCAGCTCCTTGAAGGAACAGGCAATAAAGTCTGCTACTGAGAGAATTCCTCCCTGAGCAGGTGCTTGCCATGGGGCAGGAGGAGAGATTTCCAGGATGAGAAAGTTGCCTTGGGACTGGTCCCAGCAAACCACACACTTCTGGCAGCACAAGGAGGAGCTGGGCAGCAGAAACCCCTATTTCATGTAAAAACCAGAGCTCCCCAGCTGCAACAAGCTGCCTCCAGGGGAGGTCACCCCTCCAGACTCCTGAACAAGAAACAACAGAAGACTCAGGCTCTGATGTAGCAAGTCTTTAATGAGAAGGAGAGTGAACCAGTTCAGAGTACAAGTGCGTTTCCAGCGCTCAACAAAGAAATGGATAAACCCCACTTTGGGACAAGATGACCCCTACAAGGTGTCCCCTCGCCCCCCCACCCCATGACTATTATCTGCCATCTACAGCCTGCTAGAAGCATTTATTTCCCAGCCAGCAGCAAATGTTGAGTAGAACATGGAAATACAAAGACTTAGTGAGATAAAGGCGTACAGAGGCATGGTCTGGAGTGACGAACTCACACAGCTCCTGTCCTCCTGAGGCAACTGCTGGGAAACACAGGGGCATCTCCTTAATCCTCTTCCCCAGTCTTGGTCGTGTGCTTCGCTTGCCCTTCCTGACCACGCCGCCGGCACGGGCAGGAGGACGAGCCCGCCAGGGACGATCTACAGCCCAGTGCCCAGGCACAGCAGTCCCGCCTTGCCCAGCCCCCGGGAGCCCACGGGGATGCCGCAGCAGCGCAGGTAGCTCCCCACGGCTGCCGACGCCGTGGAGCCCACCGTGGTGTTCTGCGGGAAGGAGCTGAGGATGGGCCCGGGCAGTGTGACCACGACCGTGGGTGGCTGGATGAAGGCGGTGGAGTCTCCGCAGCGGCGGAAGCAGGGCTGGTTGCAGCTGGTGGCCAGGGGCCGGGGACCGCAGGAGGAGGGCAGGCACAGATCGTAGCAGGACATGGCTCGGCGAGGATGTGCACCTGAAAGCCAGAGCCAGGGTGTAAAGTAAGGCAGAGGCCAGTCTGCCCCTGCTGAGCCCTCATGCAATACCTCCCATAATAAGAGGAATGGGTGAGTGAGCTAGAGGGTGAGTTTGGATGGTTTAGAAACACCAAAGGAAGGTTTCCCCCTGCCTCACCCCATAAACTGCTCGGCAGAATGAGGGGAGTTTGGTTTGAGCTGCAGATTGGTCTGGGAAGGTTGGAGGCACCAGGTCTTGGGACCAGAGAGCAGACCCACTCCTGGCTCTGAGGTGACAAGGAGCATTGGCAAGCAAGAAGCTCACCAGATGCATGTGGTTAAAGCAAAACCCACTTAAATCAACACGAGCTGAGCCATCCCATCCCAAAATATAAGGGACCTTTGATGCCCGTCCACAAACAGGGACACATGGATCCCTACAACCCAGGTGTATCCTGTTCTAATTTGTTTTTCTCCTTCAGCAAGGAAAATCATGCAGGATGCAACTGATTATGTGGTTGCAGACCCTGTAAGCCCTGCATCCTGCAACCCCTTGCACTCTTCATTTTAGGGCAGAAATACACACTTCCCCGATGTCCTGTGCAGCTGGAAGGGAGGGGTGAGGAAGGGAATGGAGCCTGTCTCGACTTACCCAGAAAGAGGTGGCAGTGGCGGCAGCTGGAGCAGGTGGTGGGGCCGAGCACTGTCCCTGCAGTTTTATAGGGTGGCCCAGCCCCCCAGGGGAGTGGGTGTGTGCCTTCCACCTGGAACTCCCTAACAACCAGCAGTTTTCTCCTGGAAAGCTCCCCCAACTGATTAAACAGTTCCCTCTTTCATCTCCCATGTTTTGCTTCCATGTAATACTGAGTAAGATTGAAATGATTTGGGCTACAGGCATTAATTACCTTCCTTCCTAAGGCCAAGGGACATTTTAGGTCTTTATGCCACCAGGGAGGAGAGTGTTTCAGCAGAATTTAGGGCAGACGTATCCCCACCTTCCTCTCAGCACAACCAATTCAGTTCCCTGGTGCACCTGAGGTGAGACCAAGGATGTAAACTAAATGTAAGGAACATCCCTTTGGAGTGAAAATCTGTGCCAGGAGTCTCATGGATGGCAGGAAATCTGAGGGGCTGCAGGAGTGAGGATATGAGGTATGTGGGCACAGGCACCTGACCTAGCCCAGCACGAGCAATTTGTTATAGGTTTGAATGCACTTAGAGGACTTTCCTTTCCTTTCCTTTCCTTTCCTTTCCTTTCCTTTCCTTTCCTTTCCTTTCCTTTCCTTTCCTTTCCTTTCCTTTCCGTTTTTTGTTTGTTTGTTTTTTGTTACTATTCCTCACACCTGGGGTATGAGTCCTGCTTGGAAGGCACATAGATTTTAAAAGCAAAGTGATCATGGGCTCTGAAGTCTGCCCCCACAGGTGACGCACACCTAAACTGGCTGATTTTGTGCAGGGAACTGACTTCCACGAGCCCTTCCATCCTGCTCTTCAGATAGGGTAGCAGCAATGAGCCAGAAGGTCACAGGTGTCCTTCTTCATGATGGAGTGACATCATCAAGACAGGATTAATTACAGTAATTGCAGGCTTCGGTGTGACACTGGATCACTCTGCTGGAAGCCTGTTAGCTACTAAACATCCCAAACATCCCAACCTGCACTTAAACATGAATCACCCACACAGCAGGGAGAGGGAGTTGCTGATGTGGTCCCAAGCAGGACCATGATGAGCCATCATGAGCTCTGGGGGCAAGGAAAGTTTGAAAAAGGCTTTTAATTTCACACCAGCAGAGCCCAGTTAACAGCACAAACTATTCCTGCCCTGGAATAAACCCTGACAGTACTGGGACACATGCACTATGTGTGTGGAGGGCTGTCAGCATCCTGTTAAAGACGTGCCTTGTGGAGTCTGGGGGGTCATTTGAGTACTTGAGATGACTTGGCCACGATGGATTGCACTGAATGGTCCCTAGTGACTCCTCTCTGCTCTGCCTGTCAGGGCAACAAAGCCTTTCCAAGGTTCTGAGGTTGAACTCAGCTATTTCTTAACATCGTTCTGGAAAGGGAAAAAGGAAATCAGGTTTTCTGAGGTTCAGCAGAGGACATGGGCTTCAGACAGAAGCAACCTAGCAGCTCCTGAAATGAGGCAGGACGCTGTGGGTTCATGGGTTCATCATTCATAATCTCCTAAATGGTGACTTGGCAAGCAGGAAAAGATGAGATTTTAGTTCAGGATTTACTGTGATGTGTTTTGCACCACTCTTGAATAATAAATTGATGCCACAAGTGCACCTTGGACCCACAGCCTGAGAATCAAACCCTTCTTTTTCTATCAGTCTGATTTTCTTTCCTTTTTTTTGTGCTTTTGTGCAGTCCCATGATCTCAGGAAAACAACCCCTCCAGGGTGACTCCCTTCCAGGCACAGGGTGGGATATTCTGAACTGCAGCCTCACTGTGTGTTTCAGTTTTTAAATCCAGTTTAAGCACTTGAGATTCTGCTCACGTTGGACTGTGACATCCCAGAATAATATCAATGGCTGCAGTGATGCTTGGGATAAATGCAGTGGGGCACTCAGAAGGGGAATGTTGTTGAATGTGAGCAGATCTGTGGACTGAAACAAGTCCTTTTCACAGAAAAGATAATAGGGGAAACAAAAGGCACATATTAGGAAGTTAAAACAATCAGATTGAATTTTTAAAAAAGAAAACAATAAGGGAAAGATATTTGGGAGATAAACAAAGACTGACTTTTCCAATCCATATTCATTTCAGGGAACGAGCACTTTCTGCTTGAGATGTGACTTTCTCTGGAGGAACCTCAAACCTGAGAAAATTTCACCAAATCAAACATGTTGGATCCATTTTTTTAACTGCTGCACAGATTTAGGATGTGGGGCCACCTCAGCCCTGCCTATTCCTGCAGGTAAGGACAAGAAAAACATGGCCCAGGATCAATTATTCATGTGTTTCCCTTCCTATCACCAGCCCCAGCAGCACTTTGCAACTCCAATTTCCCCAGTTTGCATTTTGATTTCCAACAACCCAAGGGCTGGATGTGTCCAAGACTGGCTGGAGGGTGAGAGCTTGCCCGTGTCCTAAAATTTCTCCTGAAAGCCAAAGGCAAGGGCACATTATGGAGCAGCAACAGACCTACAACATCCTATCTCCAAGGAATGTCTGCATGCAGGGTGCTCATCCAGGGCTTGTCTCCTGGAAGCAGAACAGTCAGGGACCACTCCCAGATGGCTGATGGATGAGTGGGACATCTCAATGCCAGGAGGCAGAATCTTGATGCAGCCAGACCCAGGCACAGAGCATTCTGGCTGCCTGTGTCCTTGTCAGAGCAGACTTGGGGTGCTCCAGGGCCACTGTGTGCAGCCCAGGGCTTGAGCCCAGCCAGTGGCACAGGGGACAGCCAGGCTCCAGCTGCCAGGCGCTGTCCCGGGGCTGCAGATGATCTAGTTCCACAGTGCCACAGGATCCCTGTAATTGCCAGGGCCCTGTGTGGGCTGATGCCCCACAGCACCACCGACAGTGGCACATTCCTTTCAGGAGCATTTGTCACTGCTCACCAGGACAGGGACATGCGCGTTCCAGGGCGGGGTTGAAGCGTATCCCAAGGGAATCAGTGAGGATCCTCTCCTGGCTGCCTGTGCCCTGCAAATCTTGGGTCCCAACCTGTGAGAGCAATTCTCCTGCTCTCTGCCATAGCCCAGCACCCACCACCCCAGCCCATTTCACCATCTCCAGTTGTAACGTGGTCTCTCTCCAGGGCTGGACACAAACTCATGTATTTTTTCCCAGGAAATATCCCAGAGATCCCTTGGAGGGCACCTGGCTGTCCAGGCAGGGACATCACCCTTTCCTGGGGTGGCTGAGCTGGACAAACACCACAGCATCTCCTGAAAGTGGAATGAGATGGGATCAGTGTCTCCCCACACAGTTTCTGGCTCAGGAGATGCTGATGGAAGGAAGCAGCTCCTCACTGGTCCCCAGGGACATTTCCCCAAGGCATGGGAAGGAAATGTAGCCACAGGGAAGGTCAAAAAGATGTGGGTGGCTAAGCCTGAGCATCCTCACCTTGCCTTGAAGCCATGACATTCCTTGGCCACATTGTCATCAGTGGAAAGGAATAGAAGGGAGAAGGGAAAACACTGGCAAGACTGGCATGATGCCTTTTGCCAGGTCCTCAAAGCACAGACACTGCTGAATGCAGGGCTTTCCTCTCTGCAAGACCACTTGGATTCCAGAGATTTTACCTCTTTCCTCTTCATCTTGCCATAAGTCACACTCTCCTATCTCTAGGAATCTCCACTGTGAGCATTGCACCAGGCACAGGAGGGAGTGCACAGCAACTCTGCCATCCCCAAAACAAGCACCTCTGGCACATGGGAGAGATATCCCCAGGGGAAGTTTTGGCTGCCATCAGCATCCCTGGGGATGCCCAGAAATGCCCAGTCCTGCCCTTGCCTGCCTGCAGTTCAGTGCTCCTGCAGAAGAGGCAATGGGATGCCAGGAGAGAGGCTGGCAGGTGGGCTGGGGCACCCTGCACCCATGGGTGGCATTGCACGGGAAGGGCCACACCACTCTCTGAGCCACCAGGAGCAGGTTCAGGCGGTGGAAGCAGCAGCCCAGAAGCAGATGTGATGTGTGTTTGACACAGCAGAGCAAAACAAGGAGAGCAGGAGGATACTGCGTGGGCTGCACCAAAACACAAGCTCAAGGAAATACATCCTCCGGGGACCCGACGAGGGTGGGATTCGAACCCACGCGTGCAGAGCACAATGGATTAGCAGTCCATCGCCTTAACCACTCGGCCACCTCGTCCCTTATGTCAGTAGACTGTTTTAGCAGAGTCTTTTAGCAGGTTGTGCTTTTGCCTATTTTGCTCATAGATCGCAATACTGGAACTGGTTCTTCAGGGTGTCCTTTGGTGAGCAAGGCAGTGCAAGGCAGAGCCCTGGCAGCCCCTGTCACAGCGGGGCAGGGAGACAAGCAAACGTTTGTGATTCATTTGCCCCTCTCTCTGTTCCCTTCTGTGTTCATGGCGTAGTAAAGGGTAGGTAACGTGGCATTTATTGTTGCCATAAAAATACATGCACCAGGCATCTCCATTACTCACCCACACCCACCCTGTGTCCAGAGGATTTTCCTACATGGTTCGGCACCTGTTGTGCAAAGAAATCAGGAAGATGGTGGGGGTCCAGGCAGCATCTAATGTATCTCCTACTTCCCAAATTCCCTGGTTTCTGGAAACAGTTTAGGCCATCTCTCCAACGTGAGGAGAGAAGGGAGAAGAAGCAACATTTTAGCCCCCGAGTAGTGTCACAGGGGACAGAGCACTGGACACTGACAGTGCTCAGAGCAGGACAAAGACCCCCAGCAGTGCCCCTAGTTTAGGACAGGGAGGAAAAATACTCCCGTAGGCTGAGGCACCACTGGGAGTCGAACCCAGGATCTCCTGTTTACTAGACAGGCGCTTTGACCAGCTGAGCCATGGCGCCTACTGGCCCCCTGAATACTGGGTGCTCCTTAAAACATCTGATCCTCTGCCCATCTCTGCCTACAGGTTGCAGACTGTTTCCCCAGGTTTGGGGTTCCCCATCTGCAAACCCCATCTCTTTTTGCTGCTGGGAACACTCCTGGTGCTGACCCAAGGCCCTGGCACAGGAGCCCAACACATCCTGTAAGCACCACCAGCTGGGTTTGGGGGTTCCCAGGCCCTACAGGGACATGCTGACCCCTCCCATTGCCCTGGCAGAGCTGTGCCAGCTGCCACGCTACACTGCCTTGAGATGACAGCCTCAGCCTCATTTCCCTCTCTGGCTGTTCCCCCCCAGCACCAATGGTCACCCAAAGACAATGGTCACCCTCAAGAGACACGGTGAGCCCCGTGGGGAAGGGACACTGGGTGGCTGCACAGCCTGCAGCAGCTGGGCAGGGAGGGCAA
>JBBMKD010000002.1:6099375-6120548 GCA_037834095.1 Argya squamiceps
TGGCCGAGTGGTTAAGGCGATGGACTGCTAATCCATTGTGCTCTGCACGCGTGGGTTCGAATCCCACCCTCGTCGGGATTTTGCTGCTGCCCCGGCTCCTCCATCCACAGGTGAACGACATGCAGGAGGCCGGGAGCGAGACCAGTTCCCCCCCGCACTGGCACCGCAGAAACCCCGCGGGTAACAGACAGCAGCCACCCCCACCCGTCCCCCTAGCGAGCATCCCATACCATGAGCTTTTACAGAGGAATGAGGCACTTTCCAAGCCACTAAAAATTTTATTAGGTACAAAACACAATTTACAGCAAATAGTATGAGCCACGCTCCCAAAGCTCTCTTCGGTTTTGACAGCTGAATTCCAGGTAAACTGAGAACATCAAAAGCAGGGCACAGGCCTCCCTTCACATGGAATCAGTTAAACTCAACAAAAAACTCAGTCCAACAAAAGTATATGGAGCAGGAACTGCCTCAAAGCACACCATTTCCAATTTAAATTTATTTTAACTTAGCATTAAGCTACTCTTGCTATTTTGGGTTTAAGAGAAATAATACAAATGAAATGGTATTTAAAAAAACGGTAAAATTACTTTTTTGGAAGACAAGTGACAGTTTCAGACTACTGAGGATTTCAACTTGGGTTGGGCAGGCAAAATATTCACTTTAGTGCAGTAATTTATATTCCACCAGGCAGAAGGCTCTGATTTGAGAAAATTTTTTTATTTTGTAAGAAAAAGATGAACTGTATAGGAGTACTGCAGACATGAAGTACATCTTCAAATTATTAATTAAACTAAATTAATTAGTTTAAACTAAATTAATAATGGGAATTAAACTAAAACCAAGGGCCTTCAATTTCCAAAGGTTTTTAAATGCTGGAGAACGCAGACTATCTGCTCTTCCAAAAAAAAAAAGGAAAATTGTTTCTCCATAGTTGTTTACTGAAGACTGTCATGCTGTTTTCCAGCATGACATGAAATCTGTGGAATAAGCACCTCACCCATTTTTAATGCTGAAAACATTGAATAAAATAGAACCTGGACCCAGAACAACAAAAATCCTTCTGGATTTGCACTGAGAAACAAGCAGTACAAAAATCATGGCCAGGTGCTGCTCCAACTTGAGAATGACAGTTTTGACATTCCTGAAAACAGAATAGGAACTTCAAACCACAGTGCTGCTGCAATAGAGTTCCTGCCCAAAGGAAGCCCAGACTGAGACATTTCAGGGACTGTGTCTATCAAGAGCAATTGCCCCACTGTTCCCAGGGGCCCATGCTACCCTAACAGCTGAACCTGATGAAGCTGTGTTTACCCACAATGAGAGCTGGGAGAAAGAAAAAAACACCACTGTCATTTAAGGCCTTCCAAGAAAAAGCATTTGACTCGTCTCCTGTGTGGAGCAGAAAAGGAGGGAGTCCCAGACCATCCATGACACACTGGCCCTGTACAACACAGCCATGTGAGAAGGGCCCAGGCCCCATGGCTACTCCATGTTCTCATCCCAGGAGAACACCTGCTTGTTCTGGAACATGTCCCGGGAGTGTATCTGTTCAATCACTGGACCTGGATTTCTTTCTTGAGTCTTTGAGTCTCAGCTTGGCTCAAATGTCCACCATGTCCACCAGAGCAGAGAGGTGGAGCTCGGAGGCAGCCTCAGCCTCCTTGGTGGCTCCGAGGAGCTGCTGCAGGTGCTTGAGTCTGTCCGACAGCACAGGGCTTTGCTCCAGCTCTGGAACCTTGTGTCCCTCCTGACTCCCAGCCTGGACAGAAGGAAAAGAGATGAGACAGAGTTTCTCCCAAGGTAATTTCCACTACAGGTTTTACAGCAGCTGCACTCCTCAAAGCTTTAGTTTAGCTCTGAACCACCTTCTCTTACCTCTTGAGCAGCTGAGGTGGGACCCTTCACCAAAGGGCAGGTAGCAGCTGGGGTGGAGAGCAGAGACTGGGGGAGGTAGAGAGGAAAAGCCAGGAGATTCCCAAGGGGCTCCATGTCCTCAGCTAGATATCGGTGCAGCTGCTCTTCAAACCTGGATGGGAAGGGCAAAAGCACTTTGTCAGATGGCAGCCTGGCTTTGTCCCTGTAACCAGTGCTTTTCACTAAGAGTTTCTTTTGGGTTCAGAAGCATCTGATCTCCACGGCCATATTCAAAACAGTCTGATGTGCCCCACTGAAGCTATCAAAATCTCACAGAGGACTGTAGTACAGAAAGGAGCCACACAGACTGAAAAGACTCTACTTACAGGAAGGCAGAAGAGGCAAAAACCTCTTGGACCAGCCTCAAAAGCTTTAGTTCTTCACCTTTGTGATCTGCACTGCTACAAACTGACATCCCAGATAGGACTTTATAGACGTTTGTGACACTGGGGGACACAGAGACCACTGCACACACTGTACTGCTTCAGTTCTGGTGGCATGACTGACCACAGAATTTCCAACCATTCCCAAGAACTCCAAGAATTTCTACCATCCTGGACTGTTCCCATGATGCAAGAAGGAAATATTAGGGAATTGTCCTGATGTGCCTGATGAGATCAGATGAAACTCAATACAGTCTGGCCTTTTTTCTAGCACCGTTTAACTTCTTATTCCATACAAGTCACAAATTGTTTACAACCCTGGGCTGAAGCTGCAAGGAAAAGATACTGCTCTGGGAACTTACCTCTTGTTTTCTATTTTTTCCAGTTGCAACTGTGCCAACAGACGCTCCTGGGCCAAGGACGTGTCTCTGAATTCATCTGTGCTGGGAATGCTCACTTCCTGACCTGGCAGCATGCTCATGCCAGAGCCACACTGAGCCGGCACCATGGAAATGCCGTAGGGTTTCTTAAAAGACTTGGGAGATTTTATCTTTGATCTGAAGGGGGGAGGAAAAAAACAACAAACAAAAACACATTAATTGGTAGGAGTGTGTTGATTTTTCCCTATTAGCTTGAAGCTTGGAAGTAGCAGGGAGTGAGAAGTGATCACTTGGAGAAATAATGCCCTTGTGCCAGTGTCCAACACAGCACCACCTGTGCATGGGATTAGACAGGAACTAACCTGACAGCAGCATAGGCTTCAGCCCAATCATTGCCCACTGCACAACAGAGCTGCAGCTAAGCTTCCGAGAGGGAAGAGAGTGGCTTCCCTCTGAATGCGGCTAGGGAAGTGCACTAGACTTGACTTGTCAAATACTTTAATGCCACACAGCTCTAAGGCATCCTTCCCCCTCAACCTATCTAGCATTTTTCTCAGACTCACATTGTTTTCCCTCTGTGCTTTGCACAACTCTCAGCAGCAGGGTTTTTTTGGCAGAAGTTGATTTCTACACTTTCAGCACTCCCCCAAGAGCTGAGTAACCCTGTACAGATAAAATCTACTTCCTCCTCTGTTTCAGCACAGCCTTGTACATCATTTTAGGGAGATGTGCACAAGCAGGGTTCTGAGAGGATGCCAAATGGTGGTTTTCAGCACCGTGGAGGCCCCCTCACCTCTTGTGGCCTTGCCGGATCTCCTGCTGTGTCCGCAGCCTGGCTTGATCCCACGAGAAAGGCACAGTGTAGTTCTTTAAATGCTCCTTGAAGAAATACACACGAATTTGACCATCTTTACTTACAGCTTCTGTGAATAAAACCCAAATCCAATGTTTATCATTTGCACAGGTTCTCTGCTTCAGAAGAAAAGCTCAGTATTAAAAAAGGCAATTTGGGGCAAGAGCGATTGTTCACTTTCAAATAGGTTTCAGAGTCTGGGACAAGCTTCATTAATCAATGGAAGTGATAATTACCTATGGCAGCCTGCCCTCCCTGCTGACACAGCTTCTGAGGGGTAACTCTTGGCCTTTGCTTAATGCAAACCCTCTCCCACTGGGAGGGCAGGGCTGAAAGACTGACCAGAGCCACATTTGTAGTCACAGGATGAAGTAAAGCCATAACCAATACTAAATACATACTCCAAAGGGAAGACACATGCAGAACACAGCAAGACCACAGCTGCCTCCCTGCTACACATCACTTCCTGCCATATGGAAAGGCACCCACTGGCAATGTATTAAACACCATCACAAAAGCAGCATCATCCATGCTGCAGGAGGACACAATACCTGGAGCTACAGGCAGTTTGGGTGGTTTCCAGTCTCTCAGTTTATGATCAATACAGACTGCCAAGATACAGTCCCAAGGGATTTCATCAACAGAAGGTCCACCTTCATCAGAGTTCCCAGTTGTTCTGGTTTTCCAGTTTTGGTAGGTTTTGGCCAGCAGATTCTCCACCTGAGACTGAATCAGTGGTTGAGTGTGGGAAGAACTTGCAATCTGAGAAACATACTGAAAAATCATGTGGCAAACAGGATGCCAAGGAGCTGTGGAACAAAAAAACCCAAAATAAATTGCAAGAATTGGTAACAGAAGCAACACTGCACAGGCACATCTTGGAGAACAATGTGCTGCCAAGAAGATACTAGAGTGTGAAGTACCTACCACCCAAAGGAGGCAGATCTAGGTACGGGATTTGGAAGGACAGCACAGCCTTCCTCAGCCAGGCCAGGTGATCTGGCATATTCCACTGCAGGTGAGGCAACACCTTGTTACCCCCTGCTTCTGAAAACTCTGTGACAGGCCAAGACAAGTCACAAAGGTGCTCAGAGGATGCCACATCTGACAGGAACTGCAGCACGCTGTTGTAGAGCTCTATGATGACTCCAGGCTCCTGGGATGGCAGCCCAGCTAAACGCCTCTCCTTCCAGTCATGGTAGAAACGCTTGCCAAATTCTCCATCAATCCCATCCTCAATGTACTCCTGAAGGGTCTGGCTGCAGAGCTCAAGGGAGGCAGGACACTGGGACACCAGCCAGCCCACAGCTGCAGAAAGCTACAACACGTGAAAGAGGGAGGGTTGAAAACTGCTCTGCAGTGATCAGGACACAAAGGATTCAACCCTAAGTTTGAACAACAGACTCCAAGAGAATATGCACCAAAAGGCAAATGAATCAGGTATCATCATACTAGTATTTGCAACAATCATTCTCTAGCTAGGTGGCCACAAACTGAATTTCCATACAGCAGACTCAGGAACAGACAAAGAAGAGGGTGTTCACATGGGATACAGGCATGCAGTGGAATTCCCTGCTGCAGGATGCTGAGGTTGTTGAAAACTTATCCAGAAAAAATTGGACAGATTCACAGAAATTAGCCCAGGGTGATTATATCATGTCTGATCATGGCAGGCCTTGAAGTGCAGACTCAAGTTGTGAGGGTTTGTGGGGGAGCATCACTCTGGGCTTGTCAGGGAGAGACCTTGTATGATCGTATTTGTGTACAGAACACGAGAAGTAGAGGCGTCTCAGTCTCATCCACCAAGATGGGATAACTCTGGATGATCTCACAGCAGCCAGAACAGCTACAAAGGGTCTTCAGCATTTTAGGACTAAGAGCTTAAGGATAAAAAGGTTTACCACCACCAGTACTCCTCTGTTGGGCAGCGACACAGGCAGGGCAGACAAGAGTGGGTTTAGGTAATCCATGAATTTTGGTCTTAGTGCAGTTTTCATTATTACTGTATTACTTTTTTATTTTTTCTTTTTTTTTTTTTTGTAGCCAATGCCACTGATCTCTGGTCAGTGAAAATAGAACAGTCACAAATAATGGAAAATAATTCCTGTATCTTGCTGTTCTTACCCTTCTGGTGCCTTCTAAGTCATTGACAGAGCCTGGGACCTCTACAACAGTGTAGTCTGAAATAAGATGGGCTGAAATCAAGTCCTGGAGCATCAAACCTTAAAAAATAAGAAAACTCATCATGTACACAGAGAAAGAACACACATCCTTCGACCACATGTTCTGCATTACATTCACTGCATTGCTGCTCCCCTCCATCTCTGGCCACAGACTCTCAGGATCAAATATTGTGTGTGAAAGAACTGGAAGCCAAAATTGGCGAGCTCTTAAGGAAAGGATTTTTAGGAAAGCTGTGGGATGTGCTGTACTTCACGTGCTCTACAGCCTCTCCCTTTAGTGGATGCTGTAACTGAGAGCCTGCACTAGCCACAACACTTCTACTTGAGGCAGCCCTAAATATTCATTGTTTCAAGACACAAAAACAATTACATACCATCTTCTACTTCTTTCTCAACAGCTTCCTCTTCCTGACTGGGGACTAGAACCACCAGGGGAACTATGGGGTGGAAAGGTTTGGCCTGAAGCAGCTGTTTCAGCTGCAGCAAAGCTGAAAGCCAGTAAACATCGTCTTCTGCAACATCTTCACTCCTAACTCGGCGGGGCAGGAGAAGAACAAGGCCACTGGTCCCAAGCAAGTCCTTTTGTGTCTCAGCCATATCAAGCTCTGAGTCAGAGAGTGCACCATGTGCCACCTAGACACGCAACAAAGATGACAACAGTAATGTAGCTAAACAAAGCTGTTTCCACACCAAAATCTGCAGTTTATCATCACTGCCATTCAGCTTTGGCATTCTTTTCCAGAAGCTCTACACAAGCTAAGACAACAAGCTGCTGTCAGGCCAACATGGATGTGTCTGATAGATGAGCTGAGTACAGAAGTGCCCTTCAGCACCTGCTCTGGGACCAGGAATTGATGATTCAGGTTCTACTACTGCAGATATTTCTCAGCTGATTGAAAAAAACCAAAAAAAATCCATCTTTTTTCAGACCTTTTCAACAACCCTATATCCCTCCCAGTATCATCTCCCTCCATCTGATAGGACACAATATCCACTGGAAAAGAGCACACCCTGCTTTTATGGCCTCTTAGATATCATGGAATTGTTCTCACCTACCTTTATACACACACTGACTTTAATGCTTCTGCTCCCCCGCATGCCAGGAGAACTAAATAACGTCAGTGTTTTAATTTTGCCTTCTGTATGTGAAACATTTTTCTCACAGGTTTTGTGTCCCATAAACTTGGCTTTCAACCAATCCATCAGTATCCTAGCAAACAAAAAAGAGGGCTTTGGTGAGTTTTGTTGTCAAAACTCATTTTGACAACATTTAAATTTAGCATTTTAGGGTTTTAGTATCAGCACCTCTAAGATATCTCAATCTATGACAATCCCATATATTTAGGTTATGATAAATAGCCCTAATAAGTAGCTATACATTTTAATGAAATTATCATCTATCAAGGTTTTGTTTTCAGTACGAGCAAAAGGAATTAAACAATGTTAAAAAATACAGATCACTGTAATGAATTACAGCTATATTGTTTAGAGTGCTCTGGAGGGAAAAAAACAAACTGGAAATTTGACATGGTACAGGCAAAATTACATCAAGGACTGTGTATTACTAATCTTCTACCTAAATAAAAGAAGCCTGCCCTTTTTCAGAAAGGGACCCAGCAACCAGCTCTTCAATGTACCTGTTGGGATCATCCTTGGAATATTCATCATCACTAGGCAAAACCAAGAGCGCCTTCCAAAAAACCTGTTCTTGTTCAACTGGAATATGTTCCGTGATTAACGAGACGAGATCCAGGGGGGTCCAAGCTAAATCACTTAAAGAGAGACAGAAATCTGGTGAAAAGATCCACCCCAGGACTCTTTCCCACCTGAGGAATGTCTGTCTTGCACTGAACAAGTTACAATACTGTAAATAGTGGCCAGTTAATTCTCTGGATCTGTTGCTCATCCTTCAGGAACTGCAGTTGCTAAACCTGACACCAGCCTTACTCCAGGGATTTCAGGAGAACATGTGTACTGCTTCACTTCCACACATGTGAAAGCTGATCCAACACACACCCAGGCCACTGGAGAGCATGAGGAGCCTGACCTCCTGCTGCACTTCAAACACCTCAATCAGTATCTTCCAACCACAAGCCAGGTCACTGATAGCTCATTTACTCCTCTCCCCCCATAGCCCATCCCAGGCCCCATCCCATCCAGGTACAAAGTCACACCCCATAACACCCATCAGATCCTTAAAATTACACCCAGGAGGATCATCTGCCCCAACACTTCCATTAATTTAGTGAATGTGTCCCTACCCATGGCAGGGGGAATGGACAAAATTACCTTTAACATCCTTTCCAACCCAAACTGTCCTATGACAGCTCCCCTTATTCCTATTTCCTGTTCCCCTTATTCCAAAATACTCCCAGAAGCAAAGCTGCAAGGTCAGCAATACCTTTTGGCCCTTTCTGGGATCAATGGCACATCTGCTGCAGCTTGCTTCTAAAGAAAACAAGAACCAAACCCCAGCTTACCTTACCAACTGCTGGTAGAAGTGCTGAACTTTAATTTCATGCACTGTCTTTTTTCTCAGCAAGTTCAATCTGGAAATAAAATACTGTTGGCTGTATTTTTTGGTATAGAACAGGTACTTTAAACAAATCTAAGAACATTGAGGCCTGGGAAATATTACAGAAGCCTCAGAATGTTGCTGTTAAGAGAAGAATTTATTTGGATTTTTAGTCTTGGTCATGGCACTTGTGGAGAAAGTCTTTTGGAAGTTATTTAAGAGTAAACAGTTCTGCAAATCCACTAACATTCACAATAGAAGAATTTTTAGTAACTTATCTTTCAAATATGAACCAGATTGCCAACTGATGCCACTGGAAGTATCCTTACCTCGTGCAAGAGATTCCCAGCTTTCCTCCATTCCCCAGGTTTACAAATCTCTTGCACAAGTTCTCCATGGCTATAGGCCACTCTGCACTGGGGGACAGTGCTTTCAGTTGATGTTTGGAATCCAAGCCACAGGGAGCAGCTGGAAATGCCCTCATCTGCCGTTTCAACTTTGTCCGAGCTGCCACTGCTTCCCTCCACCTTTGGAAGAGAACAGATAAATAGGTCATGTTCATGAACTCTTCTGCAGACCTCTGTCACAAGGTGTCTGTATAATGAACACCACAACAACCACAACACACTAAGCATATGTGCAGGAAAACAAGTGATCAGCAGAAAGAATATAAGGATAAACTACTACAAGTTTCTAGATGGAATGAAGCTGCAATCTTCTACCAAGCTCATTCCGTGACTACAACAAGGTGTGATCCCCTCCCCAGGTACAGTAATTTAGCAGACGCTGGTACTAAGACTGTAAGGTCTACCTTTATCATAGAGATAAGACAGAAAAAGCTGTCTCAAAAAGAACACAACCAGACAGCAATTGTTCCATCTCTATTAACTGCTCCATGCCAATGCTCCCAAGAGAAGCAGCCATGTCCCAGGATAGTAACTCACCGTTGTAAGTATTTGCAGAAACACTGGAGCTCCTGAAGGGTTTCCTTGGCAATCTGGAAAATCTCATCCCCCAGAAAGAGCTCCATGAAGTGGCCACACACTTCTTCTGAACACCGGGCAATCCGGGCTTGCCGGTCTCTTTCTAAGGCACATCTGGTTCCAAATAAAACAAAGACTGCTGAGGTGAAGATCTCCAGCAGATGCCAATTCAATGGGCTGAGATGCAAACAGGGAAGCCCATGACATTTAGGAAATCCTTGGGAAAGCAAACTACAGCATGCAGCACGTTGTACATACCTAAACTCATTAGCTGAAGCTTCTTTAACACCCTCCTTTATTACTTCTTCTATTAATTCCATACCCAGCAACTGGCTCAACTGCATTATTAACTCTTCTCTTTCCTGCTTTTGCCTGGAAGGACAGAGAAAAGGTTTACACAAATGAAAAAATTTACGCTGGCAAACCTGCTGCTTAGTTACACAAGCACTACATGCAGTGTCAAACAGCTAATTCACCTAAAATTATTTCCCACTATCTGGTTTCTAAAGAAATAGCTTTGCATGGAGCTAGATTTCCCTCAAAACCACAAATGACAATGGAGTTCCTTAAACGACCTGATCTAGTGAGTGGCATCCCTGCCCATGGCTGGGGCTTTGAACTAGATGATCTTTACAGTCCTTTCCAAACCAAACCATACTAGAATTCTATTTACTGTTATCCCAATAAGCTACAAACAAGTAGCTCACTCAGAAGGAAAAGCTCCTGCATACAGCAGATGCATGTCCTTCTCTAGAAGCTCTGGGTAAATAAAAGTTCCTAAAATTCCCACCCACCATTTTCACCACGGCTCTGAGGCGACCAGCAGATCACACGAGAATGCAAAGGGGAA
This sequence comes from Argya squamiceps, assembly GCA_037834095.1. NCBI lineage: Eukaryota > Metazoa > Chordata > Aves > Passeriformes > Leiothrichidae > Argya > Argya squamiceps. The sequence continues at coordinate 6,109,437 of JBBMKD010000002.1, forward strand.
CCCTGCCTGCACAGACCCAGGAGAGTTCAAGGTGAGACTGGTTCTGCTACCGTGGCAGAAAGACACTGAGTTTGAGCAGAGGCACAAGGACTCAGGCTGGCACCAGCTGTCCTTACGTTGTCTGGGATGTTTCCAACCCACCCTGCCCTACAGCCAAAGTAGTGCCTCACCTCTCCTCCTCCACTCTGCGCCGTTCCTCCTGGACACGCTGCCTTTCCACACTGAGCACGTTTCCAGCCGCTTCTCTGAGGATCTCCCCCATCACCTCAGTCACAAGTTCCTCCAAGGTGGCCTCTGAGGCACTGTGCAGAAACAGCAAATCTCTTCTCAAAGCCAGAATGTTTCCATTCAAAGCCCCAAGTCTATGCTTTTCTCAGCCACACCTTGCTCTCTGTCGTGGGCTGACTCCAGCCATTAGCCAAGCACCCACACTGATACTGGCTCACTCCCCTCCCCACACTGGGACAGGGAAGAAAGTAGGAAGAAAAAAATGAAAACTCATGGATGGAAATAAACACACTGTAATACAGAAAGGCCAAACTCCCACTCCCCCATCAAGCAAAGTAAATGCAGCCAGTCATCAGTTCCCATGGGAAGACCAATACCTAGATAGTATCCAATCAATGTCCACCCTGAAAGCCATAAATCTCCAACTTCTTCCTCTAAGCCTGTTTTATTGTTGACCATGACATCACAGGGAATGGACTTTAGTCAGTCTGGGTCAGTTGTCCCCATTCAGTAATTATCAAACAGTGGTGGAATAACAACTCTTTGGGTCACATCCCACATCTATGACTCTACTGACTGCCCTGGAGAGGAAATTTATCAAAAGCAGAGAAGCAGCCAGATCTGGACTTGCTCCTCTTGCCCCCTTTGGACACCTTCCCTTCCGTGACAGAGGTTTCTTGCCAAGCAAAGCTTCCAGAGGTTTGGGTCAGCCTTCCCTTAGGCTAGAACTGGGATGTGACAGACATCTAAAGAAAGGTCTGCTTTCCCTTCCACTGCATCAGTAACACAGCTCTCTATCACAGACCTGGCAGTGCTTAGTTTTACCATCTTCACACATGGTGCTGCTATGGCAAGGGGCAGCTGTGGTGACAGGACTCCAGGAGAACCTGCAAGAAATGCTCTTTACCAGATGGCAGCAGCCACATAAGCCGCTCCTGCTCTGCCCACTTCTCTGCACTCTCCTTTGAGGACATCATGCACCAGCCCATCCACCACTTCGGCAATGTCCTGCAACACAATAGAGGAAGAAACTGAACCAAGGTGCCATCCTTCTCAGGAGTAAACTAGGAGTAAGGCTCTCCACCATTGCTTAACTGATGCTTAATTCTTAGCAGCATCTGTATTCCTGCTTACAAACTAAGCCAACTTAACCAAACACAACAGCCTGCAAACTTCAGACTATTTAGACTATCTAAAAAGGTTAATAATAGTCCATAAACAAAAGCAGATTTTTGTACTAAATATGGGCAAATCAATTCAGGAAACCATAACTGAGGAGACAATCCCATCTTTTCACTTTAGATTTCCAATCCAGCTGATTTAATTCCAAATTATCAGGTCTACCCTTCACAAATGAAATTTGCCATCATCTAGGTAGAATATGGCAACTGTACAGTACAAAGCAATGAGACACTCTGAGACTGGTTCAGCATCAGCACACAAAAACTCATGTGGGAGGGAGAAAAACAGCATAGGTAGATGGGGTGCACATTCAAGACCCAGCATTAATGGTCATGTACCCACAGGAAGAAACTTTGTCATGTCTCATTTGAACTACATGCATGTTCCAGAAAAATGGAATATTGTGAGAACTTGGATCTGTGAAATATAACTTTTGTTATATTTCACAGATCTTTCCCAAACATTTCCTGATGGGTTTAGATTTCCCTACCGTGTCTGAGTAGCCAGGCTGAGGCTTTGAAGGGGGAGGCTCAGGCTGTGCAGCAGGCTGGGAGATGGGCTGTGCAGAGGGCAGGACTGGCACCAGCTGACGAGGCAACAGTGAGGGCAGAAGATGAGGAGGGGGCTGGACCTTCGCTGCTGTGGCCTCTAAATCCACACCTCTGCTTTCCACTCTTCCTTCTTGGGAGGGAAGAGGAGAAAAATTACGGAAACCAGATCAGTCACAAACAGAGGCAAATTTTATCTCCAAGAAACTGGCTTGTCTGATAAAACTCAGCAGGTCATAAAATAAATCCATAACAGCACCTGTTGCCCTAGAGTTAAAAATACATCATAGAAACTAATTTACACTTAGGTATGTTTTCTGCAAAACATTTAAACATTTAATTGCACATTACCCCCGTCACCAAGCACATGTATTTCCAACAAAGCAACTGTTTTAAGTCAGGCACACCTGGCACTTACACACACTATCTGTACTTCCAGCAAGGACAGAAAAGCACATATTCAGTTAACCTGAAAACTGACATGTTTATACACACAGTGGCAACAAACAGCTGCAAATAAAAAAAATGCAAACTGCAAAAGGAAGTTGGTTTTCTGAAGTAGTGAAACATTTGTTATTTCACTTATGTTGGCAAAATTTGGCTCAATAGAGAATTTCCTGAATTGGGAAATGCATTATATTAATCAGGTTGTTCTTGGCTTTTGCAGATACCTAAATACCCCTCAGCAACCTGGTCTAGTGGAAGGTGCCTCTGCCATGTCAGGGGTGTCGAAACTTGATGAGCTTCAAGGCCCCTTCCAACTCAAACCATTCTGTGATTCTCTTACGATTTAAATTGTAACCTTTTCCTTACATCTAAATTCCAATGCAGTATCAATCTCTGAGAAACAAACAGTTTCTGCTTTGTACAACAAGCCTGCTCAGAGAGCTGTCTCGACAGTGTGTTCTGAGCAGTACCTAAAATGCAGGTTTGCTCTCACCTGTTGCTTCCACACTGGGTTTTTGGCTACTGCCAGCCTGATCCACGAAGGTGCTTCCACCAATGTACTTGTTCTGTCCGTTGAAGCTGGACATGGGCACGTGGTGGGGCACTGGGGGCAAGGGCCCCCCATTCACAACCTCCCCAACAGAGACACTGAGCTTCTGGCTGACAAATGGGGATTTCCGTGGTTTGGGTAATCCGTCTGGCTCCAGGAAAGCCGAGCGATTCAGCTCCACATAACCCCTGGGGAAAAACAAATGTAACAACCAGGGATACGTCCTCAAAGCTCCAGCAACCTACAATAAGTTCAATTCTGAACTTATTGTTTCGAAACAGAATGTTGACAGGAATAGATGACTAACTGGCATCCTCGAGGGTTCTTCTTCCTTTTCCAGTCTCTCACAATCCCAAGTTTGGACGAACATACCTTACAATGCATGGATTTTCATGGCAGACACTTATCTCTGAATTGCTGTCTTCCAACATCCTCTAACAGTGAGTTTGTACTGTTCAGTTTCATCCCACCCTACAGGCATCACTATAATGCCAGTTTCCCATGAAGCAGAACCGTGTCCTTATTTCCTACGGAGACCCATCTTCTGCTCTTGTCCCGTTCTTTCTCTGGTTCCAACCTTCAGAAGCAGCTCCCCCATATCGCCCCTCTGCTTGGCATCAGGCCACCCCCCCAGGCATCATTTTCCTCACACTTACCCATCTGATACACTCAGGCCATAGTAACTTATAAAATCAGTTGCCTCCTCACAGTCTTTGAACAGCAGCATTCGGACCAGGTGGTCCAAGGGGAACACTGTACTTCTCTGGGTGCTTACAGTGTAGGCAATATTGAGGGATTTGAGACCATCCTTACGAATCTGGGGGAAAGAAAAAGTTACATAACCACTAGGAAAGAACCAAAATAAACTATAAAGTGTACGATAAATGTGAGAATCATGTTTAAATACACCAACTTTGTCATCAAGTATCCACACAAACTATTATTTAGACTTGCAACTTTCTTTTAAAATTCTAAGCACTTGCTTTTCAGTTTCTATTCCTCTTTCAAGATATTTGTTTTGAGTGTATCCCTTTGTGATTCTTGTGCAGAAAAAACACCTTGCAAGTCTTCCGAAAGCGCAGGCTCATATTTGCTTTGCAAGACTCTTAGGCCTCCTTCTCTGCTTCCCAATTATGTTTCAGGGAAATATTTATTTGTACACAATTACAAGAAAAAGAAAGAGCATATCACTATTTGCCTTTCATATCACAGTAGAAAGGTCCTGATAATTTTTTAACATTCCTAAAGAAACAGTAACATTATTTTTAAGACTCAATATCTACTAAGTTTTCAGCTGATTTCCCCCCAGATCCCTGACTGTCTTACTCATCAATAGTTTTAAAAATATCCATCTGTGTTTTTCCTCACCTGGTTGAAATAACAGTGTAAGAGGCAGGCATTCAGATAGGAAGCTGCTTGCACAAGCTTGAAAAACCTCACAAAATTGTTGCTGTTTAATGCTGCAAAAGCTTGAACTGCAAATCTAACTTCAGGTGAGTTTCTAACCTCTGGATGAAATTGCTGAACTTCTCTGTGGAGACAAATGACAGGGACAAAACTTTTGCTTCAGTATTGAAAAATCACAATACAACAGCAACCTGTAACAGCACGGAATTAAAATCAGGAGCATTACAATCCCAGAGGTAAAGAGAGAAAGCAAGTGATGTCTTGTTCTCACCTGAGAATATCGCCCTTGTTGAGATTCAGCAAGACATTATAACCTCGGAACTCCGCTTCACTCTTGCAGTAAATCCCCTTGTTAGCCAAGTCCTGATACATCTCTTTTAAGCTCTGCAGGCATTTAGTCATGTTCTCATTGTTGATTTTGGCATCAAAGGAGGACATGGGCTCTTCACACAAGTGGTGAGCACAGTGGATGTGAAAGCGAGTGCACTTCTCAATCAGAGACACCATCAGCGGGTTGCAGAGGTGTTGCTGGGTTATATCCTTACAGAATAAAAAAGAATACATTACGTGTATTTTTAAACTAGTTGAAGTGCACAGTCAGCTGGCACTACCTCTGGAAATCCCATTTCACTGTGCTTTGAGTCACTCTGCAATTCAAAACGTTTCAACAACTATTGCTTTTTACTTCCTTTTTTTACAGCATGATGGGAGCTTTTGTGTCTTATCACCTAACATCTCCATCTACAGTGCTTACCTTTCTTATTCCACGAGTTCTGTTCCAGACAAAGTCATACCATTCTCGGTAGTTTCCTTCTCCCTGATCCATAATATTTGTCACTAAATAGTCCATGGTCATGCTAAGCACCTCAGACGGCCTCAGTTCATGGGGCAAAGGTTCCTCCTGATCTGCTGAAGACCTGCTATATTCCTTGATTGCTGCTGCATGATCCACCTGCAAGAGGTGAGGAAAAGAATCAAAACCCAAGAAGTACGTGCAACCTCCCAGCAGTAAAGAGGATTTCATCCCACCCATGCCTTTAACTTCTGTAAGGATCAGACTATTGAAGCATTGACTTAGTCTCAAACTCATAACCTTTAAGACAATACATATAGCTATAGATAATTACGTATAATATGTAATTACAGCTTTAGAACTACAGTTCTAAATAACCAAATAAAAGACGTAACAGAGAGAAAAAGCGAATTTTGTTTTCCAATGGGGAATTAAAAGGCAATAATTAAACAGCCTATAGAATTTTTGCACCAGAATTACGCCTGTAATCAGCTAAACAATACTGACAGCTCCAATGAGTATCAGGCATACTGATATCCTGAGAATCTCATACCTTGTCAGTTCCTAGAAGCAATTCAAAGACGCTGAGCTGATTTCTTGTCTCCCTCATGTAACGCTCCTTTTCAGGACACATATCTGGGCAAGTGCCAACAACAGTTTTTGCTTTGCCAAGATCAGTCCTTTTTATTCGAGCTAAAAAAACCAACAAAACCAGAAATAATTGAACAAAAACAAAGCACTTCTTGGGTTTGGGTTTTTTTCTTCACAAGAAGCTATTACTCTCATGTGCCAAAACAGCCCTGAGCGTGCAAGACTGTACTCGAACCTTGATATAGTCAGAAATTCACAAGGATGGGGTTCTTCCCACTCTGAGGCCTGTCCAAGTATTGGACATATTGCAAGTTTTGCTGAGAAGACTAAAGCTTTTCAAAGATACCCAATGTTTTGTGTCCTAAGAAACAGCAATTTCAAAATTCTGCATTGAGTGGACAAGAAGTCTGTCAGTATTAAATTTAAAGATCTTAAATTAGAAACAGGATCAGTTCTGAAACTGCAAGAACAGCATGGAAGGTGTTACAACCATCACTGTGAAACAAAAGGGCATTTCTCAAAATAATTTCCAGCTGTGTAATAGTTTGAATTTGGAGAAATACTAGAGGCACTGGCACAAGTTGCTCAGAGAAGCTGTAGTAGTCCCACTCCTGGAAGTGTTCAAGGCCAGACTGGATGGGGCTTGAAGCAACCTGGGATAGTAGAAGGTGTCCCTGCCCAAGCCAGGGGGGTGGGACTGAATGAGCTTTAGGGCCCCTTCCAACTCAAACAATTCAAGGCTCTGGGTAACTTTCTTTAAAGAGTCTGTAGAGATGCAGATCTCCCTATGTGTCCATCTTCACAGAAGACATTCCCTTTACACAAGACATTCCATTTGCAATAAGTGAAACAGATTTGTGTGTTTTACAAGAAAAAAAAATACAGAAAATAATACACTAGGAGAGTATTTTATGGACTGTTCCACATTAAACTCTCTTTCAAGTCATTTCCATAATATCACAACAGCTTTGCCACAAAACCCAAACACTTACTTCTTTCCAGCAGAGAAGTAGATGTCACACTCATTAGCTTATATTAATTACCTTGTCGCATGATTTTGTCCCTCTGGTCCAAGAGCCTGTATCTCTCTTCAGATGTCTCAGCCACCAATCCCACCAGGTTACTGAGGGACAACAGTGAAGCTCCCAAGCCCTCTGAGCTCTGCCCTTCAGAACTGCAATCAAACAGCTCTGCTTCAAACTGCAGCGCCTTTCGAAGGCCAGGCTTCTTCGCCGGAGAACTAAAAACAGAAGACTTTTTTTATCAATAATAATGCCTTAGTGCATACCCTGGTCTTAATCTGCTCACTGTTCTTTAGCATCTGTTTAGAAGAGTATTTTGTTCACAGGGAAATGTGAACAGTATAATGGATGTGCTGAGCTAACACCAACACCGGGAGTTAATCTGGTTAAATCCTCAGCACTGTCCTGACAACACTGCCAAGAGCACTGGCATTGTGGAGAAAGTCCTAACAGAAAAGATACTACTGAAAGTGTCATAGAGGGGACAGAAATGGATGGCTCTGGTAGCATTTTGCATCACTATGGCCCAGCAGTTTGTATTTTAAGCTAGGAACTGGCTTGCTGATGTGGAGACAAACCCAATGTGCTTTCTGTAGCAACAGAGATTATTTAAAGATTTTACATAGCCAAGTAAAAATATCCTTTTTAAATCAAGTCCTTCACAACATATTACTAATTTTATAGTTATATGGCTATACATATCAAATGACTTTTGGCAAACCAGACACATCATTGAGGTATGACAAAGACGACAACCTTGCCACTTCTGTGACTGGCACATACCAGGAAGACTGTTCATTTGAAGTGAGACAATAATCCAAACTACTCCAAAAAGGAGACATCCCACAGAACTCTAACTGCCTCCTAAGGAAACTGCTTGCTTGAGAAGCTCATTGAATCATGACCATAAACAGTGTCATTATTGCTCGGTCCTAGCTGGGCTCTGCACTGTTTGTTCACTTCCCTCATGCCTCATACTGAGATGCTTTTTATGAACAAAATCGAGAAACCAAAGTAAAAGACCCTGATAAGCCATTAGAAGTATCCTTCTGACAAACTATGACAGCTGAGTGTTTCTAATTCAGACAAACCAGAAAAGAGGGGAAGCAGCCTCCCTGAAGAGAACATGAGTATTTGGCACACAGTGATCACCATTTTTCTCCAAGCTCCCCCTCTCTTGTCAGGTGGATTCCCAGAGGAGAGGACATACCTTCTCCCAGGCATGACACTGCTGGCAGAAGTCCTTATTAAAGGTTTTCTAAGAGGGGAATGCTGATAGCTTTGCTCTTCACTGCTTTGCCTTCCTTCATCTTCACCTGCTTTCTTCTCCTTTGATGAAAATTCTCTTTTTGCTGGACCTGAAATGACACATAAATATGAAACCAGGTACCTGCCAAGCAGTTTAAGCAACAGCTCTTTCTTGACCCCATGGAGGTGGTGATGAAAACTAAGACTCCCAGTTTTGTACATGCATGCAAAACTTCCACAACAACTTGTACTTGGAGCTGTACCAAGTTTCCACCAATTGCTATCAAGGTCATTGCTCTATAAAGAATAAGGATTTTTCAAGACAATATCACTTCTCAGTAACTGTAATTATCAGTAAACAAAGTCTCAGATCCTCAACTGAATCACAGTTCTCTCAGGTTTGCAATATAATCCACAAGTCGTAACTCCCTATGGGATATGAATTGCATTTCACCTGCATAAAACACAATTCCATGTGCTCCTACTGCAAGTATTTCTTTCACATACCCAGGCTTAGACTCAGGTTGGCATGAGCCAAAAGTTACAGGAAAGGAGAATTTCGTCTTCCAGAGACAATTTTTCCACCAGCTGGATTTCTTAAACCCTCCCAGAACAGTTATTTCAGAATGCTGCCACACATGCTTGCCACAGACATAACACCATGATAAAATTACTCTGGCAAAAAGGTAGCCCTAGAGCTGCTGCTTAAGATGTTAATTCTCAGGGAGACAACTCCGGCATTTGTTTGTTTTATGGAAGGCAAGGCTGTGGTTGGTCAAAGCTGAGGTGAACCATCCATCTGCTGGCAGCTGAAGTACACCCCCAGGCTAGGATCTCACAGGCACACACACTGCACTCATGGAGCTAAAGAAAGGGAAGCATTTGACATTATAATTATTCCCCAGGGGACCGAACAATCTCCTCTTGCCCTCATCCCAAGCAGGGTCTGGAATCCAGGTTTACCACTCCTAAACTCTGTAGGTTGTTCTCTTTGTTGGTTCAAAGGGTGTCAACTATTCACGCACAAAACAGCAATCTCAGCAGACACTGCAGAGATTCTCAGGTCACTTTCCTTAGGTTGGTTCTCAGAACCTTTTCCTGAAAGCCAGAAGTCCACATCCCAGTCCATGACGTGACACAGGCAGCAAAGCACTTCAGAGTGGGTTTTCTTACATCCACAAAGAACATCCTACTTCCAGACAGAAGCACAAAGCTGAACATCACCTTATTGCTGTTGTGTGACTGCGTTAAAGATTCAACTATGATATCTCCTAATAATAGTAATGATAATTTAGGTATCATCCTCAGCACATCAGGGGGAAAAAAGAGCAGCTGGCACACTATTTAGACATCATCCAGTAGTGTGGAAACACAGACTTACTTGTTTTCTTCTTTTGCCAAAATGTTACTATGTCTTTATGCAACTCTTTTGCCTTTTTTCTGGCAAGAACTGCAGAGGCCTGAAAGAAAACAAAAGCAGAGCATAGAAATCTATTGGCATCACAATGCCAAAATGCACAGCACAGTTCTTGCCACAGAAATGTTTACCCATTCCCGAAAAATTCTGGTTGCTGTATTTTAAATCTCACTTAAAACCCACATGCAATCAGCTGAACTGGTCTCCACAAAAACAGAAGCTGCTTTTCTACAAACAAAGAGTGTAGTGGGTCCATCAGTGCTGGACCCATGCCAAGCACTCAGATTTAAGTCCTTCTTCACAGAATCAGAGACTGGTTTGGGTTGGAAGTGACCTGAAAGACCATCCAGCTACAACCCCCTGCCTTGAGCAGGGACACCTTCCACTATAGACCAGGCTGCTCCAAGCCCCATCCAACCTGGTCTCAGACACTTCCAAGGATGGGGCAGCCACAGCTTCTCTAGGTAATCTGTGCCAGGGCCTCATCACCCTCAAATAATTTCTTCCTAACATCTAACTCTTAGTTTACACTGTTTCCCCTTGTCCTGTCCCTGTAAAAAGTTGCTTTCCCTCTTTATTGTAGGCCCCTTTAAACACTGGAAGGGGCTCTAAGGTACCCCTGGCGACTTCTCCAGGTTGAACACTCCCAAGAATTATACCACTTCTGATACTCACATGATCAAAAAAGTGAAGAACAGCCATTTTTTTATTACGCCTGGTCATGACCCGACGAACTTTTACGAACTGGCCAAAATGTTTTTCCAGCACAGTCCTGTCGTTGAGGTAGTCAGGGATGTTCTTGCACTGCACGGCCGTCAGCTCCGTGGCTGGCAGGCCCCCCAGCCCCTCCGTGCTCTCGCTGCCGCGGCTCCGGCGAGCAGGGGCGGCGGGGCCCGCATCTGTGACGAGAAGGAACACGACAGCAGTCAGCAAGCGGGGAGACACCCGGGCGGCCGGGCTGCCCCCCCAGACTCCCGCCCACCTTCTCGGGCGGGCTCCCGGGCCTCGGCCAGCGGCGGCTCCTCGGTGGGTCCCCGCTCGGCCTCGGGGCCATCCCCGCGCTCCCGCTGCTCGCGGGCCTGGCTGCGCAGCAAATCCTCCAGCGTGCGGCCGAACAGGATCCCGCCGCGGGGCCGGCTCAGCATCACCGCCCGCTTCTCCGGCGGCGCCGCGGCCCGCCCGCCCGCCGCCGCCCGACGCGGCGAGCGCTCCCTCTCCTCCTTCCGCTTCAGCCCCTTGGACGGCGGCTCCCCCGGATCCTCCAGCAGCGCCCTCGGGCCTCTCTCTTCCGGCCGCCCCAAAGCAGCGGTGGGACGCGAGAACGAGAAAGGCTCCCGTACCACCGCCGCCTCGGGGCCCGTCTCAGACGCGAAGCCGAAGGGCGACGAGAAAGCAAAGGCGGCGGGAGCAGCCGGGCCCTTCTCCGCCTCGCCGCCGGACACCGGCTTGAAGGCGGCAGCGCTGCTCTCGGGCGCCTTGAAGCGAAACTCGGGCGCCGTGAAGGCACCGCCGCCGCCACCCGACGCTTCGCTGGAGGTCGGGAAGCCGCTCAGGCTGGTGGGCGGCCTGAAGCTGAATCCCGCGTTCCCCGCCGGGGCTGGCGCCTGGCCCAGCGCGTAGGGCGGCGCGAAGCTGGCGGCGGGCGCAAAGGAGAGGCCGGCGGGGCCGCCACCCTGGCC
>JBBMKD010000002.1:6121970-6135568 GCA_037834095.1 Argya squamiceps
CGCCGCCCCGCGCACCAGGTGAGCAGCGGCGGCCCCGCCGCGTCCGGCCCCGGGCCGGTCCTGCCCGCTGGGATCTCTCCCCTCCGTGCGGTGTCCGCTTGCACAGGCGACCCGCGGTGTCTCGGCCATCAGCTGGTAAAGGGCCTCCTTTGCCTGCTGGTGCTTTTTTGGGTCATTTTTGGAAGGTGTCATCGCAGCTGGCCGTGGGCTTTTGTCTGTAGAAAATCCTGAGTTGGAAGGGATCCTACAGGGATCATCCAGCTCCCAGCTGCATTCTTTTCCCCTGCTTCTCCAGAGAACGTTCTCCTGCCTTTGTGTCCAGCTTACAAGAGTTAGCCTGGGTGAGACACGCATGATTTTGGCATTTTCACCACACACCCCATGTCACCCTTAGGATGAGTGAGACTCTTCACTTCTGGACCCTCTGCAAGAAAGGCTCCTGGCATGTGCCACCTCACCAGGAGACCTTAGTGGCTCCTCCAGCCCCTGCAGCACACACTGCTCTGACTTCCCATGCTTCTTCCCCTTCTGAGTGCCACAAACTCAAAATGAGGAACAGCTTCCTTCCCAACAGTTTCATCACGGGATTGTAGGGTAAAAACCAAAAAATATGTAATAGCCTCAATGTGCTCCCAGTGATACCTTGGGAAGGCTGGCCTGAAACAGAGACTGGACAGAGCTAGCGAATAAAGCAGGTATTTATTCAAAGGCGTCTAGGATACACATTGGGCAGGACAGGGCCTGACCAGGGCTACACCTATGGTGGACCAAGAATGGTCACAAAATGGTTGACCTGTCACAAGGTCTTACATTTTTATAAGTCTTGATCCATTTTGCATATTGGAGTTTAATTGACCAATTACAGCTTCAGGTTGTGAGGTCTCATCCTTCTTGTTCCTCCCTTCAGTCCATCGTTGTTTGTGCTTTTGGGCCTGAAATTTGACCTTGGTCTTGAGCAGGAAAAAGATTTGTTTTGTATACCTGCTCTGTGAAGAGAGCTTACTGGCATTTAATATGAGGCTCGGAACTACACCCCCAGGGAGCACAAAATCTGAAAAACATGAAAGCTCAAACTTAAGGCATCACCAGAAATAATGGTAATTTGTTCTCCCCAGATACCTTTTGTACGATGTAAACCCCCCTGAAGGCTTCAACCTTCGCAGAGATGTCTATGTTCGCATTGCTTCCCTTCTAAACACCCTGAGGAAAAGCGAAAACTGGGTGTTGGTTCTGCCTCCCTGGGGACGTCTTTATCACTGGCAGAGCCCTGACATTCTCCAGGTTCGGATCCCTTGGTCTGAGTTCTTTGATATCCCAAGCCTCAACAGGAACATCCCTGTCATTGAATATGAGCAGTTCCTTGCAGGTGGGGTATAGGATCATGCAGTCTATGATTAACTAAATATTTGATATGGTTTCTTTACAAGTTTGTCTTTACAGGGTCTTTTATCCTTTCATGTAAAAAAAAGAAAATCATAGAGGTGGCAAGAGGAGAGATGGGAAGGAGTTTTGCTGAGCTACACAATCATTAAGATGGAATAACCCAATTACTTGGCAGCTTGTTTGATGTAGCACTGCTGTCCTGTCAACTTCTGGCACCCCCGAAGATAGACAATTAATGCCTGTGGTTAAATTCACCTGTGATATTTCTGTGTGGTTTTGACCATAATGACAAGACCATAAGGAAAGAGGCAGCTTGTTGAAATACAGCCAACTGTTTCTGGATGTGGTGGCTGGACAGTAAAAGTTGTAGAGCGGGTTCTTCCCTGAACTTGCTTTTTCATTGTTGATGCTTCACATACTTGAAATACCCCTTACTTTTTGTGTCTAAGAGAAAGGCTTGCCATAAGAAAGCGAAGCTGCTTTCTTTAGGGTTTAATGCCATGTTGAGCTAATCACCAAATGTTCAAATCTGCAGTAGTGTCACAGGCTTGTTCAGTAAAGGAAATAAAGGCCACCAAATGTCACACCTCTGCAAAGAGATCTGAAGGGAAAGCTGCTTCCTGCCTTCCAGGAAAATGCATGTAGAAACCCTTAAATTTAGGGGAAGAAGGGCTTATATGTGGCATTTTTCTTGGAGGTACTTCTCCTATGCCAGCTGCTTACAGCACTGAAAACCTGTGTGCTTTGTGGTGTGTTTTACCCAGCTGACAGTAATTCCATTGTGTTTGGCACTTAACATCACAGAGCTGGGTGGGATAGCAGGTAGTCACATTGCCTGACTCTTAGCTTTTCTGGCTTGCACAGAGTGTCCTTTCCTTTTTTATAGGGAAAATAGGGATGAGAGAGTAGTGTAATATTAGCATTTCTAGCAGATTTTTAACTGCAGCTGATGCTCATTCATACCTTTCAGTGTGAATTTTCATGCTTACAAATCCTTTGCTTTGCCTTCTGCTCAGAGTCAGGTGGGCCCTTTATTGAACAGATTTATGTGCTACAAGGCTATGCAGAAGGATGGAAAGAAGGAACATGGGAAGAAAAAATAAATGAAAGGCCATGCATTGATCAGCTGATGTACTCCAAAGACAAACATGGCTACTACAGGTAACATCGAGCCATCTTTCTGATCTTTTCAGTTGTGTTCAGAGAGATACTTGCCTGCTGTGAGTATCTGGGTGCTTGGAGTTCACTTTGTTTTTAAAAGGCCCGTCAATAATAAATTGTTGTATTGCTATGAGAAGATCTAATTCTGTAAAGTTGTTGCTCCTCAGAAAAGCAGCATAAAGGATGTGGCTGGTTTATTTGTATAATATGTAATTTTTTGGAATGTTTTGTTCTATATATGATGTTAATTTAAAATACAAGCCCGGAACCAATCCTTTGTGTTCCCTTTTAGGGGCTGGTTCTGGGGTTATGAGGAAACACGAGGTCTAAATGCCTCTTGCTTGTCTGTCCAGGGATCTGCCTCTATTGTGGCTCCCATTCTTCTGAAGAACACTTCAGCACAGTAAGTTGCTTTGTATAACTATGTATTGCTGTATTATTGTTGTACAACCCTGTTGCTGGGTGGGAAGAGCAGGGGGAATTTAAAGGCGGTATCCCACTGTCAAGACAGTTCATTACTGAATTATTATACTCTGTTAAAATCATTACAAAAGGGATTTACACTGTAAGAAACCCTTAACCGTAAGTTAAGTTTAAGATTGCGGTGCTAAAACCTAAGAGCAGATAGCCTTGAGCTCCTTTATATTCCCTCTCAGGCAGCTTTTATGACTCCCACCTCCAAGGTATCATCAAATATCCCCTAGATCGTGCAGTGGAAGAGATGCTGAACCATCAGCTGTTCCATATTCTACCCCACACCACATGTGATTTTATGTCTCTGGCATATTCCCCTTCAGTAGTCTCTGCAGTGGGAAGAGTCCTGGCTCCCTTAGTTGTTCTCCATGTGAAAGCCATTCCATGTCTTTGGTTGTCACCACTGCCCATCTCCAAACCTTTGCATTTCAGCAGGATCCTTCACACTGAATGTGGCTAAACCTGTTACATTGCAGTGCAAATTACATGCTCTGTCAAGTGCTCTGCTCTTTTTCTGCTAATTCTTGAGACACAGGTTCTTCATTTTGACCTCTGAGTGTTGCCTTGATGTTTGTATCAAACTGTCCATGTTCCTGACCATCAAGACCTTTAGTTATTAGAATGAAGCCTGGTTGGTTTTTTTGTTTGGTTGGTTTTTTTTTTTTAACTACACTCACTCCTATGTTAGATTTCATCTGCTGCTTCATAGGCCAGTGATCAGACTTCTCTAGTTCTTCATAGTTGGCCTTAGTCTCTCTGAGAACTTAAAAATAATTGTTAAGCTGTGTCACCTGATTTCATGCCCTTCTGTCGATTGTTTAGGAATATGGTGAAGAGACCTTCCACTTGTGACCTCCCTCTGCAGACAGAACCATACATTTATCTCTGTCTATAAACTTTTTTTTTTTTAATCCATGCAAGAACCTTTCTGTGCCAAGTTTTCTTAAAAACCTTTAATGAAGGCTGTCAGGAAATCTTGTTAGGCAATGTCAGTGACATGTCCCTTCATGTGTGCCAGTGTCTTCAAACTACACTGATTGTTCAGAGCTCTGATCTCCCATATTGCCTTTCTGGCTGGACAACCAGTTGTGTGGTCCTAGGATTGGATTTTTACCCTTCAAGTGTGGGCACTTCAAGGAAACTTCCCAATGCATTTGGATTAGTAACCTCATTCACCTCCAATCTTCCTGTTTGATGCAGTGTTGCTTCTTCACCAGCAGTCTAGTCTGTTTTCCAGGTGATTTAGAGCCTTCTGTGCAGGTGTCCAGCTGATTACCAGCAGTGAAATCCAAAGTTGATTGGTTATTTGCTTCCTCTCCTTTTAGTAGAAGGAGATGCAGATGATGACCTTGATCCCTTTTTGCAGAAGCATTTCTCTGTGTGTTTGCGTATCATCAGTGTGTTCACAAACTAAATCTACGTATCTTATGCTCTGGGATACTTGAAACTCTGAAAATCTCTTCTGCTTCTTAGAATTTGGATAGTGCAGTTACCCTTCCAGTACACAATCCTGAACTGTGTTTACTAATGAGAAGCACAAGCTGCTGTCTACTATCACACATTTTGGTAGTGTCTTTGTGTTCTTTGATCTGTTGTTTTACTGTAGGACATTTTATTCTACATGTGGAAAACACCTTCTCTGGGTTTGTTCTCATGGTTTTCTGCTTCCTCCCAGAGGCTGTCATGTGGTCTGAGGCTGAGCATTATCACACGGTCACTTCTCCCCTTGGGATCGCTCTCCCTGTCGGAAATCTTGTTTCTCCTGTAGCAACTATTGCAAGGACTGTGAGGGGTGGTTACTGCTTGTTAGTGTTTAACTTTCAGAGTCAGGGTACTATTTATCAAAGAAGAGAGGGGGCACAGGGAGTGACATGGTTCCCTTCTCTCCCTAGCAGACTGTGGGTCCCAATTTGCCTTGTAGAGAACTAGAATTCGCCTCGTAGGAGCCTGTCTTTCATTCCCCATGCTCACTTTGCAAACAGATTGTAGTCTGTGCTTTATCCTAGCAAATGTGTAAAGAAACATCGTAATGTAAATTCTATTCCTAAGGGAACTGCACTCAGTTTTACAATTTTCAATAGGTCAGTGATGTTAGACAGAGCTGAAAACCTTCTTCATGACCACTACGGAGGGAAAAATTATTGGAATGTGAGTATTTTACAGATAGCTTCTCTCGACTTTTTACTTGGCTCTGCTAAAAAATTCATAACCAATGTGTGCTTCAGTTTTGCCTTGGGTTTCTTGTCTTGAAAGTCACTTGTGTCTTCTGTTTCAGCAATGTGTGCTAACATGGTTTTCAGGCTGCTGTGGATTATTGTGACAGGAATTAGTCCTGCTGTCTTGTGCCTAAAGGCCCAGTGCTGCAGGGCATGATGATTAAAAGGTCCTCCTCTATACAACTTGTCTACAATCAGAAGGGAGCAGTTTCTTATCTAGTCAACCTCAAGATCAGTTTTTTCAAAACAAAAAGTGCTCCATAAAGTGCTCATTATTGTCCCAAATCCCTCCTCATTGGCTTCAAAGGCAAAATTCCCATGGGTTTCAAGGCAAAGGTTTATGATAAAATAATTCCTGTCATAAAAGTTTTAAGAAAATGTTAAGGTTCAGACGCAGGAAAATGGAACATGATATGAAGTGCTTGATATAGCTAAAACTCCTAAGAGAAACTGACTCTCATGATATTACAAAATTACACAGACTTCAGTCTTGTAAGCATCTGGCTATTCACTTGAGATATGGCATGTTTTCAGAAGTGGATCAAACAGTAGTTTGCTAGCCATGAATTGTTCATTGAGAGTGACCTCTCAAAGAAGGAAATGTAACCCAGGTACCATATTTGAGTATGACTTGTCCTGTAAAAGCAGACATGAAATCCACATGGCTCCATAACACACATTTCTTTGCAGTGGCACTTTAAACACTGCTCCAGTGGTTTTGCCTAATGTTCAAACAGAAATTTATTCACTGCAGCTTGGGCCCAGGGCCTCTTCTCTTTTCCATGCTCCTCTGAGAAGCATCTCTCCCTTCTCTGTTCCTTTGCAGACAAAAAGGGAGAAATTGGGATTTCCTTCATTCTTTTGCCTGTTAATAAAAAGGCCACTTATGGCTGCATGCAGTGGTAACTGCATCACAGAATCTTAGAGGTTATTATTCACAGGTTAAGGAAATAATTCCTTTTTGGTCACTTTACCACTGAATTTTATAGGTGTGTCTGTGGCTAGAAGCCTAATATTTTTAAAGCAGGTTTTATTCTTACAGGTGTTTTGCACACTAAAGTGTTTGCCCAGCTTTTGTTTCTAAAAGTGAGTTATATTGCTAGCGTATTTAATTTGGTATATTATGTGTTCTTGTGTAAATAACTGCAGTGTCCTCCCTGTACCTGTGCATTGCAGGGACAGGTGAGTATGCTAGTTATAAATGTGGTGATAATTAGAAGTAAGCTATTAAAGCTTGGATAAAAGGTTAGAAATCATTGCTTAGAGTACTGCATAGAGGCACCAGAAGTTACAGCATCCTGGAAGTGCTGTGTGTGTGCAACTGTCTCCACCTACACATTTTTAGCTCTCCTTTTTCTGACTTGGTGTCTGCTCTTATTCCGACAGACCCGTCGGAGCATGGTGTTCGCTAAACACCTCCGCGTGGTGGGAGATGAGTTTAGGAAGAAATACCTTCAATCCACTGATGAGGCAGACAGGACTCAGTACAAGGAGGACTGGACACAGATGAAGGTAAAATCCTTAGCAGTCTGTTCCCCATAACAAATATTTCATTTATGTACTCCTGGCTGTGTGCTGTAGGGCATGTTGGAAGGTACATGTGAATGATGCTCTTCTGCTCACATCGAGGTGGACACGCATGTTCCTTGTGCAACTTCTCCCTTGTGACACAAGCTAACAGAGTCTGGCAAGGTGTGCCTGACTCATTCTGAGGGCCAGATCTTTGTTGTCCTCATTTCAGTAAAGGAAAATTTAATTTCTTCCTGTTTTCAGCACTACATGTGGATGTAAAATTCAGCTGCCACCTGTCACTTGAGGATTTATTTGGTCAAGGAGAGGAATTTTTGCTTACAAAGATTTGGCACTCCAGTTTCCTTTGTATGATGGAGGCCACCCAAGATCTAAATGTTGCAACAAGTGTCCTAAGCTACTTCCAGTCCATACTTAAAAATTTCTTTCTGCAGCTAGAGTGATTCTGTGCCTTATCCAGAGATGATGCATTCTGGCTTTTCAGTGTGAACAGTGAGGCTCTCAGGCTTTAAAGTTTTGATCTTTCTCTCGTAGGTTAAGACGGGTACAGCTCTAGGTGGCCCATACCTTGGGGTTCATCTCAGAAGGAGAGACTTCGTTTGGGGTCACAGAGAAGATGTGCCCTCCCTGCACGGAGCAGTGAAGAAGATCCACAGCCTCTTGGAGATGCTTAAACTTGAAAAAGTTTTTGTAGCCACTGATGCTGTTGAGGAAGGTAGGCAGATCACAGTCATTTCAGGACTGGTAACTTTTGGCAATTACCACTGGCTCCCCTCCTTGCCTGCAATGCAGTGAATTTTAGTAACTGTATTGTAAAATTTGTTGGTAGATTTTTGGTGTCGCTTGCTCTGTAACTGTTCACCCAGGGTTCCCTTAAACAGATTGTGTGACAGCAGCAAGTTGCTTTTCATAATGTAGAGATAAATTTGTATCCTTCCTTTTTTAAGAAATTGAACTGCTCAAGAAACTGCTGCCTGAGATGGTGAGGTTTGAGCCCTCTCTGGAGGAGCTGGAACTCTATAAGGATGGGGGCTTGGCTGTGATTGACCAGTGGATTTGCGCACATGCAAGGTAGGAAACCTGACTTTTACTTCAGCCAAAGCTTAATGCCACTGTCACAAAACTGAATATAGTTTGTGGCCCATGGTTGCTTACAAGTTGTGTAAGATATTGTATCATCAATTATATAATTGAGACGTATATAGTAGATGTGTAATGGTTATATCGTGTCTGTATATATGTTAATTTCATTATCATATCATTTCACTGAACAGTGAAGTTCATTGGACTGAAATCTAATTACTTGCATTTTAAAAACCTGCCCCTGCTCACAAACCCTTTCTGATTTTTTTTTCCCCAGGTATTTTATAGGCACCTCAGTTTCAACATTTTCCTTCCGAATCCATGAGGAAAGGGAGATCTTGGGATTTGATCCAAAAACAACTTACAACCGATTTTGTGGTGAAACAGAGAAAAACTGTGAGCAGCCAACTCACTGGAAAATTGTATATTAAATAGAGAGAAACACAAAGGTTTTGATACTGTTAGAGTTCAAAATAATAAGGAAAACTCATGGGGAATTACCTCCTTTGGAACAAAGTGTGACCCAGTCCTGTACTCTCAGCTCCCGCTCCCCTTCCGGCATGGGTGCGACATGGGGTGGCTGTACTGCTCAGTGTCTCTGGACCTCACAATATTTCTACCTAGCTGCTGCACTTGGTGCCCAGTATGTTCTGCTCTGGCTGCCTTTCCTGAGTCATCCCACGTGCGCCAAGTGGGTTGCTACAGACCACAGAGGCCTCTTGGCTGCAGAGCTGCGTGATGGGAGACGGCAAGGTAACACCCAGGATGCAGCTGTTCAGACCAGCCTCACCTTCTGGAGTATTTCTTAACTGTCCATGATTCACTCTGGGGGTCTGTGGGACAATTTTTAACTGCAGGGCTGGGGGCCTGGCCATGTCACCCAGGGCGTAACCAAGCTGCCATCAGAATAAAAGTAGGGGTGCTGCTCCCACTTCAGGGGAAGAGCCTGCAAGGCCCATCACCTGGGGATTCATCTTTCATGTGAAAGCACATTGCCTAGTAGAGAAAGAGGTTGGTACCTGATGGAGGCAAGGCCAAGATTCCATTTTCTCAAGACACCTCCCTCCTCTGCCTGCCACAGCACTGGGTCAAGTCTGGGAGAGGAAGGTGGATGTGTTCAGCACTGCTGCTGGAAAGGGGGGCAGTGCTGGTGGCCCTCTCAGGAGGGTCCTGGCTGCTTCAGGGCCTTGCTTTTCCACTAGAGTCTATCTGGACACACACAAGGCAGCACCATTACCACAGCCCTCGGGAGTCCATCAGCCTTCCCCACAGTGAAGGTGGTTAAACCCTTCACCCACTCTCCAAAATTGAGCACTACTGCAGATCTAGTGGAGAACAGTAGGGGCCTTCTGAAACACGTTGCCAGAGAAATCCAAGTGCTTATTTTACATCTGCACAAGTGTGGCCAAAGCCACACATACAGAGCAATAATAAATTCTAACCATGTACCAGTAGGAACAAACACTGAATAATGTTATTCCTTAGACTGTTGGGGATGAAATAAATCCAAAGAAAAAAATTTAAATGTAAAAAATTAAGATGTTGGTGCACACTCATACTGAAAGTGTTTCTGCTTTTGAGCTCTACAGCTGTTTTTCCTCCTTCCCTTGTGTAAGCTCTCTGTAATTTCATTATGTTTGCATCTTTGTCATCTATTTTTAGCTAAATACTATTGATAATGTCAGTCATACAGTGCACAGGTTTCATCTCTTAAGTCAGCCCTGCTGCTCAAGCCTCAGCACATCAAGGACTAACGTGCAGCCCCTGGTGCCAGTGTTCCCAATTGCAGCAAAGTTTCAGGCGAGTGTTTAAAGTGTCCCCTTGCTGCTGGCAGGTGTCCTGTGGTGCCCCATCAGTGCTGTAGAGAGTCTCTTCAGCTGGGATATTGGGCTGCTGGACTGGGCTTTCCAGTGAGATCCAGCTACAAACATGATTTGGGAAATAGCCTCCAAAATGTTCTAGGATCATACCTCTAAAATGGCTCCAAAGGGCAACAGCTCCAGCACGAGTCCTTGTCCCAGCCCCGGCTGACACACACACAAGAAGCCGACTGGGCAGGGCTCCTCGCCCCTCTGCTGCCTCCTTCAGCTCCCGCCTGAGGGAAATGGAGGAAAACACAAAAGCAGAGCAGAGCAGTCGGCGGAGCTGCCTGAGCCATCCCACTGCCGGCAGCCGGCAGCAGCCAGCAGGAGGAGGCAGCTGCTGTCTGCCAGAAAGGTGAGAGGGGCGGGGGCGAGGCACCGTTTGCCCGGTAGGGCTTCCAAGGGAGAGTTTCAGCTCCCAGCTCTGGCTGAGTGCTGCATGGAGTCAGGGCTGAGCCAGCTGCGGCCAGGGGTTGCTGTTCACGTCCCCTGGAGCTGCGGCTGCCCAAAGGGCAACTCGCAGCAGCCTCGTGTTGTCTGTGTGTGGACGCAGCTCTAGTGCTGGCAGCAAAATGCAATTTTTATCGGCTTTGTAGCAAATATGCTGTTTCAAGGTGGGAGCGCTCGGTTTCCTGGGCGGGAAAGTCCTTGAAGTAGCCAAGCTGAGCCGTTTCTGAGAATTCCAAGCCTCGTGTCCTTATGATTCTTGATACAATATTTAAATAGCTGCTGTCGAGTTCAGACAGTATCAAGTGGATTTTGATGGGGGTATTTTGCGTCTCTCGCATTCTTTTTCTGTTCTCTCTGGTGCTTCCGTGCCGTTGTTTCTCTGCTGGATCTTTGTGAACTGTTCGCTGTTCCTGTTCTTTTTATATCCCTCTGTCGTGCTGCCCATCCCAGGGTGGTTTTATGTTTGTTTGTTTGTTGTTTTGTTGGGGTTTTTTTCAATTTCATCCTGCACCCCGTTCTTCTTTGCTTCCTGTGTCCCGCTCTGCTGCCACTCCCTCTTTCTGCATTGCCGCCTGTGACAGCAGAGCTGGGGAGGGACTTCAACCCCCTTCCGGGGGCTGCCCCTCTTTCTTGTTGCAGGAGAGTCCCTTTTGGGGGGCATGTACACGTGGAAAGGGCTTGAATAAAGCACCGTGCTGCTGTCCAGGGTAGTTTGACGCGTTCTGTTCCTTTGTGGGTGAGGAAAACAGGCTGGGGGATGGGGTGGAGACTTGGGGGCTCAGATATTATTTTGGGCACCCCAACGTTTCTAGGGGAGGGAACCACACTGCGGTGACGGCGCAGGTGGGTGGGGAATAGGAGGGGTCATGCTGGGTGCCCTCCCCCAGAGGCGCCCAAAGCTGCCAGAAGATTCATGAGGAGGGGTGGGTGTAGAATACTAAAACCTATCAAGTTTTTAGTTTTTATGGGTATTGGCAAAGAATAGGAATTTATCTCTAAAATCATTTGGAAAGAAATCCTCTCTTTATCTACTCTATTGTATGCAGGAATTAGGAAATTCTGACTGAAGATGGGTAATTGTTTTGAAAATAATGTCATAACGTTTTCATCTAGGAATTGAGAGGAACGACAGACTTCTCTTTACAAACAAGCGGTGGGTCTGCTGGTAGATAACACTAGCACTGAGAGAGAAAAGAAACAAGGGGAAGTATTCCACTGATTGATGAATGTTAAAGAAGATATTTGCCTTTACAAACAAACTGTAGGTTTGCTGATAAATTAAATTGGATATTGAAAGATGAAAGAAACAACGGGGAAAACCCGTAAATTCCATAAGCATTAAAAATTAAAAAGGGGGTTATACATTAAAAGGGAATTTTAGGTATTAGGCACTCCAGGAAGTCTGTAACTCTCAAGCACCTCAGCCAATGGGGAAAGAGAGAGGGAAATACAGCCAGGAAATCAGGATAAATAGGAGGCTGCGTCCTCCAAAATTCGAGAGACCTCAGGGGAAATGCCCCATGGCCTCTCCCTTTATTCGAATAAAGTGAAAGGACTCCTCTGTCTCCTTCTTGGACATAAACTTCTGGGGTTTGTGGATTATTTTTCCTAGCAGAATGAACCAATCAAGTGTCCTGGACCATAAGAACAGATGCTGGGGGAGAAGGAAATAAAAAGGGCTCTCTGGCAACTTCTCCCCGCGTCCTCTGCCTGTCCCCGAAGTGCATCGCAGCCCCGGGCTGAACTCGATGGCAATGCTGCCGCCTTGTGGACAGAGAGCGGTACTGCCGCTTTCCCCCGAGCCAGCGCGCCGCCCCTCGCCGCTGGGTGACTGGCGGGGAGGGGGGCAAGGCGGCGAGATCCGCGGCTGGCGAGTGGGGTCTTTCCTGTAGATAGTGAGGAGGGGTGAAGGAGAATTAGGAGTGCAAAGGGACACGGCCGGGCTTGAGCAGAGGGCCACGGCGCTCAAAGGAGTGGCCACCGTGCTGGGCGGTGGCTGAGAAGCCTGGCAACAGCCCCAGGTGTGAGCTGTGAGGAAGATGGGGGCTCAGAGCAGCCCCAGGTGTGAGCTGTGAGGGTGAGGAGAGGGCAGCTCCTACTAGGGGCTATGGAGTCCCTGCAGCCCCTTGACATAATACCTGGGGTCTCGCCTTTGCAGGACAGATCATAGTCACCAGCCCAGCCTGAGAGAGGGGACTCTGTACACGACAGTTTGCCCCCGTCTCCCCCCCTCCCTAATGCTCCTGGCCTTTTGGTTTCTCTTTTCCTCCGTGTCTCCATTGGTTGTGGGACCACGGTGACCAGCCCTGTTCTCCCTATAGGACACTTACCTGCCCTTTGCTTCGCCCCCATACCTCAAAGTCACTGGCTGCTAAACCTCATACTTAAGCCTTAGACCGGCACACGTTCACCTTTTCGCTGTGGATTTCTCTTTGGCTCCTCATAATAAACCTGGCTGGAACAGATCTAGTGCTAAGGCCTTCTGCCTTTCCTTGCTGAGCTAGCCACATGGCATATGTGGATGTGTGAGCTTGACTGCTTTGCCTGAGTTTCCCAAGCAGCTTTTCCACCGGAGAGGCTTATTGGGGTCTGGTCTTTAGCCCCACTCCTAAATAACGAGATGTTGCAGAGGGCAACTTCTTCCTCCTGTCCAATGTGCAATTCTGCTGGATGTTGAATGAGTTTTGTCAGGAGGGTCTGGCCTATGGTGCAAAAGGACACTCACAGCCCAGAATCCAAATATTTCCATATCATCTGTACAGATTCTGACCAAGGTACAGTTCGCAGCCCTTATAACAGTGCTGTGCTTTGCATTGGTAGCTGGACAGGTGTTGATAACAGAGCAGTGTTTTGGCTACTGAAGAGCAGCACTGTCCCTCTGACATTCCTTCCCCCACCAAATAATGGCCCCTTTTTTTTGCCTCTGTGTAGTGTTATGACGTTAAGGCCAAGAAGTTGCTGCTTTCAGACAGGAAGGAAACTTCCAAAGCTTTCAGGTTCTCAGGCCATAGCAATTAATTTGGAAAGTTTGCAACTTTTTGGAACTACTTGGGTTGAGCAATGGGAAGTAAAGGTTTTCTGAATTGAAGATTCTTAAATGCCAGACTCTTCTGTGCCTTCAGGGTAAAGATGTTTATGTGCTAGAGAAAATGAGGCCAATGAGAAAATCATTCCAGCATGGAGTCAGAGCTTCTGACAGAGACCAAGTGTTGCCAGCAGTTGCTCCAGGTGCTCCTGCCAACATCCCCTGTAGAAGGAGCACAGCCCCCAGTGCACCTTGGCTTTGGCTGCCCTGTGGCACAGAAGCCCCCCGGGGCACAGGTCTCTGGGGCAGGAGATGACACCAGCACTGCCAGGGCTCAGGGGGTGGCAGGTCTGCTTGGGCGGGGACTCTGTCACACCTGCCGATTTCAGTGCTCCCCTGGCCCCAGGGGTCAGA
>JBBMKD010000003.1:0-13124 GCA_037834095.1 Argya squamiceps
GTTTAGATTAAATATCAGGAAGAAATTGTTCCCTGTGAGGGTGGTGGGGCCCTGGCACAGGTTACCCAGAGAAGCTGCGGCTGCCCCTGGATCCCTGGCAGTGTCCAAGGCCAGGTGGGACGCTGGGGCCTGGGGCAGCCTGGGCTTGTGGAAGGTGTCCCTGCCCAGGGCGGGGGGTGGAACGGGATGAACTTTGAGGTCCCTTCCACAACTTAGTGATTCTGATGGTCTTGCTGAGGAGCTGTTGCAAATTCAGGCTGAAAGATGAGTGCTCATAATTTACACTGCGTAAAGCAAGAATGAACGCTTAAAAAAAATCTAATGCATGGTTTTTTAAAAAAAATAAAAAGCATGGGGAGAGGTGCTTCCTTTTATTTTCTTCTGAATAAACATTATTCCTTACTTACAGCACAGTAGAAACTCTATTCTGCTCTGGCTGCTGAAGGACACTTGGCAGCATCTCCAGGTGCACCTCAAGGCACCTCAACTCCAAGAGAGATTTGTTCTGTTTCTGTGTTGACTCTGTTGAAAGGTAAATGCAGAATGTTGATGGCTGAGCCTGCCAGCTCCACTTCACTCACCAGGCATCGCACGGAGGGGGCTCCTGTCTTATCTCTGGCAAGGCTGGAGGTGGCTTTTTCTGCTGCTCTGTCCCAGAGTGGTTTTCTGTATTGCTGCTGTTGGCATCATGGTGCTCAGTTGTGAGGAACGTCCTGTGTAAGATAAATCCTAGGGAAAAAAAAAAACAACAAAACAACAAACCCCAAACAAAACAACTGGGTCTGCCTTTTGTATGAGAAATTGCATTCCAGCCCAGAAAGTATCACCGGGGCCAGGGCACAGGAGGGTTCCTTCCCATTTGATTAGAAGAGTACACAAAGCTCTGAACGGGCCTGGCTGGAGCCTGTTAGGGGTCAGCATTAGCAGCACACAGGGATAGACTGGGATAGACTGGGATAGGGAATCACACAGAGATACAGACTGGGATGGATTGAGATGGACTGGGAAAGACTGGGAATCACACAGGGATAGACTGGGATGGATTGAGATAGACTGGGATAGACTGGGAATCACATGGGGGTACAGGCTGGGATAGACTGGGATAGACTGGGAAAGGGAATCACACAGGGATAGACTGGGATGGATTGAGATGGACTGGGATAGACTGGGAATCACACAGGGATAGACTGGGATGGATTGAGATGGACTGGGATAGACTGGGAATCACACAGGGATAGACTGGGAAATACTGGGAATCACACAGGGGTACAGGCTGGGATAGACTGGGATAGATTGGGAAAGACTGGGAATCACACAGGGATAGACTGGGATGGATTGGGATGGACTGGGATAGACTGGGAAGCACACAGGGATACAGACTGGGATGGACTGAGATGGACTGGGACAGGCTGGGAATCATGCAGGGATAGACTGGGATAGACTGGGAATCTCACAGGGATACAGACTGGGATAGACTGGGATAGACTGGGAAAGACTGGGAAGCACACGAGGGTACCAGCTGAGGTGACAACAGCGGGGACATCTCCTGGTGACACCGAGGAGCCGAGCTGGCACCACAGCCCTGCCCCAAAATAACCACGAGAGGGGCTGAAAGGGGGGAGGGGGGGACAACACCCAGCCGTGTCCCCCACCCCAAAATTCCCACATTCCCGGGGGGGGTCCCAAACTACCCGGACCCTGCAGGACCCTCTGGGATTTTTGGGGAGCTGCAGGAAACCCCTTTAGGGTGAGGGGGGGCCTCTCTGTGGGGGGAAGGGAGACCCAAAATATCATGAGGACAACTCACACCCTGCTCGGGTTACCGGGAACCGCCTCACCGAGCCGGGGGGGCACTGAGGGGGCACCGAGGGGCACGGAGGGGACACTTGGGGACAATATTGGTGACACTTAGAGCAAGGAGAGGGGTGGGGATATAAGGGGAGGGGGATTTTAGGGACATCACGGGGGGTCAGGACAACAAACAGAGCAAGGGGAGGGGTGGGGATAGAAAGAGAGGGGGATATTGGGGCCAAGGGGGGACATCACGACGATCGCGACAACACGCAGGACAATGAGGGGGGTGGGGTTATAAGAGGAGGGGGATATTGAGGACACGGGTGACATCACGGGGGTCACGACAACACACAGAGCAAGGGGTGGCACCGAGGGGCACGGGGGGGACATTTGGGGACAACATTGGTGGCACTTAGAGCAAAGAGAGGGGTGGAGATATAAGGGGAGGGGGATTTTGGGGACATCACGGGGGTCACGACAACACACAGAGAAAGGAGGGGAGTGGGGATATAAAGGGAGGGGGATATCGGCGACACGTGGGACATCACGGGGGTCACACCGATGTCACTAGGACCCCCCCCGCCCCCCCCAGCACGGGGGCGCGGCCGGACACGCGTGGCCGGTGCTGAGGAAGGAGAACGCGGCCAACCAGAGCATTAAAGGGGCCGGCAGCTCCCGGGGAAAGCTCCGC
The DNA here is from genome assembly GCA_037834095.1 of Argya squamiceps. Classification (NCBI taxonomy): domain Eukaryota; kingdom Metazoa; phylum Chordata; class Aves; order Passeriformes; family Leiothrichidae; genus Argya; species Argya squamiceps. Next base: position 2,486 of record JBBMKD010000003.1, read on the forward strand.
TCCGCCACCTCCTTTTGTCCCCTCCCTTCCCTTCCCTTCCCTCCCGCCACCACCGGAGCTGGTGACACCCCGGTGGTGGCGGTGGTGACACCGTTGGTGGCGGTCCCCATGCCCCGGCCCCCCGCACCATGCCCGAGCCGCCGGCCGCAGCTCAGGACGGCGAGAGGTCCCGGCGGGGCCCGGCCGCGGAGGAGAGAACGGAACCGGCGGCCCCCACCGGAGTGTTGGGTACCGGAGAACCGGGAGAACCGGGGGGGGATTGCGGGAGAAGCGGGAGGGACGGCGGGAGGGGGGTTCGGGATGCGGCTCGCTGCGGTGATGCGGGCCGGGATGCGGTTCTCCGGGCTGGGGGGGTTTTGGGGGGGTGCCGGTAGCACTCTGAGCATCCCCCCCCCACTCCCGGTACCGGGACCTCATGTGGGTCTGTGGTGGTCGCGGTTGATTTTTGTTGTGTTTTGCCCCCCCCCGCCTTGGGCAGCTCCGAGCCCTCCCCCCACCCCGGGATGGTGTTGGCAGCTCCGTGTGTCACTCAGCGGTGACATCCCCCCGTGTCACCCCCCCACCACCTCAGGACGGTGTTTTTGGCACCCCCACACCCCTCCCCTTGCCAGGCCTGTGCCCCCCCCGCGTCCCCGGCAGGACAGGGGGGGTGGCGCAGCTCGCAGCCTTTGTGTCGCTTGTCCCCACGTTGTCGTTGGGGTCCCCCCCCCGCGTGGCGGTGACATCCCCTGATTGGGGTCCCCGCGGTGGTGGCGCGGTGACAGCAGGGCCTGATGGCTTCTGTGCCACCAAGAGAGTGACTCCTGGCTGCGGGTGGGTGACCCAGTTCGTGTCCCCACCCTGGGACACACCGCTGGGTCCCCCCGGGCTGTCCCCGCCACGCCGCAGCTCCGGTGACCTTAGCCCGGGAGCCAAGGTGAGCGGGGACAAACGGGGACAAGCCGGGGGGGACCCGGGGGTTGGCACAGCGACAGCCGAGCCCTCAGTGCCACTCCGCTGGTGGCACCGCGTGTCGGGAGGGGACAGCGGGGACACAGCGGGGTGAGGGTGGCGGTCACCCCAACCAGCTTGGGGGGTGTTGGGGATCCCCCTTTTTCCATGACCTTGGGCAGGAAAATCCCCCCTCCCCGTCCCTGGATTTGTGTCCCCGGGGTGGGCATTGCCCTGGTGGCACAGGAGGGTGGCAGTGTCGCCGCTGTCCGGGCCCTGCAGGCGCCACCAGCGCCGGGTGGCACCGCTGCGGGCAGGACATAAATAATGCAGGGTGGGTGAGCTCAGCCCGCCCGCGTCACCCGGCGGCCCGGCCAGGGTGGCACTGCCACCTCCCTGCCAGTGCCATGTGCCCGGAGGGGACCCTGATAGCCCCAAAGCCTGATATCCCAATGGCCTGGCACCCTAAAACACCCTAAAACTCTGGCACCCTAAAACATTGGCACCCTAACTGCCTGGCAGCCTGATATCCCAATGCCCTGGCACCCTAAAACACTGGCACCCTAAAACTTTGGCACCCTAAAACATTGGCACCCTGGCAGCCCTGGAGCCTGATATCCCAATAGCCTGGCACCCTAAAACACCCTAAAACACTGGGACCCTAAAACACCAGCACCCTAAAACTCTGGCACACTAACAGCCTGGCAGCCTGATATCCCAATGGCCTGGCACCCTAAAACACTGGCACCCCAGCACCCCAACACCTCAACACCCCAGAACCACAACACCCTGACACCCCAATACCCGGTTACTCCTGCACCCCAACACCCTGGCATCCCAACACCCCAATACCCCAACACCCAGCTACCCCTGCACCCTGATACCCTGGCACCCTTACACCCCAATCCCTCAGCACCCTGATACCCTGGCACCTCAATACCCTGGCACCCCAACATCCTGATACCCCAGCACCTCAGCCCCCCAGCACCCTGCACCCTGATATCCCAACACCCTGGCACCCCCACACCGTGGCACCATGGCACCCCAATACCTCAGCACCCTGACAGCCCTGCATTCTGATATCCTAACTCCCTGGCACCCTAAAACCATGATACCCTGGCACCCCAACACCCTGGCACCCCAAAACCCTGATACCCAGGCACCCCAACACTTCAGCATCCTGATACCCCAGCACCCCAACCCTCTGGCACCTCAGCACGCTGGTACCCTGATACCCCAGGATCCCAACACCCTGATACCCTGACACCCCAGCACCCAGCACCCCACCACCTCAGCACCCTGACACCCCAACACCCTGATACCCCGGCACCCCAACCCTCTGGCACCCTAACACCCTGATACCCTGGCACCTCAACACCTCAGCACCCTGACACCCTACATCCTGATACCCCAGGATCCCAATATTCTGGCACCCCAACAGCCACAAACCCCAACACCCTGATACCCTGACATCCCAATACCCTGGCACCCCAGCACCCTGATACCCCAGCCCCCCAACACCTCAGCACCCTGATACGCCAACACCCCGACACCCTAACACCCTGATATCCTGACATCTCAATACCCTAGAAACCCAACACCCAGGCACCCCAAAACCTTGGCACCCCAACACCCTGGCACCCCAACACCCCGCACCCCAGCGCAGGACACGGCCGTGCCCAGCCTGCCGGACCGGTGCCACAGCGGGGGTGGCACCCTGGCAGCCTGGCCCTGTCCCCAAGTGCCACCACCCACGGCTCGGGGACAGCGCGGCCTTTCAGAGCCCATCGAGGCGCTGAGTTTGCGGGGTCTCAGCAGAGATTTTTCCCAGGGTTTGGGGGTGCAATCCCTGCCATCAGCACCTCTGGCATTTCCTGTTTTCCCGGCCGGTTTCCGGCACCCCGAGCCCTTCCCTGCCCTGGGGCAGCGCCCGCGACATGCCCGGCCGGGGAGGGGACACTGAGGCACGAGGGGACACTGAGGCACGAGGGGACACTGAGGCAGGGAAGCGACAAACGGGGTCCCCCACTCCATCGGGGACCCCCCATCCCTCCCTCCCTGCCAGCTCTGGGTGGGTTTTTTTTTAGGGGGATACTCTGTCCCCACCCAGCCCGGGAGCCACCTTGGGGACACCGGGCACGGCGACAACGCCACCCTAGAGCGGGTCAGCAGCCGTGTCCCCTGGGTGCCACCCTCTTTGGGGACTGTCCCCATCCCACCTCGGCGCGGCGGCGCGGGGGCCTCGCCGGGTTTCCATGGAGACCGGCTGCTTTTTATTTTTTTTTCCCCTATCCCGGTTTTTTCCTGCGCTTTTCCATCCTTATCACGGTTTTTTCCTGCGCTTTTCCATCCTTATCCCGTTTTTTTTCCATCCCTCGGAGCCCGACCCCGCCCGAGGGACAGCCGGGAGGAGGTGAGAGGCTTTTGGGGACGCTCCGAGGGGACATCCCGCGACATTCGGTCACCTCCGGGGGTGGCGGGACGCGCTGGCGGCTCCTCCCCGCAGCTGTCGGGGGCCGATTTTTGGGGAGAAATCCGATACCGGGGAGGTGACACCGCGGTGACCTGTGCCACGGCAGGGTTGGGGACATCTGGGGACGCCCATCCCGGGGCTCCTGGGCGGTTTGGGATCCGTTTCCCGGGGATTTTGATCCTTCCCCCGCCTTCCCCCGGCAGATAAACTCTTCGGGAAGCGGCTGCTCCAGGCCGGGCGCTACATCATGTCCCACAAGGCCTGGATGAAAACGGTGCCCACCGAGAACTGCGATGTGCTCATGACATTCCCGGGTAGGGACGGGCCCGGGAAAACCGGGATGGGGGTGGGAAAACCGGGATGGGGATGGGAGGTGGCCGGGAAAACCGGGATTGGGATATACCCGGTGAATCCGGGATGGGGTGGGGCCGGGAATACCGGGATGGGGATGTGGCTGGGAAAACCGGGATGGGAAGGGAAAACTGGGATAGGGATGGGATGTGGCTGGGAAAACCGGGATGGGGATGGGAAAACCGGGATTGGGATGGGGTGTGGTCAGGAAAATCAGGATAGGGATGGGATTTGGCCAGGAAAACTGGGATTGGGATGTGGCCAGGGAATCTGGGATCGGGATAGGGATGTGACTGGGAAAATCTAGGATAGCCAGGGCAGGAGGGGGTGGGGATGGTGGGGAGGGCCTGCGATAGAGGATGTGGGATTGGGAAGAGGTGGGATTGGGAAGAGATGTGGGATGTCGGGAGGGATGTGAGATGTGGGAAGTGGGATGGGGAGGAAGGGGGATGTGGGATGTTGGGAAGAATGAGGGATGTGGGAAGGGATGGGGAATGTGTGGAGGGGCTGAGGACTGGGGTGAGTGACACGTGGCGGGCTGGGGACAGGGATGACGGACATGGAGATGGATGAGGACCAGGATGAGGGTCACCAGGAGGGCTGGGGACTGGGCTGAGGGACAAGTGGCAGGATGAGGACCAGGGTGGAGGACATGTGACAGGATGGGCACCAGGATGAGGGACACGTGGAGAGCTGGGGATCAGGATGAGGGACATGGGGATGGATGGGGACCGGAATGAGGGACATGGGGGTGGATGAGGACCAGGATAAGGGACACATGGTGGGTTGGGGACAGGGCTGAGGGACACATGGCAGGATGAGGACCAGGATAAGGGACACTTAGTGGGATGGGGACAGGGAAGAAGGACACGTCGCAGGCTGGGCACCAGGATGAGGGACACTTAGTGGGGACAGGGATGAGGGACACATGGCAGGCTGGGCTCTGGGATGAGGGACATGTGGCAGGACAAGAACCAGGATGAGGACCACGTGGCAGGATAAGGACCAAGATAAGGGACACTTAGTGGGCTGGGGACAGGGCTGATGGACACATGGCAGGCTGGACACCAGGATGAGGGACACATGGTGGGCTGGGGACAGGGCTGAGGGACACATGGCAGGATGAGGACCAGGATAAGGGACACTGAGTGGGATGGGGACCGGGATGAGGCCCACATAGGGGACTGGGGACAGGACTGAGGCCCACGTGGCAGCACACAGACCCCTCTGCCCACCCCGCAGACACCACGGACGACCACACTCTGCTGTGGCTGCTGAACCACATCCGCCTGGGCATCCCCGAGCTCATCGTGCAGGTGCGGCACCACAAGCACACGCGCGTCTACGCCTTCTTCGTCACCGCCACCTACGAGAGGTGCGTCCCCTCCATGTCCCTGGGGTGTCCCTGGGGTGTTCCCGGGGTGTCCCCAACGTGTCCTCAACGTGTCCCCAATGCTGTCCCCACCATGGCCGCAGTTTGCTGCGTGGGGCAGATGAGATTGGGCTGCGGAAGCCGGTGAAGGCGGAGTTTGGGGGCGGCATGAGGAGCTTCTCCTGTGAGGAGGATTACATCTATGAGAACATTGAGAACGAGCTCTTCTTCTTCACCTCACAGGTCTGGGGTGTGGGGTATGGGGTACAGGGTTTGGGATATGGGATATGGGATATGGGATATGGGATATGGGAGCATTACATCTATGAGAACATCGAGAACGAGCTCTTCTTCTTCACATCACAGGTCTGGGGTGTGGGGTTTGGGGTGTGGGATTTGGGTTATGGGATACAGGAATGTGGGATATGGGATATAGGATATGGGAGGATTACATCTATGAGAACATCGAGAACGAGCTCTTCTTCTTCACCTCACAGGTCTGGGGTGTGGGATTTGGGGTTTTAGGGTGTGGGATTTGGGTAATGGGAGGATTACATCTACGAGAACATTGAGAACGAGCCCTTCTTCACATCACAGATGTGGGGTTTGAGGGTATAGGCTATGGGATATGGGATTTGGGGTATGGGATATGGGGTATGGGGTGTGGGGTTTGGGGTGTGGGATATGGATCAGGGGGTATGGGATATGGGACAGTTCCATCTACGAGAACATCGAGAACGAGCTCTTCTTCACATCACGGGTCTGGGGTTTAGGGTGTGGGGTACAGGGTATGGGATATGGGATACAGGGATATGGGATATGGGATATGGGATGTGGGATATGGGCACATGGGATTTAGGATTTGGGATATAGGATACAGGGATATGGGGTATCAGGGTATGGGATGCGGGGTGTGGGGTTATGGAGAGACTGGGTGAGAATCCAGTCACCCCTGGCACTGGGGACAAGGTGGGCCAGGGAGGTGACAGGCCAGGGAGGTGACAGGCCAGGGAGGTGACAGGGCAGGGAGGGGACAGGTCCAATGCCATTGTCACCCGCAGGAGCGGCAGAACATCATCCGGTACTGGCTGGAGAACCTGCGGGCCAAGCAGGGCGAGTCCCTGCACAACATCCACTTCCTGGAGGGACAGCCCATCAGTGAGTGTGGCACCTGTGACACCTGGGGCACCTGTGACACCTGGTGGCACTGCCACGGCACCTGTGACACCTGGTGGCACTGCCAGGGCACCTGGTGGCACCTGGTGGCACGGCCATTGTGGGATGATGATTGGCACAGAGCTCCCACATGTCACATCCCCACTGTCCCCACTGTCCCTGCCCTGGTGGCACGGCCATGTGGGGGGCAGTGGGGATCCCATGACTGTGTCCCCATGTCCCCATTGTCCCTATTGTCCCTGTCATTGCTCCCACCACGCCACGGCCATGTGGGGGACAGTGGGGATCCCATGACTGTGTCCCCATGTCCCCATTGTCCCTGACCCCATGTCCCCATTGTCCCTATTGTCCCTGTCATTGCTCCCACCACGCCACAGCCATGTGGGGTGGCAGTGGGGTTCCCATGACGATGTCCCCATGTCCCTGAGACCACGTCCTCGTGTCCCTGACCCCATATCTCCGTGTCCCTATTGTCCCCGTCATTGCTCCCACCACACCCAGGCCACGTGGGGTGGCAGCAGGGTTCCCATGACCATGTCCCCATGTCCCTGACCCCATGTCCCCATCGTCCCTGCCCTATTCCCACCACACCCAGGCCATGCTGGGTGGCAGCAGGGTTCCCATGACCATGTCCCCATGTCCCTGACCCGTGTCCCCATCCCTTCACCCATGTGGGGTGGTGACAGCACGACGGGCACAAAGCCATGGTCAGCCCAACCCCACTGTCCCCACTGTCCTTGTCCCAGCCCCACCACACCGGGGCCATGTGGGGTGGCAGTGGGGATCCCATGATGATGTCCCCATTGTCCCTGACCCCATGTCCCTGTGTCCCCACTGTCCCTGCCGCTGCTCCCACCACACCGGGGCCATGCAGGGTGGCAGTGGGGATCCCAAGGGTGACAGTGGGGTTCCCAGGATGATGTCCCCATTGTCCCTGAGACCATGTCCTCATGTCCCTGGCCCGTGTTCCCACTGTCCCCACTGTCCCCACTGTCCCCACTGTCCCCATTATCCCCACTGTCCCTGCCACTGCTCCCACCACACCGGGGCCATGTGGGGTGGCAGTGGGCATCCCAGGGGTGGCAGTGGGGTTCCCATAACCCTGTCCCCATGTCCCTGACCCTGTGTCCCCATCCCCTCACCCATGTGGGGTGGCAGTGAGGATCCCAAGGGTGACAGTGGGGTTCCCAGGATGATGTCCCCATTGTCCCTGAGACCATGTCCCCATGTCCCTGACCCATTTCCCCCTGTCCCTGATCCCTGTCCCCATGTCCCTGACCCGTGTCCCCATTGTCCCCATTGTCCCTGACCCCATGTCCCCACTGTCCCCATTGTCCCCACTGTCCCTGTCATTGCTCCCACCACACCGGGGCCATGTGGGGTGGCAGTGGGGATCCCAGGGGTGGCAGTGGGGTTCCCATAACCCTGTCCCCGTGTCCCCATGTCCCCGTGTCCCCGGCAGTCCCGGAGCTGGCCGCACGGGGGGTGATCCAGCAGCTCTTCCCTCTGCACGAGCAGAGGATCCTCAAGCGCCTGATGAAGTCCTGGGTGCAGGCGGTGTGCGAGGCGCAGCCCCTGGGTGAGCTTTGGGGTCACCCCGGGGGGTTTGGGGTCACCCCGGGGGGTTTGGGGTCACCCCGGGGTGGTGTGCGAGGCCCAACCCCTGGGTGAGGTTTGAAGTCACCTTGGGGGATTTGGGGTCACCCTGGATGGGGTTTGGGGTCACCCTGGGGTGGTGTGCAAAGCCCAGCTCCTGGGTGAGATTTGGGGTCACCTTGGGGGGTTTGGGGTCACCCTGGGTGAGGTTTGGGGTCACCCCGAGGGATTTTGGGGTCACATTTTGGGTGTTCCCAGCTGTGGTTTTGGGGTACCAGCCCCTCAGTGAGATTTAGGGTCAACCCAGGGGAGTTTGGGGTCCCATTTAGGGTGTTCCCAACAGGATTTTTGGGGTTCCAATCCCTCAGTGAGATTTGAGGTGACCCTGGTGGGTTTTTGGGGTCCCATTTGCAGTGACTGCAGCGGGGTTTTTGGGGTCCTGGCCCTGTTGACATGCCCTGAGTGACCCCAGTGGAGTTTATGGGGTCCCAATTGGGGTGACCCCAGTGGGGTTTTTGGGTTCCCATTTGGAGTGACTCTGGTGGGGTTTTTAGGGTCCCATTTGGGATATTCCCAGTGGGGTATTTTGGGATCCCAAAGGGTTTGGGATATTCCCAGTGGGGTTTTTGGGATCCCAGAGGCTTTGGGGTGACCCCAGTGGGGTTTTTGGGATCCCAGAGGCTTTGGGGTGACCCCAGTGGGGTTTTTAGGATCCCAGAGGGTTTGAGGTGACCCCAGCGGTGTTTTTGGGGTCCCTGCCCCGCTGACATCCCCTGTGCCCCCCCCAGATGAGATCTGTGACTATTTTGGGGTGAAGATTGCCATGTACTTCGCCTGGCTGGGGTTCTACACCTCGGCCATGGTGTACCCGGCCGTGTTCGGCTCCATCCTCTACACCTTCACTGACAGCGACCCGGTGAGCTCCTGTGGGGTCACGGGCAGGGTACCAAAATTCCTGGAGAGTTTTCGTCCCTTTTTGGGGTTTCCAAAAATCCTGGAGGGTTCCCAAACTTCCTTAAGGGTTTTCATCCCTTTTGGGGTTTTCATTGTTCCTTGGGGTTTCCAAACCTCCTGGAGGGTTTTTGTCATTCCTTGGGGTTTCTGAAGTTGCTGGAGGGTTTCCAGACTTCTTTAAGGGTTTTCATCCTCTCTTTGGGGTTTTCATTGTTCCTTGGGGTTCCCAAACTTGCTTAAATGTTTTTCATCCTTTCTGGAGGGTTTCTGTCATTCCTTGGGTTTTCCAAACTCCTTTAAGGGTTTTCATCCCTCCCTGGGGTTTCTGAACTTCCTGGAGGGTTTTTGTCATTCCTTGAGGTTTTCAGCCTTCCTGGAGGGTTTCCATCATTTCTTTGGGGTTTTCGTCCTTCCTTTGGGGTTTTCCATCATTTCTTTGGGGTTTTCGTCCTTCCTTTGGGGTTTTCCATCCCTCCTTTTGGGGTTTCCTGTCCCTCCTTGTGGGTTTTAATTCCCTTCTTGGGGTTTCCATCCTCCCTTGTGGGTTCTGACCCCTCTTTTGTTGTTTTAATTCCCTCCATGGAGTTTTTCACCCTTCCTTGGGGATTTTCATCCCTCCTTGTGGGTTTTAATTCCCTTCTTGGTGCTTCCATCCTCCCTTGTGGTTTCCCATCCCTCTTTTGGGGTTTCAATTCTCTCCACAGAATTTTTCACCCTTCCTTGGGCATTTCCATCCCTCCTTCTGGGCTTTCCCTCCTTCCTTTAGGGATTCCCTCCCTCTCCCTCCACACCTTCCCTTCCCGCTGGGTTAGGGGAATTCCCATCCTGGATTTGTGGGACTTTGTGGGACTTTGGGGCCGGGAGGGGACCAACCCCGGTGCAGTTGGTGCCATCTGTCCCCCAGACCAGCCAGGACATCTCCTGCGTGGTCTTTGCCATCTTCAACGTGGTCTGGGCCACGCTGTTCCTGGAGGAGTGGAAACGCCGCGGCGCCGAGTTCGCCTACAAGTGGGGGACCCTGGACACGCCTGCAGAGTCCATCGAGGAGCCCCGACCCCAATTCCGGGTCAGGACTGGGGGGGAACGGGGTCCTGGCCCCAAATCTGGGTCAGGGATGCAGGGAAACAGGGTCCCAGCCCTTGGGGAGGGTCCCGGCCCCAATTCCGGGTCAGGACTGGGGGGGAACAGAGTCTCGGCCCCAAATCTGGGACAGGGATGCAGGGAAACAGGGTCCCAGCCCTTGGGGAGGGTCCCGGCCCCAATTCCGGGTCAGGACTGGCGGGGAACGGGGTCCTGGCCCCAAATCCAAGTCAGGAATGGGAGGAAATGGGGTTCTGGCCCCTGGGGAAGGTCCTGGCCCCAATTCTGAGTCAGAACTGGGGGGAAACGGGGTCCTGGACCCAAATCTGAGTCAGGGAAAAGGGGAGAAAGGTCCCAGTCCTTGGGGAGGGTCCTGGCCCTAATTCCAGGTCAGGACTGAGGAGGAAACGGAGTCCTGACCCCAATTCCAGGTCAGGGAAAAGGGGAACAGGGTCCCAGCCCCAATTCTGGGTCAGAACTGGAGGGAAATGGGGTCCCAACCCCAGTTCTGGGTCAGGGAAAAGGGGAAACGGGGTCCTGGCCCCAAATCTGGGTCAGGGCTGGAGGGAATGGGGTCCCCAGCTCTGTGGGGTCCCACCCGGCTCTGTGGGGTCCCACCCGGTTCTGTGGGGTCCCACCCGGTTCTGTGGGGTCCCACCCGGCTCTATGGGGTCCCACCCAGCTCCGTGGGGTCCCACCCGGCTCAA
>JBBMKD010000005.1:25785-48795 GCA_037834095.1 Argya squamiceps
TCTGCCAGTGAGAAGGTGCACAAAAAGCTGTGAGGGAGCGGGGCCAGGAGTGCTGACCTGGAATGGCCAAAGGGGTATTTTATGCCATAGAGAGTCACGCCCAGTATATAAGCTTAGGGGGAGTTGACCAGGAGGGTGCTGATTGCTGCAGGTGGATGGGGTGGGCATTGGTCAGCAGGAGGTAAACAACTTTATTGTGCATCACTTGTTCTTCTTATGTTCTATTCCTATCAGTCTCTCCTTTTTATTATTATCATTTACTTTATTTCTATTATTAAACTGTTCTTATTCTCAAGGCATGAGATCTACCTTATTTTCCAATTCTCTCCACCATCCCTTCTGGAGCAGGGAGGAGAAGGGAGTGAGCAGCTCTGTGGCAACTTAGTTGCCAGCTGGGGTTACACTACACCACCATCATACTCAATACTGGTGCTACTGCAGCCACAGCATTCTACGCAGCTTATAATACCAAAGTTTCCAATAAAGTTTAATGGAAAAGAAAAACAAAAACCCCAACCAAATAAAAACCACCTCTTCCCTCATAAGTCATTGGGGTAACAAATTGCTTTAGTGTTCAGGCTAAGAAGACGGCTAAACTATAAGCAGACATCAATCCAGGATACAGACACATGGTCAGAAGATCTGCATCTCTGAAAGTTTTCAAGAACGGTATGATACATAAACCACCACTACTTACAGAATACCAAAGCAAGCAAAATACCTGGTATTTTGATCAGGATATTTTTCCTAAGAGTTCAAAAACTTCAAAATTGGGAATCAAGAATTGCAAGGAGTTACCACATTAGGGGGAAAAAACCCCAAACCCACACAATGTAACTTATTTCTCTTATGTGGTTTCAGTTTTCATCAAATGCAATGACTTTTGTATGGAAGTAATCTCCTGATTTGAATGACTTTCTTTAAATGGAAGGATTACTGCTTTCATTCTAAAATTATTTTTTTAATATATTTACATCATGATTTGAAGTAAGTAGCCATTAGTTTATTCTATATAAAATCTATGCATTATCACATTTTCTTTTACTTACCTGGTAGATTTTAGCATCTCTCATTAGTTTTTCTACAGGATATTCAGTATTAAATCCATTTCCTCCAAAAATCTGTACTGCATCTGCAGCTACTTGGTTTGCAATGTCACCAGCAAATGCCTTTGCAATGGAAGCATAGTAGGTATTCCTGCGACCGGCATCAACTTCCCACGCAGCTCTCTGGTAAGCCATCCTAGCGAGTTCAACTTTCATTGCCATTTCAGCAAGCAAGAAAGACACTGCTTGGTGCTGTGGTGAAATAAACTAGGTTAATATTGCCTGCTTAAAATTCTGTGACATCCAAGAAAGATGTAATCTCCTTAATACAGTGGTTTTTGTTTCTTTTTTTTTTTTTTCCCAAAAAACTCAGTAAGTGATACAAGAGAAGTTCTACAGAATATGCATCACACTCTCATATAGGTATGTTGAATTACACTCCTAAGTTTTCAATTTCCAAATCCATTTAGTCATAGGGGTTAAATACTGATTAAACAACAGTTGATGTTGTTCTTTCCTATTTATGAGATTGGTATTTACCTTGCTGTTTATTCCTATTTTTTCAAAACTGGTAAGCAGCATGATGGGCAATGTATTCTACGGGCGTTAATAATATATGTCTTGTTTCACATACCTCACATGTTTTCTTCCTCCCTGAAAATCCCTCCATTAGCACTGAAGAACTTAAATATGCCTTGCTGGTATGCCATTCTGAGCTTCTGGGCAGAGTTTTCTTTCTGCTTTTACTACTATCATTGATAAATTACCAAAGATTCTTGAAGTTACCACATAGCTAAGTTTACTTATGGTGCAACCTATACACTTGGAAACCACAAAATGGCAGAGGTATAATATAAAAATTAAGGAAATATAAATATCAAGGAATAACCTTGAAAAATCAGTAACAGTACATCTGGTATGAAAACAAGCTTTTATTATATCCTGTCTGCCCCCCCACTTACTTCAACAATTGGTTTCCCAAAGGTTTTTCTCTCCAAAGCGTATCTAGTAGCTTCATCAAGGGCTCTTTTTGCTAATCCAACAGCACCAGCTGCTACCTAAATTGAATACAGTCCAGAATAAAAAATCAGAAATTCCTGCTATATTTTATAACCAATTTTTTTCTGATACTTACGGGTGGTCTGGTCTTATCAAAAGCTCCCATTGCAATTTTAAAGCCAGCTCCTTCAGCTATCAATACATTTTCTTTTGGGACTCTCACATCTTCAAAGACAATGCCTCTTGTATCTGAGCAGCGTTGACCCATATTAATTTCCTGAAGTGGGAAATTTACAGATGTGCTACTAAGTTGGATTATTCAAAGGTACAGTATGTTTTCATTCTTTTGTTGACTCAAAGCATATAGTTTTTCTTCCCCAAAACACTTAATCTAAAAATTACCACATACAAGACAAATACTAATTTTGTACTGGCAGACCAGCACACCCTTAACTTGTCTAACGTGGGCAGTTTACTTTCTCTTCATATGAAATTAGTTTTCTGTCGCTGTAATCAGTCTTCTTGTCTTCTTCTAGTTCAACTACCTTTGAGATGGAAGTGGATAAAGATTTCTTGCCTAATGTTCAACATTCAGTTTTACCTCCTATTAAAAATAGTACATTTTGTAAAGAGAGAACCAGCATCAGTATCTCTAAGGCCTCTTCTTTGATGAGCATGAGCTAAAATTAAAACTCACTACTGTGTGTATTTACGGTCAAAATTGTCCAACCTGCTCCTTATTCTTTCAAGGCATACTACTTCTTATATATTGGCACCTGCCAATACAGTAGTTCTCAAAGACTTTTTTGCAGCCATTCAAAGTAGTCATCTTACTTTAGACCATTCTGAATAATTCCTTTTCTGAATTAATAGCTTTAAAATTAGGTTTTATAGATAGTTCCTCTATGTTGTGAAAACGGAAAGACTGTTGTACATAAATACATTAAACTGTTCAGTTGTGCAATAGTCTTTTTTCTTTAGTGTTACATTTATTATTGGTTTAGAAGTGAACAATAATTCCTGGCTTGTCGAACAAGAAATACAGTCTTCACCTTTCTTCCAATTTGGATCCCTGGGCTATCTGCTTCCACAATGAATCCAGTAAAGGCTTTGCTTGCAGGAGCTTTTGGATCTGGATTGGTACGTGCTAGCAAAAAATACCTAGTGTAAAACAAAGCAGATGGATGCAGTTTATCCTCACAATTAACAAGATATATTTATCTAGCACTTTAAATATTTTTGTCTGCATTTCTACCATGTAATAAATTCTGTCTGTGAGTTAACAACCTTTCTTTCTTGCCCATCCTGAAAATAAAAGGACAAGGAGCAAGAGAGTAGAAGTTTCAAAGATTAAAGATTTCATAAAATTTAATAGAATTATTCAGATCAACATGCAAAGATTCCCTACCTTTTCCATGTATTGTAAGTCTTTATGATATTAACAGCTTCCCAAATAGTACATAAAAAAACTATTCATAGTATTTACATAAAAATTAATGCATAGGGCAAACATTCTTGGATGTAAGAGCTATCACCTGATTTCAAAGATCTTGATTTTATTTTTATTAATGTAAATTGTAAATAAGTATTTCTCTTAGAAATTAAAGCTGTAAATCACTTTTATGGTATTCAGTAAGGTCAAAAGAAATCTGATAGATTGTCTTTGGTGGGTCTGGCTTCAACAAGAAAATAACTAGAAAACTCAGGTTTTGGTTAAATGTATGAAGTTTTTCCCACTTGAATTCAGGGGAATTTCCGTGTTGTGAATCAGTGTGATGCAAGACATGATTTAAGAGGTTTACATTGAAATAGCATGCTCCAGACAACACAGCCATATCTGCAATTTTTGACAGATGGAAAATGTCTTCCTTTCAGAAAATAAAAAGTAACACTACAATCTAACAGTGTTCCTAGCTTCACTAGGAGTAAGAGGTGTTTCTAGCAGAATCACATTTAATTTTGAGAGCCACAAGATTCAGGAGGCCATTCTTGAGTGTGGAGTCATGATGTCATCACTAATTTTCTTTTTTAGGCTTTGCATAGCACTCGAGACTGCATTTGCATATGCCATCCTGATAGTTATCCTGATAAACTGGGCAGAGATTAAAATGTAATCTGCTGAAACACAGAGAACATTCTGATTTTTTTCTGAAGGATAGATCTTTAAAGGATAGGTCTTTAAAGGATTTAACTGAGGTTGGAGGAGTGGGGTAAAGCCACTACATACAGCATAGAACTGTGACACCAGTTAACATACCAATTTGCTTTCCCCCCATTTGTGATCCACATCTTCTGGCCATTAATAACATATTCATCTCCTTTCCTCTCAGCCTTTGTTTTTATACCAGCCACATCAGAGCCTGCTCCAGGCTCTGTTACACAGTAAGCCTAAAAGAAATTAAGAAGTGAAATCTTGGGGAATAAAAGTTATCTTTAGTCAACTGCAAATTAATGCAGATTATGTGCATCAAACTAGTTGTTAAAGGTTTAAGTGAACTGTATGGTAAAATCCAAACACCAAACAAACAGAACCCCCCACTAAAACCCGCAAACAACCCAACACACAGACCCCTTCCCCCTGGAGAGAGCTGTCCAAGTAAGGGTTAAGTTTCTTTATAAATCCATAATAATACATAAAATTGGTTTTTAATCAAACAGAAACATTCTCTAACCCTTAAGCTATTCCTCAGGCTTCAAAAACTCTGATATGAAGGCTGAGGATCTTTAAAGTCTGAAAATAAGAGCACTGAGTAACGTTTTATGTTTACTGAGTGCTTCAATTTAGGAGGCTCAGTTGTACATTTAGATACATTGCACACAAATCTTTGCCTCTTCCTATGCAACAATGTAATAGTTAAGTACGTAATAGTTATGATCACAAATAGAGTTTCATTCCCATCCAAGTTAAGGGTCTTCTTACTAAACCTTGTATTTTTCTTAAACATCTACAACCCTTCTTGAAAGGGAAATAAAAACCATTAATTTTTGGTAAGTGACTTAGGATGGGGTTAATTTTCCAAGTAGTATCTTCCACTTACTTACTGGATGTATCTCATTAGGTATTCATTAACTTTCAGTAAATGTCACTGTTTACATACAAATCAAAAGGAGCTAAGTTGTGAGTACACGTAAGTGTTCAGGGGGAAAAAAAATCACAAAAAAGAGGAAAAAAATAAGAAAAAAAAAGAAGTAATACTGTTAATATGGTTTAAAAACATTCTACAGTATAACAGTTATACTTACACACATCATTGGTTCCTCTGTCATTCTTCCTAAGTATTTTTTCTGCTGCTGCTCATTTCCTGCAATGATAACTGGCATTTGCTGAAAGAAAATATTTAGAGCTTAATCCGACTCTTTCAAGTGCAGAGATTGCAGTTGAAGGTATGTAAGGAGACACGGAACTCACCCCTAGGGAGTTTGCTTCAATGGCAGTTTGAACCCCTGTACATCCATAAGCTAACTCTTCTGTAATAAGGCACGCTTCAAAACTGCCAAGGCCAAGGCCACCTATGGTTGAAGGATTTAAGTTACTCGAGGGGATTTAAATTATAACGCATTAATATTAGTAATTTACACAACACAATTAACAAAAATGTGTTCTTCCACATGCATGTAATTGTGTACTGTGTTTGGTCAGGCATTCTCACACAAGCATTCTAACTAAATCTTCGTCAGAGGAGTAACAGGTGATTTGAAAATTAGGTATCATGTGTCCAGAGTTATTGTTTGATTAACGTGGGACACCTTGCACAGAGTGGCAAGAATGTAGCACTCACATTTTTTTACTACTGTACATTCAAGGATTAAGAGTTCCTAGGAAGCAGAGAAAGGGCTCCTGAGCCAAAAGCATTTGGGAACAAAACAGTGTCCATATTAGTAGACAACCAATGCAGTAATCTGTTCCTGACAGAAGCCAACACTGTGGGAAACTGGACAACACAACGTACAAATACAGTAACAACTACCTCAAAAGTATTTTCCTGAACTTTCAAGTGACTTCCTTAGTCAAAGAAATAATTCTCTTTGGTATCTTTGTTATGCCAACCCCTGACAGACATCTGTCACATGAATTTGTCCAGTCTCTTTCTGAATCCACGTAAAATTTTAGCACCTATATCCTACAGAGCAGTAAGTTGCAAATTAACTCTACACTGCATGCAGAACCATCTCCTTTCACTTGTTTGGAATTTATCATCTGCTGACAATAATTTGATGCCTTCTAGTTATATTGAAAGGGACAGTGAACCATCGATTCCTTTTCACACTCTCCTATGACACTGACATTTTCATCATTTCTCCTACAGAATTTACATCTCACACAGAAGACAAAACTTTTATAATCTTTGTCATCCTTTTAGAAACCTTCTCCATTTCCCCAATACTCTCTTGAGATGGAAGGATCCAACTATATAATGAGTTAAAGAGGCAAATGCAATTTGGTTTCAGGAAGCAGCATAATTACACCCTCTGCTTTTTTCTTCATTTCCTTAAGGGTCCCTCATGACCTTAGATTTTAGTTTTGACCACTTCTTGAGCATTATGCTCATGTTCACAGGATCCAAAGATGTCTTTTCTGAGAGGCAGTATCTAGTGCATTGTCTGTCTTTTCTCTGTGAAGTTCAGATTGCTTCTTTCCCTTCACATGTGCAACACTTTTTCTTTTTGGAATCACATTGCCATTTTAACTCCCACTCTGTTTCATGACCTTTTCCTGCAGGTCTCTGAACCAGATCATCTTTTCTATGGTGAATAACTTAGTATTATCAGCAAACTCTATCACCTTTCTATTTATGCCCTTTTCCAGTTTATTTATACCCATCTCAAATAGCACAAGACCTGGCAAGGCTGTGCTGCTAATTTTGCCAGTATGAAACCTGATGATTTTTAAAACTTATTTTAGAAGTTCAGGCATTCTTGATCAACCAGTGATCCTTTGCTCACACATTTATTAGCTACTTCAGAGAATGCTAATGATTTTATGAGGTATGAGTTCCTTTCACTAAAACCCTTCTCTAGCATATCATGTTTGTCTGTATCACTCATACATCATATGAGCCAGGACTCTGCTGTACTGCACTTAATCTAAACTGAAAAACTCTCCTTCTGGGATATACTCCTGAATTTTTTCAGCCTCTGTCAGAGACTAGAACAAAAGATGATCTTCTAATTTCTCTGCCTAATCAGCTGACAGTGCACCAGGGGAACATTAGGCAGCTGTAATCACCACAGAAAAAATGTGGTCATAAATTACTAAACCATAATCTGTCTAATTTGTCTCCTGATTACATCCATACCTAGTAACACACTTGTATGTGTCAACCTGCCTACTGATTAAATTTAGATTATTCAAGTATGTGACTATTTATTCGGTACAGAATCTGTAATTACACACAGGCATCTCATCTAATGTCTTTTCATTGTTTCATTTCACAGATTAAAAAGAATGTTTACTTACCACAGCTTTCTGGTATGTGTGAATTCATAAGACCAAGCTCCCAAGCCCGCTTTATAAGTGGAACAGGATACTGAAACAGACATGGAAAAATCACCTTCTGATTCATCACAACCAAAACTTCTAATATTATGTAGGTTAAGATAAAAGGTCTGTTTTTTCCAATTTATCCCTTACACTATGCTAGATTTACCTCTCCAGTTTTGTCATATTGTGCAGCAACAGGAATAATTTCCTCCACAGCAAATTTACGAGCAGTAGCTTGAAACTCTTTCTGTTCATCAGTGAGTTCTATTTTAAAACAGGAAGAG
Source organism: Argya squamiceps (assembly GCA_037834095.1). Lineage (NCBI taxonomy): Eukaryota > Metazoa > Chordata > Aves > Passeriformes > Leiothrichidae > Argya > Argya squamiceps. The sequence continues at coordinate 33,597 of JBBMKD010000005.1, forward strand.
AAAAAGAACATAAATCCTCTGCTGTCTTTTATTTTGCCAATTGTCAAGACTACAACAAAAAAGAAATGAGCATCTGTCCAGGACAACCCAAACCACCACTGTTTGGGGCTCTCCAGGAAGCAAAAAGGCTCAGGTTTCTCCTGGGAGAAAACCTCCATTGTTCCCTGATCAACCCCTACATGAATTTATACTTATGTCTGATGAAATTATCCACAAAATATTGAAAACAAAGTAGGGAGGACTGTGTAAAATAAAATGTATTACCAAAAGAAACAAGAAGAATGCTGTTTTAATTAAGTGCATAAAAAGACAGAGGTTGCCCAAAGATCCTGACTCTTCAGTTTCAAACATCTAGCTCTGATCCTCTAAATTTACTTGTATATATATCATATACAATATGCCAAGATGAAGATGATTTTTTTACATTTCTTGATAACCAAGTTCAACTATAACTACATTTAGGTACTGTAACATTGAAAATAGCAATATGAGGTAAGTATTCAAAGCTGAGACACTTTGACAATAGAAAAAAACTTAAGACAGACATGAGTTAAAAAAAGAAGAAAGTCTTAAGAACACTGTACACATATCTGCCTTGCCTCAGTTGAGGATAAAGTTACTTTTTTTTTCAAACTATTTTTTAAATAGAAATATATTTAGAACAGACATCTTCATTTTAAAATCCTGGTGAACTACAATATAGGGTATTACTTCTTTTTAACTCTGCAATTTCCCTGTTATTATTACATTTCTTTCAAAAACTGTACTACTTACCAAAGCTAAACCCAGCTCCAGGTTTGCCTACATGTAAGTTTTGTGCAGGTTTACTAGAGAAGGACCTCCATCCATGCCCTGCGATGGTTTGAAGCAATTGCTAAAGAAGAAAAGAACATGAGGTATAAAGTCTTTACAGCTCAAGCCTTCTAAAGCTACAAACCTATCTGCAGCACAACTTTAAATGTAGCCTCCCTCTCTAGAAACAGGACCACATCAAGTATAATACAATTACTACAGTGATACAAGAATTACTGGCTCTGTTGTGTGTTCCCCCTGTGGCACACAGCACTTACATGAACAGACACCTCCACTGGGAATCTCAGGCTTTAACAGGACCAAGGGCGAGTGAACGGCTCTATGCACTTTTAACTATTGTGCAATTGAGTGTTTAAAAATTATTAAGCATAATTAAAATTTATGTTCACAGAGACACAGCAATATATACACACACTCATCAAACTTCATTTTCTGGCCCTCTAGTGAATATCCTATTAGTCAATGTTTAAATCATGCAGATTTAGCAAGCTTTCAAAAACAACCTACCTATTAGCCAATACATCAGAATATTTTCATAATGTCCTAGAATAATCTCTGCTTTCTTTTAATAAGCTGCTGCCACTGACATTTGGTGATGATTATTATTATTATCCTCCAAACAGGAGAGAACATTGCAGACTATCTGAAGTTTATTTTTGCTCCTAATACTTATGACAAATTTATTCTTTTTCATTTTGAGTACTTTCTCTGCTTTTTTTAATTTAAAGCCCCAAATATTGTTGCTACAGCTATTTTCAGAATGTCTTAATACTGTGCAAAAACATGCCTGAATTTGTTTTAAGAGGATGGTTTACTCTCTTCAAGAGCTATGAATCTCTGAAATGTTTGGAAATTAGTGAAAAGTATGTAATTGGATAAATTTTTAGGATGACCCAAATCAATATCGCAAAAACAAATTTGCCTAAACACTAAGGAGAGGCTTCTTGATTTTCTTCTGTGAAAATGCAAATTGTGATCAGGGCAGTCACTTATTTCCTAGAATTAAAATAATTGAATTATTGATAATAATACAAAAAATATCACATAAATTTTACTGGGAACTCTAGAAGACAAGGACATTACAGAAAGTTACATATCTGGGGAGAAAACAAGTATCTTCAAAAACGTTACAGTAGATAAACTGTGCTCTTAAAAATAATAATGCTATATGATAGATGGTTGTAACACAGCACAAGCATGAAGAATACTGCCAATAATAGGTATCAACACAGTGAAAAAAGTATTTCCAGAGCATACTGAAAACATCTATAAAATTCAAAGGTGAAGAAATGCAGAAGGACCACTGCTAGGCACAGAAGAGGGAGAGGCTATAACATATTTGCATACTGTGCTGGTAATGTCAATTTATTAATTGTTCAGGATTGCACTGTGCAGTAGATAATATATTATTTATTTCAAGTTTTTAGAAACAATAGACGTTGCAAAACAGTATCTTGCTAAGTTTTCCGTTACTGCTGCGTCTCATATTAAAAACTAAAACAATACCACAAAAATCTAGAAAGACCTTGATTCCTCAGAATTATTTACACCTTATTTTATCTGGAAAAAGGACAAGACCAGGTTGAAAAAAAGTCAGATAATTGTAAATTTTTTTATTTTCTTTTTTTAAGGATAGACCACCAAAAGATTTTACCTACACTTGGAAAAATACTGGATTCAAACTAATGCTAAAAGTGATACCCTGTATGAAAGAAGCTGTAAAATTAAAACCAGTGAACTTATGTCTATTGTGGTATAGTATGCACACTGAGGATTACTCTGGAAAAACTCATAGACGCACACAAATATGGACAGGTGGGATTCACAGCTGGAAGCTGCATGACTTATCAGGTGACAAAGGATGAGGGTTTGCTCCATGTAAGAATTTGGATGAGCATCTGTCTACTTGTCAACTTTCCTGTTCCTTGACACTGAGGAACAGTTAGATTCAGTGACCAACTACTGCTAGTGATGTTCAGATGCAACTCCTACTGCATTTCCTTGCACTATTGTATAAACTCTGTCACAACTACAACTATGATCGTCAGTGTAGCAAGACTAACACTGGAAGAATGTGCTGTCAGGAAAAGGGTATGACAAGGCTACTCACAAAAGTGATGTAATCTCTTTATTACCTTGATGCCAAAAGAACCTGTTCAAAAAAAAAGCACATCACAGAAAATGGTGGGACAACAATATGCTAAGGGTCAGTAACCTTGATTCTCCCTCATGTATCTCAGGGCAAAAATGAATTATCAAGAGCAGTTTGTTGCTGGGGTAACATGTCAGGAGGCTGAACCTGACATAACAATTTCCTCCCTACAGGCTTCCTTTGCTGAAAACATTACTTTTGATCCATAAGATACCAGCTTCAGATGGAGACTTCTTCCCTCACTCTCACAGCAACACTTAGGACCTGTGGCCAAGCTGCATCAATTTGTGGCAAAACTAACACCGTTCCCAGGAGGCTGTGAAGGGCCTTTCAAGTAATTCAGACTCATGACTGCCTCTGGATATGGGGAATCCAGAAAAAGGCATGTGTAAATGCTAAATGTATTTTGAATAGTTTTTATTTTCTACTGTGAAGCTGTGAGGTTATTGGTCGTTCAATACAGTAGAAAGTTTGCACTTTAGAGAATCAACTATTGTATTTCGCTCATATTTTTTAAAAAACTAACATAGGTAGTACAGCTAAGTATGCTAAAGGAAATGCATCGGATAAAATACCCTAAACTCCTAATGCCAGTGTTTTGAAGCCGTCTCCGCGGTTAAATGGGAGGTGCCAGACACACTTAGCAAGACGCGGCCTTTGCCACATGAGGAACCCCAGCGCTGTGCAGTAACTGCACTGAAGAACATCAGACGACAATACCCGTTCGAACCGCTCTGATTACGGCCACAGACTCGGGTAGTACTGCGAGGCAGGAAAAGCAGCACAGCGGGCAGATTCCAGTCCGGCCGGCTCCCCCCACCGGGGCAGTCCCTATGCCCGCAGCTGTCCCGACAGTCACGGCGAGCGGAACCCGGGCTGGCCCTGCCTCTTCCGCCCTTCGCCCTCTGCGATCCCGCGGCCCATCCCCACCACCCGGCCTTCCCCCGGCCGCCAGCACCGGCAGCGCCTCGGTTCGGTTCGGTCCGGTCCGGTCCCGTCCCGTCCCGTCCCGTCCCGTCCCGTGCCTCTCCCCGGGTCTTGTGTCCTCCGAGCGTTCGCCCGGCCCGGCCGCTCACCCGCGTCGCCCTCAGCGCAGCCATCTCGGCAGGAGTACCCGGCAGCCGCAGCGGATTCGGCGGGGCGGTGCTGGGGGGGCCTCCGCCCACGGAGCCAAGCGGCCGGGGAAAGCCGGGACTCCGGCGCCCCGCCCGCCTTGCTCTGCTCCTGCCAAGGGAACCCCGGGCGGGTTCCTATTCTTGCGCCCGCCCATGCCGGGACTGCCGGCCCGCTCCATTGGCCCGAAGGCGGTGTGTGCGTGCCCGAGGCTGGGGCAGTTTGCTGAGTGTCCTAGGCTGACTCCAGTCACCTACGTCGTTCACCTGTTAGTAGAACAGCCCGTGTAAGAAGTTTTACTGTAATTTGCGCCTCAGGGAATCATAAACACATGTTTCGGGGGTGTGCCAGGAACGGGAGAGTGACTGGGTCTGGCGCACGGGAGTTGTTACCGACTGTGTTGATAGTTACACAGAATGTTCTTATAAATGCTCTTAATTCTGGTTGTATTCTAAAGGAAAAGCAATGCTTTTGGAAATTATCTGCGGTGCGTAAAATACACACTTTTGAATATCATTGTTTCACTGTTTCACAGCAGTGTTATTTAAGGGTTTATTAAAGCAAAGATTTCAAGAAAAATGGCAGCCCATTGATTTTTCTGTGAATTCCTTATTTGTGTGAATTTTTAACAGGATTAACAAAATTAAGAATTTTTCTGGAAGCTGCATTTTGAATAACATTTTATTTTGTATAATTGTACAAAGTAACATGCAACAAATATTTTTCCATCATTATTGCCTTTTTATGTTTGGCTCTTAATTGCTTGTTTTGTTTCTGATAGTTGAGAGTATTGATTTTGTAGTTAATGCCAATGAAACAGTTTGATAGAAAACTAGCCATGTAAAAGTTACTTCCAGACATATTTATCAACTGTCTGAAAGGAGACGATTGTACTGTTTTATAGACTTCATACTGTTGTGATTGCAGGTGATTACCTAAGGGAGGCATGTAGGCACCTTTGATTGAGTGAAAAGCAGCATAGGCTGCTGCTTTTTCACTCTAATATCAGTCGAATTTTTTCCCTGTACTTTAAGGGTAATTGAGTAAAAGACATAAGCATAATTTATAACTCTATGTTGCTCAAGTATTTTTGAAGATTCTGTATGTTCTTGTTTCAAGTACACCATACCTTTGGAGCATAAAGCTGTAGTGGAGCTTTTAAATACCAGCACTCAAAGTCTGCATTTTGTGTTCCATTTTATATAGGGTTCTCTTCCATAGGTCATGTTTCTGAATATAGCATGGGAATTTCATTATGGAGCAGTCCATTTTCGGTCTATATATTATTTAACTATTTGTGTGGTTTATGTGTATGCAATATCTTTGTATTCTTCAGTTTATTTATCATTGCAACACTATGTTGTGATGATATATAAGGAAATGCACTAATCTCATTTGAGAGCTTTAAAGTTTTAATTTTTGATTTGTGGCATGGATTATGCTGTGCATATTCTAACTTGGCACACATCAAAATTCTAAAGATGTATAGATGGGTTCAGAGTATGTATGAAAACCTATTGTCGTAGGTAATATATCCTGTCCTATGTAACAAGCAGCTTCGGCTGACTGATCATGATTAAATACCTGTAAGAACACTATACACTAAGCATAGTTGCTAGCTGCAGGAAGTGATTCATATCCCACAGTGATCAGAAATGAAACATCATTTCTAGATGCCCTTGAGATTAGGATCCATAGCCCTTTAGTAGTGAATAAGCTCTTTTTCGAGGTGAAGAGACAGCTTTGAATGGGGTTGAGGACATCCTTTAGACAGGGGGATGGAATAAATCATTACACTGAGGGAATTACGACATCAGGAAGTAGTGCAGAACAATGCTGTTTGGTTTATACAGTGAAATGTTGTATTTAAGACCTAAAAAACATTTTGGAGTGTTTTTGCTTCCAGCTTGACAGAGTGTTCCCTAGCAAGGGGTTGGAACACTTTGGTTACACTCCTAGACCATGTCTTCAAGTAAATTTCATCCAAAAATCAATTAATGTGCTTTTAGGTCTCTCTGTGAATCAAGTAAGACAGTAAGTGGGGACAATTTGGAGACTCCCCTCAAAACTATGCTCCTCACCTGAACTGAACTGAACTATTTGTGTAGACAGAGACTGAGAACGTTGTTGTCTGACACTGTCCAATTGAAGAAATTGAGTCAAGAATACACTGTAACATTTGCTGTTGTCCAGGTTAGCCTTACACTAGAAACATCTTTGCATGTGAAATTTGCTACTTGCTTCTGAAGACAGATGTCTATACTTTATGGAAGCAAGCTTCTGTTGTAAAAAGCTGCTAACCATCTGTGATCTCCTGCAGGGTTGTAGACGTTAAAGAACAGAAATTGTTCCAGAAAAAGGAAGGAAAGAGTCTGTGGAGCCAAGACAAAGGTATTCCAGGACATTTCTGCTAAATGACGGGAGCAACTAAAACTACCTGCTCACTATGCAGTTTGCACTTACACAGCTATACCCTTGCTTACCTTCCTTCTCTCCTTCAAATTGTTTTCTTGCTACCTCTCTTCACATCTCCTTGAGTAAACGAATGAGAATTCTTTTGGCAATGTGTTGCCAACATAGTTTTTCCAAAGCCAGTCTGGAGGAGAAAATTCAAAGCCCATATGGTCCGTGTCTGCTAAGTGTTTGAAAATAGAGGAGTATGAAAGATGGCAAGGTTATCTGTCAAAGCCTGAACTAGTAGAACTTTGAGGTTCAAACCTATTTACATAAGGAGTGACAATAGATAAAAATTTCCATAAGGTGTACTTAGATTTTTTTGCATTTCTTTCTGAAGCAGGAAATACAGCATCTGTCTTTCATTTTTATTTTCTCAAATGCTTACTACTGTGTCATATTTCTTAGTTATTATTCCTCTGCTAACTTTTACTACAATAAGAATTGTATAGTGCACAGTATGTTGCTTTATTAACCTAGAATACTCTCTTGCATATTAACCAGCAGAATGCATGATGCTTATTGCTGAAATTTATAACTTAGTAAATAAACACAGTAAGATTATTACATTGCAAACTACAGCTCACTCTCATGGTTTAGGAATGGTATTCCCCAATTTAGTGCTCATGCTGAGACTCTCCAAACTACAACGTACCCTGGCACTCACTCACTCCTTCTTCCCCTCCTCCTGTGGCAGGCTAGAGAGAAGAATTCAGCATCTGTTTCTTGGCAGGATATTCAGGGCAATAAATCCAACAATGAAACATGGAGGGAGACACATTCTTACAGGAGCAAAGTAAATGGATTATGTGCACAAGATTTGACACTGCTTAGTCATAATCAGAGTTTGTACAGTCAGATAATAACCTGTTGGGGGTTAGATTTCTTCCTTTTTTTTTTTTTTCTTATTCTTTTCCTAAAAGTTGCTAGGAGGCTAACTACTGGGTACTTATGGGTACCTAAGCAAAACAGAAGAGTGGCCAAAGTTGAGAGAGAAGTGTGGTATCTGGCTCTACTTCTTTTGTCTCTGGGAGTTTCCCTCGAGGGCATTTTTGGGGACAGGAAGAAAGGACTGGGCTGTGGGGGCATTTTTTGGGGGCAGGAAAAAAGCATGGGCCTGTGGGGGCAGCTCAGGGTCAAGCTGTTGCTTACATGTGGGGAGAATTCATTGTCATCACTAGAGCCCAGTACTAGGGACCTACCACCATCTGCTCGTGTGTCCAGGGACCTTGAGCTCGTTTTTCTTTTCAACCCTCATATCCTTGCCTGAGAGCCCCTTAATTTCAAGACTATGATCATTCAGAGGGAGGGGGTTTACATTCTCCATTCCAAGGGAGGCTTCTGCCTTCCCTAGCAGACACCTGTCCTTCAAACTAGGACATAACCTGATCTCTGAATTTCCTTTCTGCAAATTCCATATTTTTCCATGCTCCTCCACTAAACATAAAAAAATATAAATTGTATTATATAATGTTAGATATTTGGGTTGTTTGAAGATATTGTAATGTCATAGTTTAGGAGTGGTACTCCCTGATTTAGAGTCCACTGTGACTATGCAAACCACGCTGCTGCTCCCTCTTGCCCTCTCACTCCCCCTGTAGCAGGCTGGAGAGGAGAACTGGAGGTACAAAAGGTAAAGATCATGGATTGAGATAGAACAGTTTATTGGGAAGAGCAATGAGATAAGAAAAATTACCAGTAACTGGAACAATAATAAAAGTGTGCAAAAGAGAGAGAGTGATTCATGTGCAAAATTCTCATTAATCCTGACTACTCCAACTGGAAGCAGCCCCTTCCCCCCCACCCCAACAATGGTGAGAGGTAAAGAGTAACCTCTGAGTCCTGTCTGTGTGCCACCTGGCCACTGCAAAAATTAACCTTGTCCTGGCCAGAACCAGAATGCTTATCCCTTAAAGCTATCAACTGTATTCTAGGCTGAACTGTTATTTTTTATTAGTAATTTAAAGTGTTTTACAGGTTTGGGGTTTTTTAAATTGTTAACAACAAACCAGATTTTACCATTTGTTAATGAACTTCTGTTTTAGAAATGGAAAGCAACTGGAATTTTCTGCAGTGATTTATGTATTAAAAATTACAGAAGTTACTGCACTAAACAAACAGTAAAATTTAGTGTGTAGGTCCTGAATTAATGGTTTCTTAAGTAGAATAAATTTTGATGTAGTGCAATGCAACAAGCACAGCAACTTCTTCTTAATAGAATTATGATATGTTTTGCTTTTCTTTGATCCCTGACACAATAGTAACTTGAAACATCTTAAACCCAACATTTTTTTCTAAGTTTCTGATGCAAGCTCTTGTGATTTTGTGTTGTCTTGGGGTTTAGTTGGGGGGCCCAGGGTGGGTAGTTAGGGTTTTTTCCCCAGCTTTTTCATGTTTTTTAAAGCAACAAATTTATTGGGAAAAATTAAAATCAAGATAATGTGAGTCTTGAAATGTAAGGAAAGAGAAGGGACAGATGTACAGAGCTTGAGAACAAATAAAAAACAATCAGTGACATCCTGTAATAATTTGGCTCTCTACTGATTTTCTGAAGAAACAGAAAGTCAGTAGAAACCTGAGAAGATAATTTTTGAACCATGCCTCAGTGTAAAAATCATCCTGTCCTAATTTTTTTTTTTTTTTTTAACATGGTGAGACTTTTTCAGGACTAACTGCTTTAAGAAACAAGTACTTAGTTTGACAAGCATGGCTTTTGCTTGTATGAAATATAAACAAGTTAAAACTGTTAAGAAAGAGAGGTAGGGCCAGCCATGCGAAAAGGAAGTATCTGGGACATTTTTGCTCCAAACGTGTTGCAGCTGGCACTTTAGCAGCCTAAAAATCTTCAAGATATATTGTTTGGTACATTTCTCCTTGTGGGATCAGATGTGAATAAAAGTCCAGTTGTAGTGAACATATGTCTCTCAAATGAATTTAACACTTGTAGGTTAGAACCCAGAACAGTGAAGTTACAACTCTGCCAGCCTAGGCTGACTAAAGGTGAGGTACCACGTAAGCAGCACCGTGACAGTACAGTGGGTGGCATTTTAATAAACATTTATATTGTAAAACTTCATTTGTGCCTCTGCAAGATCATACCAATGCTAACATTTAATAGTGTACAAGAACCTAACCATGTAAATGTGTGTTGATACAATGTAGACACTAATTTTACAGTAAAATATGTATACTTATTTTTAGTAAGTGCAGCAAGTGACAAAATAGAAAGTAAAACCTGCCTTAAATCACAAGAGTTCCGTTTCTATAACAGCTGACAGAACTTATACCTGCATAATAAAGACAGAATTCAATAATGATCATAGCTGTTGCTTGTTGTTGAATTGTATAAGGTAGAGTTTAGAAACACTAGCTGACATTATAGCCGTATGGAGGCACATGCAGTGATAAAGTACAGAAGGGGAGTAATCTTGGGTTGGAGATTCTGGAAGAAGAATGCTGAATTGAGAATATGAGCACAAGGAGGTGGCAATTGAGATTTTCATCTAACATTCATGTGCCAAACAATGAGGCCCTTTACAACATGGATAGATGGAACTCATTTTGCCATGGAAGTAACAAGACTTGTACTAGGTCAGACCAAAGATCTGTTTATGGCGCTGCCATAAACTGGATACCAAAGTATTCATTTTATGGCAGTGCAATGAAGAATGGTCAGGAGATGGTTCCAGATCATTTACCAATAACACTGTGATTATTTTTATCTTTTTTTTTTTTCCAAATGTTTTCTACCCTCCAAAATTTTTTCAATTTTTAGGTTTCTTGAGCTGGAGGTGATGCCTTTGTGTTTAACAATGCTTCGTAGATGTCTCTTTCATTAACTTGGCTGGTTGCTTTTTGAAAGTGTTGGGAGACACATCTTAGTTTCTACACTATGAAGAACCACTTCAGGTTGCTTCTTTTTAATCAGACATCTGCTAAATGAATTTGTGATCCCTACTTCTTGAATTCAAACAGGCACATTCAAACATAACATCTTTGAAGCAGTCATCCTCTTTGGGTCAAAGATTTAATAAAAAAATATGTTGATATTCCCATAGCAATTTCTTTTCCAAGCTGAATAATCATATTTGAGTGCTTTCTACAATGTCTTAGCTTTGTGTCCAAGAATCGGAATCATAAAGTTGCTCATATTCTTGCAAAAAGGTAAGAGTATAACTTCTGTGGCCTTTTTATGTGATTTTCTGTTACCTTTTTTTTATTACCTCTGAACACTGAAGTGGAAATTTTCATATATTATCTATGATAACAAGATGTGGGATGTAATGGTCAACTCATCTTTGTATATAATTATTTCTATGCACCCCTTGTCCATGTCATTTTACATTTTATTTGCCTGAGCTGATCTGAAATTCTTTCAGCCCCATAACTATAGGCATCAAATTTTCCCACTTCAGTATTCCTGTCCTTTTTTAAATCTTTGATGAGTGTCTGGAACAAGAGTCCCAACATACAAGCTTTTGAGATTCCATGGGTGACCCCACCAATTGAACAAATTTTTGATTAGTCTTCAGATTTAAAAAAAAATATTTTTCATATGGTTATGTGGAAGGAAAAGGATAAGGATATCTTTAAGGCTGTCTGGTCATAAACCTTCTTAGTGCAGAAATGGAGGAAGACAAAGAAGAACATGAAGAGACTGACAAATGGTAAGGGAGTCAGTGATGAGACACAAATCAGACAGTCATACTAACTGATGAGGAATGTTTATTTCAGTACAATTATCTGATCAAAGGTCTTGTCAAGTGAGATAACAAGAAAAGGTGGAAAGCCATAAGCAAAATATGGAGACACAAACTTGACAGTCAAAGATAACAGTGACAAAGACAAGAAACGAATTGCCTCTCAATAAACTACAGGCAAACTGGGACTTTGCACCTGGTAAGATGCAAACCTGAGGGTCCATAATGTTGGAAATGGATCTGTGGGGCTATTCAGGCTAATGAAGGAAAAGTCCAGGGGAAGGGCATCTGGAGGAACAAAGGAGAAAATAAAGAATGGAGCATTAAATGGACCAGTCATGTTAAAAAGGGCAGGAGGTACACTTGCCTGACTGACCCCTATCTCACTATTCCATCTGTATGTGTGTTATAAGGATGAAGTGGCAACTACTGAGGGTCCTCCATGAGTGGATTTGGTACCAAGGTTACATTTGGGAATGTGGGTGCCCACTGGTACTGCTGATGTTGGGGAGGTCTCAGTATCTGCTTCTGGAGTGGTTGGAGCTCTAAGATTCCAGCTGCTGAGGTAGGAACAGTTCATGTCCTGAAAATGTTCTACTGGGAGGGACTGGTGTGGGTGAGGGGTTCAGCACCAGTAACTGTCCCATCTTGTATGCGTGGTGCTGGATGCTGAGGGTGCCATTATCTTCCCCACAGTGGGTTTGGTGTCTCATTTCCTGGCAAACTTCAAGCTGGACTTGCCAATGGAGTAGGAGACATCGAGTCATCGGACAGGCAGGGATCCCTCCTGTCATCCATGGGAACCTGTGAGTGTGGAGTGCCTGTGGGCTGTGTGAGTGCAATGTTTACAGCAAGCATCAAACTGAACCAGTCTGGAAATAGGCACTTCTGAGGCAGGTAAGGAGGCTAGGATCTGGGCAGGGATCCCTCCTGTCATCCATGGGAACCTATGAGTGTGGAGTGCCTGTGGGCTGTGTGAGTGCAATGTTTGCAGCAAGCATCAAGCTGAACCAGTCTGGAAACAGGCACTTCAGGAGGCTAGGATCTGGGCAGGGATCTGGGTGTATTTGCACGTGCTTGGGCATCCAAGGCATCTTGTGTGTGCCTGCACTTGTGACCTTTTGTCTCTGCCAACCCAAGAGGAAGAGAAGACCTGGCTGCCTGTGGTCTGTGCTGGAGCTGAGGGTGAGTCCTGCATGTAGGTGCTGTTGAAGACTGTGCACCACAAAGAGGAAGGCAGCAGCAGCCATGTCACTCTGGCTAGTACAGACTCTGCGTCCCCAGGCACCAGTGTGGGCTCCAGCGGCTGGGCAGGACAGGAGGGGTCCTGGAGCTGCAAAAAATGAAAGACCCTTCTAACACCCTTTAACAATTTTTAGCCATAAAAGGACTTCTCCCTCTATGGTGGCTTATTTTATTTAAAACTTTCATTCATGAGGAACCTTGTGGAATGTTTACAGAAATCCAAATAACTTGAAAATCAGCTGTATGCCCTCATTTTCATATCTGTGGCTCCTTGGGAAGTCTTCAGTAGTTCTCTGAGCATTGACTTCTCTTTACAAAATCATACTTTCCAATATATCACAAATTCCAAATCTGTCTGCATTATTGTAGTTTTCACTATTTGCAACATGCAGAGGCAAGGTCTGCAGTTTTATGGATTTGCATCAGAAGTATTTTCAAAAATTTTGAAAATGTTTATCACCTTCAAGTCTATATGTGCATAGGAGGCTTAAGGAAAATATCCTATTAATTCTACATATTCTCTTCCTGCTATTGGCCTTTAGAAAAAGGTTTCTTTTTAGTATCCATACTTTTTTGCAAATTAATAGTCAAGCTGTTTTTTGGCCTGCCTTACTGTTCTTTCACACTTAACGTGCCAAATTTTGTGATCCTTTATAATTTACTCACTTGAACACAACTGTTCCCTATTTTGATAGGAACATAGGAATATTCCTCCTTATTTGTAGCCACTGCCCTTTTCATTCTGTCTAGTCCTGATGACTTCCTTCTGCCATTTCTCAGGCCCTTTGGAGAAACATGAATATACAAAGATGATCTGCTGTGTCTCAGAGTGGTCTGCTTACATAGCCTTCTTATATATCTGAATAGCTGTCTTGTAGTTTTTAGCACTGTGCTAACCTTTTAAATTCTTTTTAGCAAGTTTTCTCTTTTATTTTAGTGTATTTTTAAGTTATTCCTTGGTTCTGGTAGTCAGAACCAAATCAAATGTTACTTCTTCTCCTGGAGGGGATAAATACTATATTATATAAACTGTATAGTATAGGCACAAAATAGACATTGTATATGCTCTGTATTATATACATTTTATATATATAATATGTGATACCTATATACCCTATATATTTATTTGTAGAACATATATATATATATATATACTACCTGTATTACCTATGCTTCTTATTGTTGAGATTCCAATATTCATTCTTGAAGGCAGGCTGTTGTGGTTTGACACAGGCCCAACGCCAAGCATCCACAAGGCCATGCCAAACCAATACAGCTATATATAGATAAATTCCTCTGGACAAGGGGAACAGAAGAACAGAGCTGTAGAATAATACTGAAGCTTCCTCAAGCATGCTACTTAAGCTCTGACTATCAAATCCGGTCATGCCCCGCTACCTTTAGGTTGGCATGCCTTATCAGAATGAGCCAGAAGACAGGAATACATTCCTTCTTACAAAGCTGTCCTATGCCCCTTTTCTCATGCTTGACTCAGTCTTTGAGACAAGAAGCTCTTTCTTCTGTAGGTGAGATTGTCCTGAATTGTTTTTCTAGTCAAGATCACTGAGATGAAATAAGAATTTCCTCTTAGATAGCAAAGTATGTCAACCCTTTTCCACGTCAGGTATTTACTTGAGGTCCATTTCCTGGAACACAGGCATCTTGGGTAGCTGGGCTAGGTAAGTGGCCTAGAGGATAGCGGGATGAGGTTAAGAAGGAACTCTCATTAAATTTGTAGACCACGAGCAGTGCACAGAATTATAAACCTCTGCCCAGGTAATACTCTGATGAAGTGGGATGACTGAAGGAAGCAAGTAGTCATTTGAAAATACAATATTTAAAAGTATAAATTCTAACAATTCAGTGTATTTGTGTGTGTGGAGGGGGGCGGAGAATTACTACCCCCAATATTTCCACTACTAGCAGACAAAGCTACATATGTGAAATTCAGTAATTATTGGAGCAATTGGCCTGAACAGAGACCTCTAGGAGGATGGATAAGGTTGCAGATATGCCTGATTGAGTTTTCTTGAAACCAGCCAAGGCAGGTACCTCTACAAAACCTGATGATGCACAGACCATGTATGGAAGAGGCACATACCCTCACTAATGCACAGATGGTTGGTTTACATTTCCATGCAAGCATAACAAGTTCCAGATCGATGGACATTAATTTGCTCATAAATACATGAGCCATGTGCTTTTGAGATCTTAAGCCAATTTTTGAAAGGGTACCTTTGTTTGCAAGCCTTGGAAAGCCAGTTTTCCTCTAAAGCTCATGTCCAAAAATATAAATAATGGCCAACAGGTGCACTTCTGTCAATTCGAAATGTTTTCTCTTACACTATGCTCTGTGTGTTGGACTTAGTGACAACAGGCTAATAGCATTATGACATCTATACACACTATACATCTGTGTATAGTGGCCTTTTGCACACTATACATCTGTGTAGAGTGGCCTTTTGGTGTAGTGATGATTTGTACTGTCACGACTGTAAAAGAATCTCAGCAATCAGACTAATTGCTTGTAAGTGGCCGTTGCCCCGTTCAGATAAAACGCATGGAGGAGGGTGTAATTGAAGGAAAGTTTATGACCAGAAATGCGTATTTCTCAGTGCTGAGGGTTGGGTTTTTTTTTTACTAAATCACGAAAATCCCCCAACCCAGAACCAATACACTTCCCCGCTTCGGGAGACAGACGCGCGGCTGTATATGAGCACTA
>JBBMKD010000005.1:49348-79252 GCA_037834095.1 Argya squamiceps
CGGCCGCCGCCGCCTCTCATGCCTTCCCGGCAACAAAGAACGCGCTGAGCGGCGGGCGGAGGCCCCGGCAGTGCCGGCGCGGAGGGCACCGGGAGACGATGGCGAGGAAGGGCGAAGCCTCCGCACATCTCTACGGTGAGCGCGGGGCACGGCGGGGCGAGCGCCGGTGCTGGGGCGGGGGCGGCTGGCCCCTGTAGTGCCCTCCGGCCTGTTTACAGCGCGGATCCGCCCGGCGGGAAGCGGCGGCCGGAGGCAGACGGAGTTTGTTTCCCTTGGCGAGTGTGGTGGCGCGGTTGTCGTAGGTTCCCCCGCGTCGGAGGTAGAGCCCGGGACGCCAGAGTACCTGGCCCGGCCTGGAGCAAGCAGGACGATCGGTTCAGGGGAAGAGCCGGGGGGCGCAGAGATGGGGGCGGGCAGACCTGGAGCTTCCGCCGCCGCGGGAGCAGGTGCGTTGTGCCCGCTTTGTCCGCGTTCTGGGGCAGAGAGGAGCCGGGCGGCAGGTGCGGAGGCCGGGCCGGGCCGACTGCGGGATGCCCGGAGCGGTGAGCGGTGGTACCTGTGGGCTGCTGGTGCTCGGGGCGCGTGTAGTGGGAGCTTCCCGCTGGTCCTGCCAACCGGCGCCGCGGGAAGGTCACCGGGGGCAGAACTTCATCTGGCTGTTTGGGCTCTGCTTTAATTGCTCCGTGGAAAGCGATGTATTTGCGATGCGGGACACGGGGTTTGCAAAGCAGCTTAGCCTGTTTGAAGGTGTCGCTACAAAGCCGATTTCCTCTTCCAGTGTGCGCGAGATTTCCATGGCAAAACAAGCGTGCAGAATGAGCAAAGCCCCTTAGGACAGGTCTGCTGCTCCAAGGAGCCCTGAAGGCCTTCAGCAATGAGCCGAGTTAGGCAAAAGGATAAACGCGGCTTGGTAAAGCAGCCTTTGCCTCCGTACCACAGACATGCTGTGAGACATGTTTACACCTTTGAAAAATCTGTTTTTTAATTCACTGCCATGGTCTGAACCTTGATCTGACTAAAGGAAAATCCATGGCTTGGCTTCCTTTGAAAAAGGGAAATGAAAAAAAAAAAGCCTTTAAGGAAGGAAGACAAGCCACAAAGCTAAGGTGAAATAAAAATTGGTGAGTCTGAAATAATTTAACTTCTGAGAGAACCTTTTTCCACTCTTGTGGAATTCAAATGGTTGTGCAGGTTACTGCAGAGAGAGTGTAGGCCTGGGATCATAGATACTCAGCACTGATGGCAGAAAGAGTGCAAGTATTATTCTGAAAGAGGAGCAGGAACACAGTATTCAGGAAGGGAAAAACAGCTTTCAAATAGAGTTCAGTAAGTGCTGTGTAGGCTTCCTCATTTGCCATTTGTAAGCAAGAACACTCTAGTATAAAGTCTTGATGAGCGATACCAAGGGTTTACTGTCACAATACAGTAATCTTTTAAACTTCATTTTGAAAGCATATTACATGGGTAAGAAAGGGCGAGTCTTTTTCTTCACCTTTAGGGAGGAAGGCAATATTCTGAAGAATCGTACAATTTTTGTTATTTGAGCTGTTTCATCAGTGTATTTACTTCCTTTTAGTTCATTTACATGTATGGATATTAATAGTGGTAATGTTTATTGTGTTACTACATTTGCAGAAATCTTGAGCAATTACTCTACTGTTGTGTTGGGCAGCAAAGTTCTTTCCCTCGTTAGATCCCATAATGTTAAAGACTTATAAAACGGAAAGTGCAGCATTTTCAAATTGAGCTTATGGAACATGATTTTCCTTTTAAATTAGGTTGTTGTAATAGTTATTCTGTTGACTTTGTTGTCTTTGCCAGAAACTGGTTATTTATTAGCCTGCAGGTATATTTTTCTGAGGAATAAATGTCCTGAACTTCTTTCCTTGGAATCTCAAGAATTCCTCACAGCATTAATAAATGACAAAGGCAAATTCTTCTCAAAGATTTTTAATTTGTGTCATCAGTCTGATTCTTGAGAAGAAATAAATCAAGTGCATTTTTTTAAGGGAAGCAGTACTTTTCTTTCATGTGACTGCAGTATTAACTGCTGTCATGTGACTGTTTAAATTATTTTTTACTTCATTGTAGAATCAGTGATTGTCCCATAAACAATTTCCTGTAGCAGTGAACTGCAGTTCAGTTTTATCTTACAAATGGACACTGAAGGCCAAAGGGATGATGACATCTTTAACAAAAACTTTTATCATTATTTTAAGAAACATTGAGAAGGCCCAATTTATTATTTCCAACTCAAATTCATCTAGCTTTTTTGTATCTGTGTTTAAATCTTCTCTAGGAAGAACTACTTACCTATGATTTTTTCTTTTTTGCCAGTAATGGATGCAACCAAAACTTGAGTTTATAGTTGTGGTTTCCTAGTTACTGCTGTGACGTGATTACGTTAGGTTTCTCTTAAGAAGAATTTAATTTGTTTATGTTCCCAAGCTGGGGAAGTTCTGTTTCACTTGGGAGAGCTTTTGAGGAACTGTGACACTTAGTATCAAGATGTAATTCTTGTCACTTGTCCTGCCTTTACTGTTCTTAATTTCCCCCAGTTATGCATGTGTACCACGCAGAAAGGGCATCCTCAAACTGAGGAAAATGTGCTGTTTAGCCATCAGTGTCATTCAGTGTGGAAGCTATTAGCTGTGACACTGCTGCAGATAAAGCTTCCCTAGTTCCTGCTGGTAAATGCTTGTGTGTGTGATATGTAACTCATTTTGCCTTCTGAGGTTCAAATTTTGTACCAGTGGGGTGGGTTCATATCAAAAATGAAACCCAATTTAACACTTTTTATTAATATTTTAATATACTCAGAAGTGTTGGAAGTAGTGAAATGCAGATTTGGATGGCTTAAACCTTTCTTCTCTGTCATAAATTTGGTCCACTTCATCTAGGCTTTGCAATGCATGTTTTAAGTGGAATAAATCATTTACTCTTTGAGCACATCTGCTGAACCTAGTTACAGAGTTTCAGACGTACCTGATTTTGGCAGCATTCTTGTTTTACATAAAACAATTCCCTGTAGAACACATTTGTGAGGCTGGGCAGAATAACAGAGAAAGAATTTTAAACACTGTTGTTTTTTTCTGCAGACAGGTCTTTTTGAGTGAAAACTTTCTTTCTCAGCATACTGCTTCATTTTTTGTCTGGTTCTGTGGTAATGTCCTCCACAATATCTTTGTCCCAAGAGTTACAGTCAATGGTTCAGTGTCCCAAGTGGGAACCAGTAATGGGTGGTGTTTGTACTGAAACCACTGCTATTTAGTATGTACATCCACAAAGTAAATGAGGTCAAGTGCACCCTCAGCACAGCTGCAGATGACACCAAGGTGAGTGGTTCAGTTGATACACTAAAAGGAAAGGATGCCATTCAGGGGACCGTGACAGGCTTGAGGACCTGCAAGCTGCTTGATGTCAAGCAAGGCCAAGTGCAAGGTCCTACACCTGGGTTGGGTGATCCCCATTATCAGCACAAGCTGGGGAATGAGTGGTTTGAGAGCAATAGTGCAGAAGGACTTACACTACTGGTGGATGAAGAATTGGCTGTGGCCTGGCAATGTGCATCAGCAACCCAAAAAGCCACTTGTGTCCTGAGCTGCATGAAAGGAAGTGGGACACCAGGTTCTGGGAGGGAATTCTGCACCTCCTCTACTCCGCTCTACTGAGACTCCACCTGAAGGTACTGCATGTGTCTCCAGCATTCCCAACACAAGCAAGACAGGGATCTTGGAGCAGGTCCATAGGAAGGCCACAAAGATGATTAGCAGGCTGGAGCACCTCTCCTATGAAGAAAGGCCGAAAGAATTGAGATTGTTCAGCTTTTTGATATGTATAAAAGGGGATTGTAAGAAAGAGGGAGAAAGATTTTATTACATGTTTTAAATGCCCTTTTTTTTTTTCTGTTTTGTTTCCCCCAAGGTTTCTATTGACAGGACAAGGGTCAATGGTTTTTAACTGAAAGAGGATTTTGATTGGACATAAGGAAGACAATTTTTATTGCAAGGGTAATTAGGTGCTGAAACAGGTTGCCCAGAGAAGCTGTGGCTGCACCGTCCCTGGAGGTGTCTAAGGCCAGGTTGAAGGGGACCTGGTCAAGTAACCTGGTCAAGTGGAAGTTGTCCATGCTCATGGCGTAGGCTTGGAGTGAGAGGAGCTTTAAGGTCCATTCCAACCCAAACCATTTTGTGGTTCTATGAAAATATGAGAAGTACTGCCTACCAGAGATGGCTTGGTCAGTAAGTGAATTAGGCAATAAAACTGGTAGGATTTAGGCAATACAAGTTTTGCTCACCTAGTGGTCTGGCACTTCTTTGTATTTCTTGAGCCAGATTAATTGCTGCATTTTCCATTCCAGTTAAGATTCTAGAGTATCTGAAAGCATCTAGGATAACATTTGTTATCCTTTAGCACTTGATTGTTGTACATCTTTTAGCTTACTGACTTAGTTAAGCTGAGCCATTCTTGGTAGTAAGGTATTGGCTCAGCCATGAACAAGAACAATACAATCAGAACATCTATAAGTAAGGAGATTAATGGAACTGTTAGGCATAGTTATATGCTATTGAGTGGGTTATGTATAACTCTCACAGAATATTATCTAGAAAGAGTTTTATAAGCTAGGCTTCTTATTGACTAATTAAACTTGGTTATATCTTTTAACAAGCAGGATGCTAATACATAGTTGAGGGGAAATCACCATTACTACCATCCCAAGCCTGTATAGTATATTATCATCCAGTCTTGCATCTCTGCTTCTCAAAGTCTCTCCTGGTCTACTAGGCCTGTATTTCTCTACACTGTGTCCTTATATTAAAGCCATAAATATCTCATTCTGCACAGGTTAATTAGTTGTTACTGTTATAATAATAACAGTAACATAATAAGCAAAAATAAATTTGCCATAATCATCTGGTCAGAAGGAAAAATGCTGTTACAGTTAAACACACAGAAATGTGGAGGTGATTTAGTAAATTCAGTAACTGATCTTCACTTGGGTATGACAAAATCTGTTTGCTTTGCATTCACTCCTGAAGTGTAAAGGCACGTTACATTTGTAGTTGCTTAACTGTGTTTATTTGTGTTTCCTGTTGCTAGTATCTAGCTCAGAAGGAGTCAGATTTACAAAATCTGCTAATGTGATTCCTTAGCATCTGGGTATTATGTCAGGGAGTTAGTGTGTCATTACTATCTAATAAAATAATGCAGAAGCATCCAGCAGGGTAGTGTAAATTACATTAACTTAGGACTGTTCTATTAAAGCAAATAAATGTTAAGAGGTTTCCTCTTTCCTTGTTCCTGACCTCTGTGAGGTCAGGAACAAGGTGTGTTTTATGGAGTAATACTCTGACTTGTTTAATAGGGAGAAGATAAATACCCAAATTTATTAACAACCTTACTATGTTACAGTGAAGGCTAAGGAAAATGTGATGTCTGTGCACTGTACAACGTAAGAGAAGCTGGACATTTGGATTTCCACATGTGGAACTTGTACTGATTTATTTGGGACTTTGAAGAAGGTGTTTTAGTCAGAGGTTGAGGAAACAGTGAAGAAGTACCCAAGAAATCCTGGAAGAAGACTAACAGAATAACCTTTCAAAGGTCTTTCCAACTTTATTTTCTGTTGGCACTTACTTGGGAGTGGTGTGATACACAGGACTCAAAGTCCATGAAGATAGTGTGGGAAAGTGGTGACAAGTCTAATAAGTAACTATGGGAAAAAAAAAGTTTTAAATAAAACTATGTTTTATTTTTGCTAGGATGACAGGAAATAAATGCCTGTCAGCTGCTAGAATTAAGTGTATGTTTTAGGTATCTAAGTATTCTTAGGCAACAGATCCCAACAGTGACTGAGTATAATTTTGGACAAAAGACCCGTGCAACTTAAACTTTATGTGTATGTTTCTGGTGTTTTTTTTCCTTTTCATATTGTTCAGTCTAAATTTGTTGGTACCAAGCTTTTATGATACTGGAATTCCAGTCTCTGGAATAAATAGCTTTATACCTGCCCTTCCAAATAATAGACCTCCAATCCATATGAAACATCAAGAGGTTTTTCTTATCGCATGAATTTGCTGTGGCACTTGGCAGCAGCTGGAACTCTATAAGTGCCCAGAAATAGAAGTAGCCAGGAGAGAATCTCTCTGGCTTGTGGGATAATCCCACAGAGTCTACTATTGATACAGTAATTCAGTGCTGTCCACCCGCCCAGACAAATTATGGGCAACTTTTTGTGGGCAGAGATGGCATCCATCTGACTGTTCCTTCTAACTAAGGGATATTTGCATTTTTCCAGCCTCATTCCACATAGATGAAATCATCCTTTCCCTCCTAGACTGTGCTGAAGAGAGCTGCAGCAAGTGACTGTACTCCTTGAAGGTACTCTGTTGAGCAGTCACTTTGAAATCAAAGCTGTTCTGTTTTACTAAAACTTGGGACAGTGCCTTTGATTGACCGCTGACATCTGCCAAGAAATGGAAGTTTTGCCTAAAGCAATCCTCTACCTAAAGAGGACCACTGATTAAGGTTCCCAAAAGATGTTTGGTGGGCTACTTCTCCTGCAGGAAGTCCCATGCTTGTACCTACTTTTAACCAGTAGATATCTGTTAAAATACATGATTTAGTGTGTACTTCCAATGTGATAAGGGTGGGAACCCATTTGTACTTTAGGAGTGTGTTTCACCAGAAAGAAGAGCTCTTACATGAGTGGGCTGGGATACCACATAATTATCTCTTCTGCACAGCTGATTCTATATAGAAGAATGTGAGTATCTATTGCATGCAGATCATCTAGACTTGTACAAGCTCATGTGCTGTGAAATTTGGTAGCTGAATTAGTGTTCTGTATAATCAGTGTACTTAGAAATAAGTGAATATACAGAGTAATACCTCTGGTATTTTTTATATAAGATTATGGTGGATATTACGTTAAAATTAACTGCTTTTTTCATCATTGATATTTTTCTATAAGAGTTACAATTTCTTGGATATGAGCAGGTTGCTAAAAAATAGCTAAGTGTAGCAAAATACAGTATTTCTATTTAGATGCCCTCCCCCCAGCAGAGTGATAAATAATTCCTATGCTGTTGCTTTATTCTGTCAGACAAAAGGCAATAAGATGTATCTGTGAATACGCCTTTTTGTTGGTTTCAGTACAATGCAATATCTGTGCTAGCATCTAGGCAACTGCTGTAAACAGAGAAATGATGTGCCCTGTGACCAATACTCTTGAACTCTTATAACATTTACCTCCATAAGTAATTTAAAGGTTTGTATAGGTTTTGTGAGATAATGCAGTTCTTTCATACTTACGTATATGTGTGTGTGTGTTTAAATAAATATGTATATAATATGTACACATATATTGCTAACAGAATTATTTTAATTAGGAATACATAATTTCATTTGGAAAGCAAGTAACATAATGTTACATTATATTGTATTTCTAGTTATGCAGTTTATGCAGAGCAAATCCTTGCTAATTTATGCTGATAGGCTCTTCACAAATGACTAAGTGTTGTGGCAAGAGCCATGTAGCACCAGTCCACAGGCTTGAGGTTAACCACCATTTTGGTCTCCAGTCTGAGGAAAAACTACCATACTGGCAGCTGTCTGGAAGCTTATTTTGGAATTGTAGAGAAGATAATAAAGAGAGCTCAGCTACTGGATACTTGGCTTTTTCTTCTAATCCTTTTATAATGAAAAGTTTTCCTTTCAACTGAGGGAATAAAAAATCTGTAGGTAGTGAATGAGTGGTTTGGGATACTGACAAGCAGAATAGGAAGAGAAATCAGTGAAAGTTTCTTAACAAAGTGAAAGTAACTCCAAATCAAGTGAATCTGCAAGTGGAGGTGGTAAACAAATAAACAAGTGCACTAGAATTCTGAGCCAGTGACTACCAATGAAGTTGTACAGTACATCTGGAAATGTGGCTCTGCAAGCAGAAAAAGTAACACCCCCCAACAGCCAAGAGCTTTTTTCCAAGACTCTTCCCTGTTATGTACACTGTAACCACTGCCAGAATAAGATATATGAGAAAACCTACAAATGTTGTTTATTTATGCTCTGTCTCACTCAAAAGTATAAGAAAAATATAGTAAGAAAGGATGGCATGGTAAAGGATCAGTGTTTCCTTTTTTCCATATAGAGTGACTCCTGGGGCATGTAGATGGTCAGTTAATGTATTTTGGGCCACCTGTTTTTTGACTTGTTTTAAGCTGTTGGGTCAGTTCAGTTAGTGGGATGAATTAATGATAATATTACACGCAATGTAGGAATTAAAGTTCATTAGATTTGACCAGTCCTAATGGGCTTGCACTAAACTGTGTTGTCTCTAACCATTTTCTGTCATACTTTAAGGCAAAGTATCATAGTTTTATGCCTGTACCAAAGATTATCTTTAAATGGCATCCTACAGTGAATTTGCTTTAAAGTATTGAATTTGCCTGTATTGATTTTGCCATTAAAATAGTAAGTTGCTGTTGCCCAACCAAACAAGGGTAACTGAATGACAGTGGTCCTTAATACAGACTGCTATACATTTGGAAAGATTCTCTTGTTTATGGATAAAATTCTGCTTGTAGCCTGCATAATTAATTAAACTGAAAGAGGAAGTGGATTCTGTTCTCACTGTGTGATCCTAAGCATTTCTGGAGCACTTGTGGAAGGGTAGGACTGTAGTCTGTATGGCTGTGCTTTTTTTGACCTTTCAAATATGCTTGTGCTGTCTTGGCCTGTCTGCTCATCCTCTCATGCAGTCCTGATGAGCACTTGCAAACCCTTGGGATAGCTGGACACTATCTTAAAACATGTCTTCCTGATGTTAGGGCATTTTAACTTTGGTATGAGTCATGATTAGTGTAATAAACGGCAAAGCTGTATGTGTCTGCTTTCCCTTGCCATGGTCTTGTACATGATTTCACTTACAGCTGGGATTGGTTTACTCTTCACCCATGTCCTTACCTTTTCTTTTTCAAAGATAGATGAAAGCTAAATATTTGATTAGAAGATTAAATTATGTACTTATATTTTTGTGAGCTATGTTTACATTTGATGACAACTACATATTATGTTGTCTTTCTCTGCTGCTTTGGCTGCACTACAAAAGCTGTGGTAAGTTATGTTGTGGTTACTCACAGCTTCCTCCTGACCATTTGGAACAATTCCTCAACCAAATGCTGCTAATGTTACTAATGTAGATGCTTCTAAATAATTGTGACGTTGCATCCCTGCAAGGATAAAGAAAGTTTATGCAAATTATTACTACAGATGTCAAGTTCTTGTAGTATAGCTGTTGTCATTGCAGACATCTATCTTGACATCATCTATGCATCTGGCATCTGGAGTGTCTGCTTTGTCCTTCATTATTGTCTGTTTGTCTCTCTCTGTTCTGTCAATCTGTCTTTTTGTTACAAAATACAGTTTTAGTTTATTGCATACTTCTTCATTGTTGTCCTCTCTTTTAGAGGAATTCTATGATTTTTCCTTCCTATTCTCACTCTATTGGTTTCAATTCTGCAAATCTGACCTACATCAAAATAAATATGAGCAACAAGCGAGGAATCTGGAGCTTTTTTCTGTGTTACATTTGCAGTGTATTTCACCATCAGTACTTTTTTTTTTAAAGGTTATTGCAGATTGCCAAAATATAATGGTATTTAGAACACAAGATTTCTCTCAGGAGGAGTTTGTGCTTGACTTCCAGCTGCAAATCCTCTGTAATGCATGATGGACCCCTGTAGGAAACCTGCCATTTTCTTTGGCAAAACCTCAGTAGTGATAAATGTTGATCAAGGAGTTGTTGGAGGTGATTTTGTTCATTTGTTTTGCAGCTTTCACAGAACTAGGTAGAAAGCACTTTGCAGCAGATTTCTATACAGCTGAAAGTTGTTGGCAAATATTTTCCAACTCTTCTGCTGAGTAAACGTGCTGAATCTGTAATAAAAGAAATATTTTGGCCACGAGAAAATCTTCCTCTGGAAGTACTGAGTAAGAAGAATGTTGCCATGTACCATCACATTGGAAAAAGGTGAGGAAATGTTTATTTGGTAAAGGAAGCCTGTTTGTTAGGTTTAAATGACTTGTGTGTTGCTCAAGATGGGAGACTTGCAGAATGTGTGAGAAGTTGTTCACACTTCAGGACCATTTCCCAGCAGCACTTAGAGCAATTGTAAATGTAATTGTACTGATACTGTGACAAAATGTCAGAGTATCCCAGAAATAATAGATCTTAATACCTTATGCAAGCTCTGGTTGGCTTGATGTATTTATTCCTGGTGATGCACTGAGCCAAACAATTGAAACACTTCTATTCTGGGAGTACCAGTAGGATGGAATGTGCACTGTGGGACAGTTTTTTGCTTGAATTCTCTGGTGGGTGGGAAGTATTTAAAGAGTGGGGGGCCAATCCACTGCCATCTTTTTTTTTTTTCCTTAAGTGTGAATAATGGCTTTTGTATCTTCTGTGAAGACACATAGTTGCTTCAGTGTTCCAGCGCATGTTGCTTAACAAAGGAGGGCTTAGCAGAGTAGGTATCCAAATCACAGTGAGGGAAAACCCATAGTTAGAAGTGTTTTGCAAGACTATAGAGTCACTGGCAAACTGATTTAATTTTCCTATTTTCAGATTTTTAGCACAGTAATCCACAACTGAAGCAATTTTTTACTTTTTTTCCTAGCCTGTGGTGAAGCAGGAAGAGAGACTGAGGATAATTATTGGTATGTCTAAAAAAGCCTGAGATTGAAAAGCATTGGCTTCCATCCTTAGAATAGAACAGTAATTTGGAACAGTCTTCTGGCACGTGAGACTAGAAAGTCAGTCTTCTGTGTCCTAGTATTCCCAACTTGTCCCATTTAATCTATATTAATCCTTTCAGGTTTTATAGAATCTTTCATTAGGTATAGTGATTGAGATCTCTCACAAAAGGTACTCTAAGAAGAAAACTATTTGTTAGCCTTCATTTTGTCTACTAATAATAGGAAAATACATGGTTGTGTTTCAGGTAATTTTCCTTCAGTCAAGTTCCTTATTGCATTTTCCAAAGCATTCAGGATATATATATGTATATATACTGTCATCTCATTCTGCATTTTACCAGTACATGCTCAATATCTTTAGGGTTCTGTTTTTGTTGTTAGCATTCAGGAATCATTTCATTCGTGTATTATGCAGAAATCAAAATCAAGTAATAACATATTGTCACTATCAAATACTCATTTATGCAGTTTACCACAGTTATAGTTTAACTTAAATGGATTCAGTCGATGGGAGCATACTTTTAAATTACTGTCCATGTGGTCTGCTTGTAACAGGATCCTTTAAGTCTACTTCTTTACATTTTTTTTACGCCCCTAGTTCAGTTTATAGATCTGTCTCTTCACCTTAGGTGAGCCCAAACTGGGTTACTAGAGTAGAGAAAACCTTCCAGGAAATAGTAAAAGGGCAGTCAAAAACTTCTGATACTTATCTTTGGCATCAGTTTCTCTGGCATAAGGTCTGCTGCTTAAAACATGAGAGAAATTGAAGATTTCTTGCTATTTTCAATGCATATGTTTGCAGCTCTTCTTGGAATTTCTGTAGTAATTGTCACACAAATTTAGGTTCCTCTTTAAGAAGTCCATCTGTCTTATAAAAAAACAAATGAGAAGATACCATTTAGAAGCAGTAGAGAAAGATGAAGTTTCTGAACCATTGTTTCAGACTAGTTCAAGTCTCATTTGACTTACAGGAAAGACTTAACCTGGCCCTTTCCTGTGGAACCCATAGAGATACCTGTCTTTTTAATTGAGCAAGTGAAAAAAGATTAGCAAGGTTTAGAATCTCAACTTCAAAATTCGTAGTGCTGAATTATACCAGGAAGGAAATGTATATCAAAGTGAGTATTTTTCTTCTTGTAACATAAACAGTCCTTTTTTTGACGTTTCCTTTTATTAATCTCTCTGTCAACACAGGGTTATACTTTTCAGTTGTTTTGTTCTAAATTGATACACCAACAGCAGTAAATAGAAGACAAGTTCCAAATTAGGGTTAAGTTACCCATCATAAACTGGAAAATCTTCAAACTAGTTATAACAAACCTAGTCCTATACAATGAGCATATAGTGTATTTTTCTGTTGGAATGGAGGGGGAATCTGAGACAGTTCTGTGCTTTAGACACTAACTTGACACTTGCTTCTGCAGAAACAGTTTGTTTCCTAGAAAGACTTTGCTCATAATGCACAGTGCTTGGTATAGTAGCATTGCAAGTCAGTCTGTGTAGAGATTTAGGGGTCGCTGTGTATCAGTTTTTACAGATATCTAGTTAATGTGAAATTTTCCAGACTTAGTCCTCTTACATCCCAAATTATTCCATTTTCAGATCACCATTCAAATCATAATTTCTTTGTTGTAACAGCTAACAAGGAAATTTATGGAGACCTTGTTTTCTGCATTAGTGTGTAACAATCTCTCATTAATTATGTATCTTGGAAATGCCAACAAGTTCCTTTGAGGAATAAAAACCTATCACTAATATTGGATTATTTATTTGCTAACAGTCCTAGGAATCAAACTTGGCTCAAAGGATGCAGACCAACTTAGCATAATATGTTGTTCCTTTAGAAGCCTATAGAAACAGAAAACATTAATAGTCACAGTCCTCTTCTTTTGTCCAAGAACATATTTGGCATTGTGTAAAGTCAAGCTTCCAATTCCAGAGTATTTTCTTTTACGAAGACAAAACAGAGAATACAGTGGAGGTCTTTTTTATTAATAAATGAAAAAAAACTTGGAATAAAGGGTGACTTCTGACCCATTCTAAACAACCATGTTTGCTCAAATAAATTCTTAAATTACATCTGCCTGTATTACAATTTTGAGAATATATTCACTGTTCCAGACATAGAGCCATTGTTAACACTGCTAAGACTACAGAGCACATCTTACAGTAAGTGGCAGAAGTCTCAGAAATGAAGGCAAAATAAATGAAAATGTGCTTGCCTGTTAAAATACTGGACCTAATTAACATAGCCTTACAAACTCTTAATTGTCCTTGCATATCTAATGGTTCAGAAACAACCAGGGAGAGCTAGTGTTTTGTTCATTATACCAGACAGTATACTGTGCAGAGACTGTACAGAAAGATAGGCACTCATAATAATGAGTCTTATGTAAAATGTTAAATAAACATAAATTTTAACCTCTGTTAAAGCAGCAATACTCATGACTCACCAAATCCCCATCTGAATGGTTTTATTTGTCTATTCTGGTATCATACTGAATACTAGTAACCAAGTGCAACAGTTGGTCAGGCATTTGGGCAGTGGGACTTTCAGTGCAACTATGGGTATTTGGTTCAAACAATGCACTTTGTAAAGGCAAAATTAAGGCATTTTCTAGGTTTGGAATTCTGAAAGGCCATTAATAGTCTGCTTTCCCCTTAACAGTAAATCATAACTTGTTCTAGAGCTAAAGGTTATCTTATTTATTTTACACCTTCCATTTGATTTCAGTATCAGACTAATTTAATTTTGTAACAGTAGTGATGGGGGTTTGTTGTTGTTGTTGAATGAAAAACCAGAAGACAAACTAGAGGACTGGGCAATCACCAACCGTATGAAGTTCGGCAGGGGCAAGTGCCAGATTCTACACCTGGGATGAGCAACCTTGATGCATGGACAGACTGAGGAATGAAATGCTGAAGAGCAGTGCTGTGGAAAGTGTCCTGGGATCCTGGTTGACGGAAAGTTGAAGTATGAGTCAGCAGTGCCCTGGAGCCAGGGGGGCACGTCAGACCCAGAGCATCACCAGCTGGGCAGGGGAAGGGATTGTACCACTCTGCTCTGCACCAGGTCAGCCTCACCTTGAGTATTGTGTGTTTTGGTCAGCAGACTATGAGAAAGATACTAAGCTCTTAGAGAGCATCCATCGACGGGTATCAGAGATGGTGAAGGGCCTTTAGGGGAAGCTGTATGAAGGGCCACTGAGGTCCCTTGGTCTGGAGAAGAGGAGACTGAGAAGAGACTTCACTGTAGTCTACTTCCTTGTGAGGGGAAGAGGATGGGCAGACACTGATCTCTTCTCTCTGGTGCCCAGTGACAGCACCTGACGGAATAGCCTGAAGTTGTGTTAGGGGAGGTTTAGGAGGGGTATTAGGAAAAGATTCTTCCCAGAGGGTAGTTGAGTGCTGGAACCGGCTCCACAGGGAACTGGTCACAGCACCAAGCCTGAGAGAGTTCAAGAAACAGTTGGACACTACTCTGGAGCACGTGATTTGACTCTTGGGGATGGTGCTGTGCAAGGCTGGGTGTTGGACTCAATGGGTCTTTGAGGGTCTCTTCCAACTCAGTAATTACGTTCTGTAATTGTGTAAAGATTATGTTCAAATTCCTGTGTTTACCTGTAGGAATACAGTTCCTCTTAAAAGTGGGGTCCTAATTGTAAAAGTGAACTTGCCAGTTTCTGAATGTGCTCAGCAGGCACTTCCTGCTAAAGTGGAAGTGTCGTGCATGTCTACTACATCAGGAACAGGGTAGTGCACACCAGGTGTAGAGTCTCTGAGACATGAAGAACCATAACAGGAGATAAAACAGAGGTAATTGTCTTTAAAATTTGGACATCGTCTGATTCATTGTCTTCAAGACACAAGCTCCATTTTTAAATGTTTAGAAAGGCCATGCAGGGAAAAGGGCAGAGAAAGGATAGAACCTTATCTTAGTATTCTGAGAATTGTCTAAGTAATACTGACTGAAAAATTTTGGAATTATGGAACTTGAGACATGTGCTAGCTATGTTCATTTTATATTGGACATTGTACCAACATGTTACATTAGGATTTTTGATTATCTAGCTTTCAAAAGTCAGCCCATTAAACAAATACAAGCAACCATTGGTTTAATACACAGCTATTAGAAAAGGCCTGGTATACAGAGGAAGAGAGATCTTCAAAATTATGCATTGCCATCAAGGCTCTGATTACTGCAATTTCAACATGGCTTTTGTGAATTAGAAACTAGATTATTCATACGTTTGTGAATCTGACTGTTCTCTTGCTTCTAAAGTAATTGAATGCATTTGTACAAATAAAATAGTGGCAGATAGATGATGTACACAAAGTCCAGAATAATCCAGCTCTTGTTTCATCCACCTGGCATTTTTATATCTAAAAAATGTGTATAGTTGCACTGTTTTTCCCCAGTAGCAACAGTGCTGTGTTATGATTATTAATGGTAGCTGCTGAAGATAACACCCTCCCTCTGAGACTATGAAAGTGCTATTTTAATGATTTATAGAAAAGGTCTTGGTATGGTATTTGCATGCAGCATTTTACTGCATAAGAATAACTAGAAAAGGTTGTGGTGATATGTAATGGTGTAAAAATTTGGGGTTAGAGACTCTGCTGGGAGAAAAAAATTGTTATCTGCCATCTGTCATTCTAGATCAGCTAGAGTAAAGCAGCCTAGAAACAGAAAACTGTCATTTTCTGATCCTGGTTAGGAAGCATCTGATTATTTCAAAAATTCCTTTTTCTGGGTAAAGCATTGTCAAAGTTGTATTTTAGGTGCTGTTTTTTCTAAAGCATGAGAGTGTGTTCCAAGACCAAGAGCCCTTTCTAGCTGGATTAATACATCAAAATGTTTTGAAAAGGGAATATTTAACAAAACAGTTACAACAAACATAACCAACAAACAGAACTTGCTTTGTTCTAGAGTTCACCCAGTCTCCTGGGCCCAACCTCACTTAGAAAAAATGTCTTGCAGAATAGTTGAGGTTGCAGAGATGTGCTCTTCCCATACATCATACCATTTCAGAAGTATCTTGGTAGCTGTGTCTTTGCTTGGATATTCCATGAAACTTGTTGCTGCATTAGTCCCAGAACAAGAATAAGAAATGGAAGCTGGGAAAAAAAAGAACAGACAATTTCAGCTCCACAAAAGAATTTGGCGAACGGCTAATAAGCACATTGAAATGGAAACCATAATGAAGCTCTGTATGTGACCCAAACTACTGGGAACATTTTGTTTGTTCTTCAGAGAACTGTAAAACTTCCACTAGGTATTGGTGTTTTCAATCACATGGCAGAATTACAGTTCAGTGATAATTTGTTTGTAACTTTCAGTCCCCTTTCTGAGGGTAATTGTTTGACAACCGGTATATTTCAATACCTGCCTAATAGCCTGTGCTGTCACTAATATTAGGAGAATATTAGATGTGGAGCTTTGACATTTGATTATATCATGCTGGCGATGTTTTCTCTAATATGAAGTGAACATGGACAGCATGTTAATTGTACAGTCACCATCAGGAAAACATA
The DNA here is from genome assembly GCA_037834095.1 of Argya squamiceps. Lineage (NCBI taxonomy): Eukaryota > Metazoa > Chordata > Aves > Passeriformes > Leiothrichidae > Argya > Argya squamiceps. The sequence goes on from JBBMKD010000005.1 coordinate 65,642, forward strand.
TTGCATAATCTTTGGATTGAGATCTGTCTGGGGCTATGATGTGTTGTTCACTTTGTCTTGTGGCTATGACATGGAGTATATCATACTTTTTCAGCTACATGACTAATTAGGTGACTGCAATAATAATAATTTCATTCTTATAATTTCATTTAGTGCTTGTTTTTTTAACCACAGTAGAAAAACAATCAGCCTTCTCCACTGTCATTATTGACCTCAGAATTCCTAGGCAATTCTCTTTATGTGGTGTGCATGCCCTGGACTTCTTGGAAACCAAAGGAGTCTGAATGATGGGTAAAACTAAATAGCACATAGTAGTTTGGTCTGCTTGAGACCTTAAACCCTTGCTTTTCACTGTGTTGTGTTTTTTACCCCCTCTTCCTTTATTCTGTCCTTTGGTAAGACTTGCAGTGGCACTTGGTTTGTGAGCAGTGCAGAGTGCCCTCAGCTTCACTGTAAGTCAGCGACAGTCACTTTTGAAACTTGGACTGAGTCTGGGTGGAAACTGACTTGCACGTTGAGATCTCTGTCTTTGCAGCTTTATGAAGAAAAGGACACTGAAGTGATGAGGTGACTTGTTTGTCTCATCTACCACTCCTCTCCCCTCTTCACCCTTCCATTTTTCCAAGTCATGAGCCAGTATCAATAGTATAGTGGCAGTCCAGAAACTTATGCTGGCATATAAAAGATATTTCAAAGGCAGCTACCATTTAGTATGATTTGTGACTCGTGAGAGGAATCATAAGTGTGTTTTTATTATAATTGCAATTTATGTGTGCATGATTGTATAAAACAAAGCAAAGGAAAGCCGCTTTATTGCAAAAACCAGGCCTTTTAAAGCAGTTAGCCCATTATCAGTTGCATAGTTTTAAAATGTAACAAACATAATCCAACCAACCATTATAAACCACGATGTGAACATGTAATAGTTATATAACTTGTTTTTCTACCTCCAGTTCAGCTGAGTCACTTTCTCATGGTCTTTTTCTGCTTAGCTGAAGTAGCAGACCTGAGCCACAATTTTACAAGGGTGACAAGACCCTTATTTTATAAGGTTTTACCTATATGCAACATGTGATCTTAAAAATTAGTTATATCTGAATCTTTCAAAGAGGAAAAAAAACCCCAATATGCTGGTAAACTAGGTACAAGACTCAGAGAAAGAATTGTTTTTGTATTAATGTCAACCTTTTGCCTTAATAGACTGCTTCAACACGTGTGTCTTACAGTAATAATGTATTATTTTACATTACTAGGATTATTAGGCTGTGTCTGCATAAGGAATATTGCATGTGGCTTAAAATGTACCTTAAGTTTGCCTAAAAAAATCTAAGTAAAATTAGACTACTACTCCACAGCAGTGCATTTCAAACATTCATTTGAATTCTTTGCAAAATTAAGACAGTAAACCTTGAAAAGTTTAGGGTTTTATATATGTTTAAGAAGTTTCTGCTTCTGAAAGGGATAGATCAGTTGTGCAGGAACTTGTGTTGGGATTTTTTTATAATCCTACTGAGAACAGATGGGCAGAAGCATCAAAATCCTAATGTGATTTTTTTACAGAAACGTAACTGGGATGAACCTCCTTTACAAGCCGTGCATTTGTTAGCAGCCTAATTCGTTGTCATGTGCACTTGGATCTTTGAGCATTCAATTAGCAGCTTGACTACACGGAGGCCTTATTGTTGCTGAGGCCTTTTCTAGCAATACTTTGAATTACTTGAACTGACTGATGTGCTCCAGTAGAGGGGAGCAGCGCCTACATGTGCAGGTCCAACGGCTTGCTAATAAAAACACTATTTTCTTAAAAAGCCGTACCTGTTCTAGTCACTGGCACATGTAATTGTTGACCAAAGACCAGGAAAGAAACCTGAAGAAACTAATGGTTATCGAACTAGAAATAGCATTTTATTGGTGTTGAGTAATATATTGCTGACCAAATGCGTGTTAGTTAGTGTGCATTTTTTGCTTAGCACTGTCTGTTCAGCGCCTTCTGTTCCTTTACTATATTGAGATTTAGTGAAGCAGCCTTTCACAGAGGTGCAAACTTGAGTGGGAGCACAGTAAAATCAGTCATTTGTCCTCACTGTATTTCTTTTTTATTTCTATCTGCCTAAGAATGACAGGAGGTCTTGGGAGGTAGTTAAGTACGAGGGTTCAGTCAAGAGTTAATACTTGCAGGAGATCAGTCTACACCTTCAACATTTTACTTTTACCTTGGTTGCCTGATACTGGTTATACTAAATATCTAATTCGGTAAACATTAGAACATTGCTGCTAAATTCTGTAACAACAAAATGAGCTTTGACTTCATATCACAGGCATCATTGGTTAAATGTCATATGAGATTATTCTTCTTTGTCATTGTGTACCATGCAGTGACAGGGCTGACTTAAAAATGTTGTTTTTGTCGTTCCAGCATGTAGTTCAGCCTTGTCTTGTACATTATTATAGGCATGCATATGCAAGTGTATACATTTCTCATTGCAGAATTCTACAATTGGTGTTTTTTAATCATATTCCACAGAGAATGGAAATTTCATTCTGCTCATGATTACCACAAGTAGATTCTGTTCCTTTGTGGCTTCAAAGGAGAGATTGCCTCAGGCTTTCAGATTCAAATATTGAGTATAATGCCTTGTACTTTGTTTCACTATAAAAACATTACAGTATTAATGTAACAATGCTGAGACCTTTTAGCACTACCTCTTCTGTTCTGCACTTTTGTGCTGTGCAGAAATACAAAAAGCACATTCTAGTAAGAAAATAATTTAGTAAATTGTGACTGCTTCTACACATAGATTTCCACTTGTCCAGACTGGAAATTTGGTACACAACAGACAGTTTACATTTTAGACTTACATGACTTGAACTTTGGGGTGCTAGTCATATGTATAGAGGAGGAAAGATGTGACCACCTATTGCATGGAAAGACTATTTACTGTCACAGTAGCACAGGCTACAGAAATGTAGCCAACAGTGTTATACCTTATTTTCAGTTAGCAAATTGTCAGGATTTTTTTTTTTTTTTTGGTTGTATTGACTTCCATATATTTATTTCACAAATGGTATTTAGGTGCAGCCGTTTGCCTTTCTGCATATACAGTGTAGGTTAATACAAGCTGATAAGAGTTATTCCTCTTTGTACAGACTGGCATGGGTAGGTGGGCAAGGCACTGAGTGATAACTTTCTATTCACAGAAAGGCCTGCCTACTTTGTGAATTTCTGTTCTGGTTGGAGAAGTCCCTGACAATCAGCTTTATTTTTAAATCCATTTAAACAGTATTTTTGTGTATCTCTGCTTGCTGGGGAACGTGTGCTATTTAGCAACACAGAAGTACACAGGCAGTATCTCACAGACAGCTTGCTCAACTGACCCAGGTACAGTAACATGGATAGAGATGAAGAAAACTACTATGGAAAACATGGTAATTTACTTGCTTGCTTAGAACAATTCAAAACACCTGATCTAAATCTCGCTTATTTCAACTGTGTTGTTTTAATTGACTTAAACGGGCTTGGATCCAGACTCAAATGATTTTCTGTAACTTCTTCAATTTATTGGCAGTATTGTAATTTTTCCCTGCATGTCATTTGCTAGTTTATTTAAATTGCACATCGAAGGTAAATTTTACATGTATATACAGTCAATTTTTATATTACGTAACTAATTTAGAGTTGTTTTCTTAAATTATTACAGTGGAAGAGTGTAACAATTAACTTCAGATGCTGTTTGGAATCAAAGTTCATAAATATCTTGTGAGTTATTTCTTGAAATGATATTTTACTTCAACATACACAAGTTCCATATTGTAAGGCAGCCTGTAAAAATAGATCTGTCTCATCTGCAAAGAACGAATATAATCCCAGTTTTTAATCTTAGTGAAAGGTGTCAGTCCTCCCTCACCACTGCTATCTTCCTTATGCATACCAAATTCCTAAAGCTCAGAATTTGTTTTCTAAACACATTTGGGCTTTTGTAGCTGGGGAAGTGGTTTGGTTTTACCAGGAGCCATGTAGATACTAGAAATATAAATAATTTCCACCTCACCCCCCAAAAAACTTCTGAATTTTTAGAGAATAGTAGTAATTAAGCAGGGAATTTGAATTTAAGTTAGAATTAAATTAGAAAAATTAGATTAAACAAATAGTATTTTTCTTTTTTCTGTTCCATGAAACTGATCACAGTTGTGATCAACTGTAATAAGTGTTGCAGGGATCCAGACTACTTCTGACAGTGAATTCTAGTGTATTTTCAGCTTAAAGTGTTGTTACCGTTTCTTACCACATTCTGTAAAGAGTTTATACCAAGAGCTCAGTGTCAGAGGAGGCAGTTTAAGCCATGCTGCCCCACATCATGCCACCATAACCATACAGACTGCTGGGGTGAGGAACAGTTCTTGGAAGGAGTTTGCAATAATATAATATACCGGAATAATAATTATATATATATATATATATATATATATATAAAATAAATAACCACAATAATTTCACAGCTTTTGGTGGCTGTTACTATTTCACAGCTTCCATCTTCTTGCTTGTTGGAGATGAGAGTCTCCATTTGAATTAGAGCTCCCTTTCTTAATGGTTTTTTTTTCCCCTCTTATTTATTAGATCCATTTGGCCGTCTGTGTGCTGAGATGTTACATTTTCTGTTCTCTTCTCAAGTGGTATTTGTGTAATCCTTTCTTAAAAACTTAGGGTAATGAAGATTCCAGTGTATGTTCCAGTGTACAATTGTGCCCTGAAAGATTTCCTAATGCCTAATCTAAACTATCCTTGCTGCAAATGAAGTTAGCTTATCTAACTGGTAGAGGAAACAGAACTGTTGATCATTGTCGATTTTGTATGGTGATTGAAGAGTATTATTTTGTGCTCCTTTGGCTAATCACAGGCATTGAAGTTGCATTCATTTACTGCTTTCTGTAAACCTCCTAGTGTCTTCTTTTTAATAAGTCCCTCTACCCTCTCCAGTTTGTTTGTATCTTCTGAAATTCTAGTGCCACGATCTAGAAATAGTTATTCGTCTGAGGCCTCACATGTCCCCAAGCACAAGGAACAGTAGTGACTTTTTCAGTCATGCTTGTACATCTTGAAAGAGTGGTGCTTTTTTTGCAGACATTGCTTGACTGACTCATTCTGTCTTTGTAGTGTGCTGTAATCCTTTAGGATTCTTCTCAACAGTGTTTTTGAAATCAATTATTCTGTATGGATTTCTGAAGAGAGTTTGTCTTTATAACTTGTACTACTTTACAAAAATCACTTTGAAGTGTTGTTTATCAAAATCCTTTTTGATAAATGCTTGTCTCCAGAAGTATTTTAACGCTTGTCACCTGCACAGTTTCAAAGTGTTCATTCTACTTCATTGTTCTAATTTTTAAGGAAAACATTGAATAGCTTTGGAGAATAGGCTTCTCCAGTAGTGGGATTGAGCTAACTACTAAAATTCAAGAGTGAGAACTTGAAGTCATAATGGGTAACTTGGTAAAAATGTTCGCCCATAGAAGCAAACAGACTGTTAGAAAGAATTGTTAGGAATTGTTAGGAATCTGAACTGAAGTCAGATAGGAAGAATCATTATAGAATTATATGAGTCGCATCCAGTATTTGTGGTAAATATCCTGTGCCATTATGACCCCCTCCTTTTCTATGATCTGTAGCAGCACTGTAAAATGTAACAAAAGGAATATAAGTATGAGCGAAACTATGAAATGGCTTACGTACAGGAAACATTTGAGCAGACCAGGACATTTGAGCATAATAATTTGTAACATTTTTGGTAGCATACCATGCTGCCATGTTATACAGTACAGTTATAAACTGATTGCAAGCTTCAAACAGATAAAAGGAGGTAGTACTTCAATGCTTGATTAACCTCTGTGATGTAGGGCATTGCAGATTGTTAAAGTATATGCAAGGTAAATAGAGATTCCTTGAATTTCAATTTTTCAATGAATGAAAAAGAAATTCACTCACAGCTATTAAATGCAAAGTCAGTACTTTTAGTTAAGAAAAATGCAGTTGCAAATGTCTGTAATATCAGTGTTGGGGAAATTGTTTGCCTTGGTGTTGTACTCCTCCTCACATATGGCCCCTTATAAGATTCAGGGTGTGGGTTCAGTGGATTTTTTTGTGTGATCTGGTGTGGTTGTTCTTATGTGCTCAACAGGTCCTGTATGAGCAATGAGCAGAGAGGTTCAACTTCAGTGTGCCTTAAGGCCAGAACTTGTCTATAGGGCATGATATTTCACATGGTTTTGTCCTGGAGGTAAATTATTTTGTAGTAGAAGTATTTGTTTTGTAGAAATTTCTGTTCAAAAAGTTTCATTCAATATCCAGGTGTTGGCCCAGCATTAGGTATTCTGTATGGTATGTTTGCTTTCCCAACCACGTATCACAGCAGAGCTTCTTCCACTCTGCAGTACTGCTGTCATACATCACTTCTCCAAAGTTTTAATTTTTTGGTCTCTTCTGTATTAAGATATTTTTGTTGCAGGAGCTTGCTGAGGTGGATCTGAATACCTCAGATGAAGGGTAAATAGGATTTTAGTAACTGCTGTGTTTATTGTACTGGTCTGTGTGTGTTTTGATAAGGTTTTTCTGATACGAGCCAAGGACAAAGTCTGGCATTTAAGAAGCAAATTCTGCTTTTGAGAAGTTGCTGAATTGTTCTCTAATTGACAAAATAAGTATTTTTCTTTAGGGCCCAGGGGAGGAAATTTAGGCTGGTAACACCATGTAATACCAGGAATATTCAGAAGAGGAGACCCTTAAGAAAGCAGTGAAAAAGCACTTTGAAGTAATTTGTGTTGTAGCTTTGACATTTGAATGAAGAAGTAATTTTTCATTGCACAGAGTTTCATTCAGCAGATCTTCATAATTACTGAACTTTGTAAAGAAAAAGTCCCATAAAGCTGGATAGCTACCTTCAAAAGGAAGAAATCCAAATTCTGGTCTGCTGAATAGAAAACTGCTTGTTCCTCTTCATACGGTGCCTCAAAACGTGAAAATTTTAATTTGACCATAATTTTTTGTTACTCTTTACCAAGTGAGATCACGCTTTAATTTCTCTTATTCAGGTTCACATTGGAATCACAGGTTGGTGGGTTAGTATTTGGTAGGTTTTTAGTGTAGCTTTTTTATATGTAGAGTAAATCAGTTGGAACTGTGCTAACTGGGATAGCCACATGAAAAACAGATTGCCCATGGAGGCTGTGGACACCCCAACCCTTGCAGTGTTCAAGGCCAGGTTGGATGGGGCTCTGAGCAACCTGGTCTAGCAGGAAGTGTCCCTGCCCATGGCAGGAGGTGTTGGGACTAGATCATATTTAAGGTCCCTTGTAACCCTTTCACATTCCGTGATTCTAGAGAAAAATCAGAAGTGTATAGCCTGTAACTGCAGAGAGATGGGTTCATTTATTCACTGTCAGACACACTCAGCCCATGACTGGGAGACATAATCCTTGTTTCTCCAATATGTTGTGAACCTGTGCATAGGTGTAGTCACGGGATGTACATTAAAGGTAATTTATCACATGGTTAATGTGAGGCCCTCAGTGTTTTTAAGTTAGAAGAAAAAAAGCTTTAATCTCATATACAAAACCTTGGTAATTTTATTGGTGAATTACTGATATTGCCCCTATGAAATGATTTTAACAAAACTGATTAAATAGGAATATATGGAAGATGCTCTTCAAAGGCTGGTGTTAACACCCCCCTCTGGACAGCTTTTATTTTAAATAAGGACATGTTTTTATGCTGTTTTATTTTAAATGCAGGTGAACCAAGGAAATTTGACCCGAAGTTCAGAGGACCTATTCATAACAGGTAAATATCATAACTCATTCTGTTAAATTCTTTTGGTGAACAGGGGTTAAACATTTTTGTTAGCAAAACTTGTGAATTTGATTCTGTAAGTCTTCTGAATCCAGACTACCATCTTTACTACCATTGAGGGTGGATGATTACTGGGGAGTACTAAGCTGTGTTCTCCTAAGTCATTTTATTTTGCATGCCAATTCTGTGTGCCTTGCCTTGACTAGTATCTGCTGTCCAACATGTGCAGTTGTTCTGATAAACCTCTTCGTGGCAGAGCCTCCTACCAGAACAATCTGGCTTGACTTCACTTTGTTTTATGAACTGCAGATGAAAGCAGGTTACCACTTAGAAGGTTCATTAGTTTACAAGCAGAGTGAAATTACTCAGAAAGCATCTAAGGAAATCATAGAATCATTGAGGTTAAAAAATACCTCCAAGATCATCAAGTCCGACTTTTAATCATGGGCAATTTTTCAGTGTTTTTCTAGATGTAGAGAGCTAAGTTCTAAACTAGTATTTACTGTCCATACTGAGAAGAATAAATTAGAGAACCACAAGTTATTTCAGTTTTATCATTCTCAGGAGAAAATTTATGACTGAGAAGAACACTGCAGACTTGTCATACTATCATTTGAACACACACACACTGTTCTTGTCTATGCAGGATGCATTTCTTCCTTTCTGAAAGCTCATAATTTTAGAAATAAATAAAAATACTTGTTTAGGGAGTTCATCCTAATTTGTGAAGTATCTTTATGATACTGACAGTGTATCAAGCCAAGCTTGAGCAGTGTCAGAACTGCTTCTGAATGGAGGCTGGGAAAAAGAGAAGCATTGTTTTAGCATTGCTTCCTCAATTTTGAGCAGTTGTCCTATCTTAGGTCACTGTCATATTGACCTTGCATCCTGTACCACCTCAGCCTCACCAAAAGTTTATTTCAGTGAAATGACAAAGCTGTTCCCCTCTAGAGAAGCGTCCATGCTTAGAAACACACTTCAAGTTCTGCAGCTGTTTAAAATATCTGCTCTCTTTATCTCTTTTATGTTAAAAATGTTTCTCTGTAAGAGGAAACATAGACTGGAAAATAGAAAAGATGGCAGAGGCTAAAAATGAATTCTGAGGCAGATGTCCTGTAGTATGTCTTGCCACATATAATCACTTATATGATAAGTGATCTCATGGATTCTGTGTCATAAGGTATTGTTTCAACAATATTTAAATCTGTTCCCAAATATGTTCTCATCTACAGTGAAAAAAGCATACACATTTTTCTGCTGGTCTTGCTGCAAAAACAGGACCTTACACCTCAAACATGAGTTTGTGGATAAAACTTCTACAAAGTGCTGGTGCAGATATCTTACTCAGATGTTAAAACACCCTATGACAATCAGTGGTTTTGAAAGGTCATATTAAACACCTTATTTTTAAAAAGTGTTTCTTCTTGTCCCTAGGCACTGCACAGACATTATTTGCTGTGTGATCTTCATAGTTGTCATTCTGGGTTACATTGCATTAGGAGTTGTGGGTAAGTAAACAGAGATATAGTAATGCCTTTTCATACAGAGGGGAAGCAGCTTTATGAATGTTAGAATTTTTAATTGGAATGTCTCTGCTTGTGTTTGTGCAAAACTTTCCAATCAATAAGTAATGCCTTTAAATACTGAATTAACATTCAGTATCTATTGTAATTCACAGAATCACAAACTGGGTAAGGCTGGAAGGGGCCACAGTGGGTCATCTGGTCCAACATCCTTGCTCAGAAGGGTCATCTCAAAGCATCTCAGGTAGTTAGGGAGAAGTTCAAAACCATGTGTTTACTGATTAAAAAAAACCTCAAAATTAAGTGTGTCATTCAAAAAATGACAGTTTGCTCAGTTTGATAAGTTTGCAATCATAAAACAACTGTGATAGAAAATTTCAGGCATCAGAAGCTAGAGAATAACAATTTGGGTTGAGAGCAGCCCTGAGGAGAAGGAATAGGCAATGCTGACTGATGAGGTTTGGGCGTGAGCCAGCCATGTACACCTTCAACCCACAAAGCCAAACATATCCTGGGCTGTGTTGAAAGAAGTGTGGTCAGCAGGTTGAAGGAGGGGATTCTGTCCCTCTGCTCTGATCTTGTCGGACCCCATCTGCACTCCTGCATCCAGCCCTGAGGCCCCCAGCACAAGGAAGGATCTTAGTATGGCTTACTGTGCTTTGTATTTCAGTTTTTCCTTAGGAAGTCTACTAATCAGTACTCTTCAGTGTTGATCAACAAAGTATAAAATGTTGCTTTAGAAGTTATACATTTTCATGCTAGCTAGTTTTAATCATGAACTGTGAACACGACTAAAATCTTAACAGATATTTGTATTTTGCAGCTTGGGTGCACGGGGACCCCAGGAAAGTGATTTATCCAACTGACAGCTATGGGCAGTTCTGTGGTCAGAGAGATACCCTCAATGAGTGAGTACTAAATCCATTCACATACCTTTATTACTCATGCACTGTGAATAAGATGTAAGGTTTCAAATCTCTCTGTCAAAGAGACAGTGACACTCTTACTGTATTTATTCCAAATAAAGCTCAGAAATATATTAGTTTCCCAGTGCAAATCCAGATCCAAATTATTACTGTAATGCAGTTGTTTGTGTCATTTAGAGAAAAATTTTTTGTAAGGTATCAATATAACTTAGTCAGCAGTTGCATAGAAAGTGACTAGCTGGCACAGCTTCTAGCTGCCGAAGTTTGGGTAATTCATAACCTGTGGAGAAATTCTTCATCCACCTTGCGATAAGAGTAGTCTTAAGGCATTGTAGCCTGGTCTATAGTTTTTCTCAACATGCACCAAATAACAGAGCCTATAGTGAAAGGCTCTTGTTTGTGTAACCACATCCTCCTTGGATAAACAGGAGGTAAATAGAACCAAATGTCTCTATTTACTTATCTGTTTTTCAGTCATTTTAGATTTTGAATTCTAAGAGTTAAATTAGTTAGTTGATACCAACAGAGTACTTACACATGAAAATAGCTGCTCAGGGAAGAAAGATGTTGCATCAATATTTTCACTGAAAATCTAAGTGGTTTATGAAACAGAATTTTTAAAAAGGTTTGCTTTTTCTTTCACTGTCTTCCTTTCAAAAGGTAAGTTTTAGGCATGCATCGTGCCCTTGTCACTGTCAAGAAGCTGGATGCTGTGCTAGTGTGTGATAACTCTTTGCTGCTTCTTTCTTTCCTGAATTAGTTTTCTGTGGTGGCCTACAGCTGGCCTATAGGCCTCGCAGCTATAAATAATTCCAACTTCATAACTGAAATGTGGTTTATTATATAATTACCTTGATTATGTGATTGGGTCCAGTACGTTGTAGAGCAGGCCCAGGCTGTAGGGTGTTGCCCTCAGTTTTCTTGCCTGCAAGTGTTTGAAGTCTTGCAGTGTAGATTCTCACACAACTTCAAGAAAACAATGTATATTTTTAGAATTTATCTATTGTGTTTACACATACACATTCTCAGAGGAGAAATATGATTGATGGTAATGTTCACCATCCAAGTCGAAGAGGTGGTGATCTGTGTAGCCAATCTCTTTCCTGTTGTACAAAGGTATATAAGAATGGAGTTAGATTATTAAAATAGAGGAGCTTTCCCTTGACCTGCTGTGCCTACCTCGTCCTTTGTGTGTCTGAAACTGTGGCACTTTATATCCTCTCAAGTTTTTTTTACTGCATAAACAGGCTAGTAAAAGAAAACCTTCTTCCACCCTCTGCTCTTCACAGCAGCTGTTGGAGAGTCAAACTTCCTGAAGAAGAAAAACGAGAAAAAGTTGTAGCAGTGTGTGTTCCCCTCACCACACCCCTTCTCTGCTCCCCACCTCTTTTGCTAATTTGTCCTTGTCCCCTCTGTCACCAGTAGGAAGCAGTGGACAAATGGCTTTGGGAGTCTCAGACACGCAGCTTCAATATCCTGTGTGGTGTGGAGCCAGGTGTTTCTCTCTGATTCTTACCAGTCACTCCCATTCCCTCTTTCTCTTTGTTACTTGAGTCTTCCCTTTAGTTATTTCTTATACTGTGGTTTTTGGTTTGTATTTAGAAATGACCCTCCCTATATAGTATTGCTGGAGAATAATACACTACTGTGATTGCATTTTGGCACTTGGTATGGTGAGGAGATTCTTACAAAAATATAAATCAGAAGACACATAATACAACCTACTGGAAAATCAAGAGTATTTATGGCAGTAGGCTAGGACACCCCTTTGAATGAGTCCCTCTAGTCCCTGGAGTAGGGCTGTGGATGTGCTTGTGAGGCTTTAATCAATACTACTGTTTTTCAGACTCCCTGAAAGTAAGCAGTGTGAAAGACTAACCCAGAGCTGTGATTTTCCAAAGTCCCTAAGGGTTTAGTCTGAGACATTTTTTTTGGAAAATAATCACAGTCTTCATACTATGAATCTTGTCCTTGTAACAAGTATTTTCAACAATCTCACTGAGGAGTAGAAAAGACAAGTCAGAAACAAAGCCAACATTCACAGCTTGTGCAAAGACCCATTTGAACTGCAGTGAATGCCATGCAGTCAAATAAATCCTTCTTGTATCATCATGAAAGTCTCTGTTAGACCTCTTCATGTCCTCTTGTAATCTGTCCATTAGTTGCTGTGTAATCTCTGAACTTGTTTTGCATTCTACAGTGGATAATGTACTAATGGAATACAGACCAGTTTCTGTTTATTCAGACATAATTCTCAGTGGGTGTTTTCATGTGTTATGTATATGTTCAAACTTTCTTTTCTGCTGATAATACCAGCAAGTGGGATAAGAAACAAAAGAGAGTTCATTAATGGTTCTGAGCAGCTCACTGAACTTAAATACCATCAAGAAACTATTGAAGAATGATGACATTTCAGTCCAAAATTGTATTCTACTAATTTAAAGAAATAGCAGCTAATCGTGGTGAATTCGTTTTGCCAGGATGCATCTTTTTAAACAGTATATGGCAGAATACACCTCAGTGAAAACAAGTTAATCTTGTAAAATGTCAGGCAATTAAGTTAATCCCAGTCTTAAATGGAGCTTGAATGTAGAATGGTGCTATATAATGGCTTTGAGGGCATAGCCCTATTCAGCAATTGTTGGGAGAGCAGGGGACGTGTCCCAGCCTGGGGGATGCAATAAGATGTAGAAGCAGCACTGATAGAAGAGGGGCAGCCTTGTTAACTCAAGCACCCTTCATTGTTGTTACTGCCATCCTGCTCACAAGACAGGGCTCCCCCTGAGCCCTATTGCCTGGTGAAGGTCAGTGGGGGCTCAAACACTGCTTTGTGGGGTCTCTTGCACATCACAGAAGCATGGACTAGCCTGAGTTGGAAGGGACCTTAAAGCTCATCTTGTTCCAACCCTCATTCCATGGCCAGGAATACTAGACCCCACATGCTCCCACTAGACTAGGCCGCTCTGTTCAACCTGGCCTTGAACACTTCCAGGGATGGGGCAGCCACAGCTGCTGTGGCCAACCTGTACCAAGGCCTGACCACCCTCACAGCCAAGAATTTCTTCCCAAAATCCCATCTAAACCTACTCTGTCAGTGGGAAGCCATTCCCTGTTGTCCTATCAGTCCAAGCCTTTGTAAATAGCATATTTTCATATTTTCATAGCATAATCTCCATTTTTTTTGTAGGCTACTGTAGGTGCATCCGTGGATGGCAGGGAGAGGAAACTCTGCAGAGCTGAGACGTTGTAGAACACGTGGGTTTATTGCAAGGGTGGTGGGTAAAAAGGGCCTTTTGCCTTCAGCCACCAGCCTGGGCTGAGGGGA
>JBBMKD010000005.1:79352-127135 GCA_037834095.1 Argya squamiceps
GCCTATAAGAACTACTACATCACCATACTGTGTTATATTTTAAACTCTAAAAACTACTCTTTAGACTTTTCTCTTTTTCTCCATTGACCTTTGGATCCCTCAGCCAGCAGAAGGGCATTGTTCAATCCAAAGGGATTCTCCTGCAGCTGGCTGGGCTGTTGTTTTCAGGTTATACAGTAACTAAGGCTGGGTATCCTACAACTCAAAGCAAGCCTTTATTTCTATTTCGATTATAGGTTTCATATTTTCAGGATCTTTTGCTAAGCAATCATATTTATGAGGTTTCCCTGATTCATCTTCCCCAACAGCCTCCCTTCAGGTACTGGAAAGCCACAGGTAGGCCACCCCTGAAGCCATCTCTTCTCCAGGCTGAACAGTCCCAATTCTCTCAGCCATTCTCCGTGGGAGAGATGCTCCATCTCTCTGGTCAACTTGGTGACCCTTCATAGTCCATATGGGAGCATATGCACCATTTCCTATGGGGGCACTGCATAATCCTGACTAGCTGGCTTTGCAGTCTTGTTTAAAAAGGGCAGGTTTACAGCCATATTATCTTCACTAGAGCTATCTGATAATTTTCTGACATAGCAAAGACTAACAGCACATTTTGCTGTCTTCAAAACACAAGTCTTTAAATCAAGAGATCTTGGGGTCCTCAGTTTCCAACTAATCCAGATTTCAGTGACAGCTACCACAAGGCTCCAAGTTCCAGTAGATGTCAAATATGTGGGACTGACAGACTGACCCTTATTTATATCAAGGGGGATCTTGTCAGTGTTATTAGTAGATGCTATTATATTCTGCTTTCTGGACAGCTGCTTTTGGTTTCCAACCATTAAAAGCTCCTGATTGATTTTGGTGCCACCTTCTGATCAACAAAAATTAGGCAGCTTTTACAGTGAAGCATTAGCTGATGGTGAGTTTGTATACAGTGCATACAGAGGATGTTAGTGGCATAGAGGCTATGGTGCTTTTGCAGCGTTATTTTATTACCCTCACCCTCTCAAGGCAGGGCTACGGATGCATGGAGTGTTTCAGCTTAAAATCCTGCTGTGGAGAAAAACTTGTCAAAATTAGCATTATTTAGGGCAAATACTTCTGGTGTCATAGATGTCTTGATGTGAAACATTCAGGGTCAGCTTGGGATTTTTTTTTTTGTCTTGTGTTTGCAATATGGATATTCACAGTAATAGAATTTAAATATCAATGTGTTTTGGAATGGTATGATGATAATTATCTTATATCCATTTCCATAGGAACAAGACTATTTTGTTTTACTTCAATATTCTGAAATGTGCCAGCCCCGTCGTGTTAATCAACCTACAGTGCCCTACAACACAGGTGAGTGAAAATGTAGAGATAAAATATTTTCCCTGCATCTTAGGCATGGTGCTTAAAAATGTGACATGTATTTGTTTGGATTTAAGAATTAATGTTCATGTCCTTCAAAATGTGACATGATTGTTTTCTAAATGACTTGTAGCACACACTCTCTGTAGCGTGTGACAGTCAGAAAAAGGAAATGGAGATGCACAAGATTGTGCATTTTGGCTAAGAGTAGACAAAAAAAGTCTGCTGACTTGAATACAGCAATTTATTACTTATGAATTTATCACAGGCAACTGTCCAGTAGTATTCAGTGCCTGCAGAAAAAATTGATTTATACTTTAGGTTTTCAAAGCTAGACATGTTTAAGAGACTCTGCATAATACCAGTGACAGGAGTATCTGGGTGTGGTTAGAGCCTATGGCTCTTTAAAAAGTGAAGATTTTGAAAGCTTGTTCTTGCCTTATGCCACAATTTGCACTCCATTTGTTGTGCTGTGACTCCTCATGAAGTTGTGTAATAAACCTGGTCACGTCATTTGTATGGGTTAAGGTTAGCCTCCTGATCTTTCTTACAAGACCGTTGTCCTGACCATAAAATATGGAAATCTCCAAAAAGAAGGAGCCAAGAACCTTCTTAACACTGGCTAGTTGCTGTCAGAATGAAAACTTGCTCCATCAGCTGCAGATTTGCTTCAGGAATCCCCATCTGTCCACATGCAGACACTGACACTGTTACCCTGCAGTCTTTAGACTCTTTTACTAGAACAGTTCAGTCAGAAATAGGATGTCATTGTGTGGGATTTGATTGGTGCTGTCGGCAATGGCCATGAATCAAATAGAGTGAAATACTTGTTGAAGGAGTGGTTTTCGGAGCAGAGTAGTTATTTTGTTCATTTTCAAATATGCAACAACTTCAAAGCTAAGAATGCTGTTTTTGAATGCTGTTTGTTACTGCAGATGGTTAAATTACTGGTCTTTTTGGAAAATGCTGAGGAAATTTTTTTTTGATCGTTTCTCTTTGGAACTGCAAGCAGGGTCCTTCATTCCTGACCTATACATATAAATAGCAGGAGAAAAAAACCCCAAGAACTAATGTGAGAAGAGCTTCAGTTCTTGAACAAGACTGGATTTGAAAACTGTTATTACAGTCCATTGGATCCATGGACAGCACATTTCACTGCCTGTTTCATAGACGGCAAACGATTTATAGCAAAGTGTGTATTTGTTAGTCACCTGTTGCCCCAGCAAAGGCAAAACTCTTCTTTGTTCTTTGGCCTGTGGGTAGTCCATAGGACTGAAGTACTCATCTAGAAAGACCCTCTTGCAGCATCTGCCATGTTCTAAGGATTAGTACAAGACCTTTTCCCAAAATTCTTTTAGTTGAATTGCTTATGATGGAATGCCCGTGACATGACAGACAGGTTTTGTGCGTGATGTCTCTCTGGTACTTGGACAGCAGAGCTTTGCAAAGGGTATTTGGATGGCACAGCTTTGGAAACAAACTGAAACTTGCTGTAAAGATGGAATTCAAACCACCTCACAGTCTTAACGCTGAGTCAGAATGTCTGTCCACTTATGTAATTCCAGAGACCAGCAGAACCTTCAGGGTCTACTTATCGGGGCAGCCACTTCTTCATATCCTAAATCTAAATCACAACTTCTTAGTGGGTGCATTCCATAAACCCCAGTCCTCACCTGATTTCTCACATAAATCCAGCTTATAATGGCTGTACCTCAAGTCGTGTGAACTTCATTCTTGACATGTGCATCCCCTGGCTTTGTAACTAGGGGAGATCCATTCTTAGTGCTCAATTAAAATTCACTTTTGAATGATTACTTCTAACTTGACAATACTTGTAGAGTTATAACTGTCTGAAGAGGTTGTGTAGAAGGGTGGAACAACATTATCTGAGACTTTTGATTTTAGTGAGACTTTCTTTAAATAAAGTTCTCCTTATACATGTAGTAGAAAGAAATTGCATTTGTCCTGTGAAAGTAGGTGTCACACCACCTTGCTCATGTATACTGCTGCTGATAGATGTAGAGGAGGACCTGACAGTTTTTTTCTTGCTGTCCAAAAAAATAAATAATACTCTTTTCAACAGACTGAAAGCTCTTCTTACCAATCAGAATGTGTAGAACCTAAGAAGATACAGAGATATCTGATATGCCAGATATGAGGAGAGCACACTTTGGATGTGTTTTCTATCAAAGAATTCTAGAAGTATTCATTTAGGGAATTAAAGGACAACATATCCTTTCTAAATCCTGCAGTAAATGTTACTGAAGGCAGTGACATTTTTCTTGCTTTTTCATTACACCAACTTTCTTTACCCTTCTCTACCCAGAGTGTATCTTTACTTACTTTTTTCTTGTCTTGCAGCTTTGTGTCTCAAAGTGCCCAGACAGGTTTGCAACCTACATTGATGTTCAGGCTTCCTACAGATATAGACCAGATCAGTGGAATTACTTCAAGCAGTTCTGCAAACCTGGTTTTAACAATCCTCGCAAGGTGTGTATGTATCTGTAGATGATTTGGTACATTTTTTCTTCAAGCAGTATGTAATATGCATGATTTTACTAAGCTGCATCAAAGATTTGAATTATTCTGATTTCAGTGTATAAGGAGATGTCCCATTTATGTGATTTGACAATTGTTTAATCCAGGCTGAAGGTCTTGAATGGACACTAAATCCCCCGCTCTTCAAATGGTTGCAGTTTGCTTTAAGGACTACCTGCAGCTACTCATGTAGTTGCAATACTGTGGCAAGCAGTATCCTTTAGTAGTTAGGTACCCCACAGCAGCAGAGTGGAGTGTCTCAAACCAATTCTTAAGGCTCCTAAATCATCTATTGCTACTTGGAAAGTAGCTAAGAAAATTAATCTATCCTTCATGTAACTGATTTTGCACTCAAATGTACTGCATTACTTCTCCCATCTTTAAAACATCTTGCAATTCAGCTATATTAATTGGGTTAAATTCTTACTTTTCTTTAAGAGAAAAGATGAAGGGTAGGCAAGAAACAATTGCCCAGTCAGTTCTGGCTTAGATGCTGATCCAAAGGTCGTTTATATCTATATCTAGAAAAGAAAAGAATAGTCTTTTTCCAGATCACAATTTGGATTCTCAGATATAAATGTATCTTGCAGCTCCACCAGTGAGATTTGGGGAGGAGGCTACAAAGCCCAGTTTGGGGCTTTCCCGCAGACTGGTTGAGAAACAAACAACTCTAGTTGTACTGCTATGTATTCAGCATTCCTATTTTTCCCCTTTTTAGTCTGTTGCTCAAGTCCTACGTGATGAAGATTGTCCTTCGATGATCATTCCAAGCAGGCCTTGTGAGTGGTTCTACTTCTTATACACATCTGAGCATATTGTGAGCATTCATATTAAAGCAGAACTCAAGTGTGAAATGTGTTTTGTGGCAATATCACTAGGAGCTGTCTGTTATTTGGCATTGACATCCATTCAGTATAAATCAATTTGATTTGAAAATATAAATATTTATTAATATTTTTTCTAACAGTCATCTGGGAACATTCAGCATGTGATCAGGTCAAGCTGAGCTCTTTCTTGCTCTTATATCATCACTGATAGCAAAAGCTCTTTAACTCAAGTTGTGCCTTCCAAAACAAGAGCAAGCAACGCCATTGACATAAAGAAAGTGCTATGAATGTTGGAAGGATCATGTGGGCAGCTGTCGAAGTTCAAATAATACTTCAGCCCAGTTACAGTGCAACTCTCTTTTGAGAGTAATGCTGGCTATGCAGGGCATGCAGAGGAATTAAGGGGCAAAAAATGTCACTATGGTCAGCAAGTGTTTCTGAATAGATAACCCCTGATCTCAGAGCTCATCTCAGCTGCACAAGTGTAGTACTGACCCAGAATCTTATGTAAATAAGAAATTGCTGTTTATTTTTGCCATACTTTAAAGTAGGGATCATGTAAACCAGGAACAGGTGATTAAAAGGAGAAAATATGGATTAAATTTTTAAAACACAGTATGAATTTGTATGAAAACTGAAGTACTGACTCAAAAGACATAAAATAATTTGCAGAGAAGCTCTTATATTCTTTTAGATTGCATCAAGGGGTAAAGATTACAGGGGGAGAAAAAGATATGTTAAGATATGTTACTAAATCATTTAGTCAGAGTAATTGCTGGGGGCGATACACCAGTCTGAATATTGAGCCCTGGCATTGGTATTTGTTGGAATATGTAAGGAAAGCACTGAGTGGTTATGTGAAATACAGCTCTGAAGGAGGACTCACTTGCTCTTCTCTTTGGAATGAAACCAAGGAAGTTGTGCAGCAAAGAACAGGGCAGTGTAAATGAGTATGCAAACATTTCTCCTTTTCTGGCTTTTTTATAATCTTCTCTTCCCTCTCTCTAACCAGTCTTTTTTTGTCTTTTTTCCATTGCTTCATCTCCAAGAATATCTAGTGATAGTGGCTGGTACTGGAGCTCGTCTGGCATATAAAGGAAATGACACTTGCTGTTATATATTGTTTTGGGGGCTAATATGATTCATGACCAGTCAAGTTGAATCTGTCCCTGGGGGCTGGTCTGATTATTACCATAAAATAGCATATTTGAGAAGCTGCAGTTTTTATAAGCTGCCCAGATACTGACAGAGTGTAAGTTCTGCATTTATTACAAATTCTTAAACTCCTACATATAGTACTGTTGTTACTTGGTAGGACCTAGAAACTCCAGTTGAAATCTATGATCCCCCCCTGCCTGAGCTTAGACAAAAAACCCAGAGAAAAAAAATTATAATCTTGAATGTAATGGCTCTTCCTTAAGATTTGTCAAAGTCAGCATATTATTAGATAATCAGTTGAAAAACAATTGACTATGAATCTGAAATTAGTTAAATATGTTACAAAGCACACATTGATAAAAGTGAAGCTCAACATGAAATGTAATATGCAGGCTTTGTTTTGATATTTTGAATAGTTCTGAAGAGATGCTTCCCGGACTTCTCCACGAAGAATGGTGTGTTGACCGTGGCAAATCAGACTACCTTCAAAGATGGAAGAGGGAAAACAAGAAATGTAACTGATCTCAGGGAAGCTGCAAAGTAGGTTTTACCCTTTTTCAGTGTTTGTTGAATTCTGAGATTGTGCAATAATTTAGTAATGGGAAAAAATCAGAATCAGTTGTAGCAAATGACTGAGGATATCCAAGCAAGGCTTGGTGGTAAATGGTCTTTCTGTGCCTTCTGAGCATTTCCAAAATTCCATTAGGGAAATCCAGTGCTGTGGTGTACAGAAAGGAGAAAAAAGTGCAAAAAGTTTTAGTCTGATGGTCTCAGTCATTTGTTGAAATAATTCTTGTTTTTCCTAGCAAAAATAAGTTTTGCAAGGAAAGTTAAATAAGGTTCAAAATGCAGTCCTCATGCTGCAGGACTCAGGCCAGCCAGCAATGGCCCTGGCTATCCTGTTCTGTGATGACCTTTCCACTGTCCTGGGCTGGCCTAGTACTTCGGCCATCTCACCTCATTAGAGTGCTCCCGCTTCTGGTAAAAAGTAATGTATTGGGCTATTCTTCAGAAAACAATTATATAGGCAAGCATTCTGCAGGATAGAAAAACAGTTCCATGAACACTGGCCTGTTTTCTGGTTCTATGCTAGTAGCAGTTCTAGGGTCACAACTGTTTGTCACTTGGTACATTGCAGATATTGATAGTATACACTTGTCTTGTGACATAATAAGCAATTCTGACAATAAAGCCTTTTTAAAGAATTTTTTTCAGGACTTGAAGAGAATCGCTGCCAAGATATTTCGAATTCTTTCACTGATCCTATTTGTTGTTTAAATAAATTCTTGTTTTCTACCTGAATCAACCTTTTCTTTAATTTTTCTTTTCTCAGTGGCATCAATAATGTCCTGGATGCAAGATCAGTTGGAATGAAAATTTTTGAAGACTATGCCATTTCTTGGTATTGGATTTTAATGTAAGGGGGTTTTTTTGTATTTTTAGTGTTTCCAAACTAATTTTGGAGTGGGCAGGGAATAAAAAATTAGATCAAGTGTATTTGGTACAAATCCTTCTTTAAAACTTAAGGAGCACCTAGTTTCCTTTCATCACACATGGTAATGAGGTTGTTACAGTTCTGTGTGTGAGGTAAGGATAGTACAGCATACATACACAGAGTGTCAGTTGATCTGGAATAGCTTTTTAATGTCCTGCCAGACAGAAAATCAGGACGTGCAGTGTTCTGTTGCAGCACCCAAATGTGTGGCAATTCCAAAACTGAAAAATCTTAATTAAGTGACTTTCAAGCCTGTTGCTGTTGACAAGTGTCACTAGTACATATATAAAACAGATAGTTTCTAAATTCGTGCAAGCGATATACAGTTAAATCCATTATAATTCCTAAATTCAATATAAATCCATAAATCCAATGCAGCAGGCAATGTCAAGAACTAAAATTATATAACAGTATTAACTTTATCTGGCAATTAATATTCATTAATCACCAATGGATTAAAATGCAACACTAAAATGAGAAGTAGCTACTTTGCTGAAGCAGATATGTATTTGTGAATTATTAGCCCATTAATATTGATTTTGATGGACCAGTGTGTTGATCTGTTTAAACACGAGCAGAAGTCACTGCCAGGTGAGAACCTATAACATGCACATGTTAAGCATATATTAGTCAATCCTGAATGCAAATTCACGACAATTAATACATACTTTAGATAATAATATGGATATTTAGTCAGAAACACAAGTTGTCAGCTTTTAAAGGTGTTCAGTCACTGGTGGAAAGACAGCTTTCTCAGAGTCTGATACTCACCCACAATATTTAGTAGCAGGAAGCTCACAGATATTCTGCAAGCTTGGGTCTCTCTGTCTCTTACTGAAATCAGGCTTATGGTACAGATTCTTGCAAAGGAGATAATACTGCTGGACAGAGAACTGACCATTTTTTTGAATAGAAATTCTAAACATTGAAGCAAGTTTCCACATTTCAGATACGGTATTTTTTTGTAAGGAAGTGTTGCCACTTTAAAGTAGTTGGATTAAATTTTCTTCACACTTTTCACCAAACGATAACATAGATCAAATGATTTCTGGACAAATATACTTAAGTGCCAGAGTTTGGGTGACGACAGTGAAGGCTTGACAGTGAAGGGAGGCTGAATTAAAATTTAAACATGGAAGTGCTGTAGTCTTTTTTAGCATATCCCAAAAGAACTACTGCTTGAACCCTCAGTTTAAGGGAACTAGTCTGTTGGAGACACTTGCTACTGTGTACTCAGTTTTGGTGTTACTAGGACTCATGTATAGCTAAAGATAACTTTACATAAAGGTAATTTACTGCTCTCAAGATGTAGCTGTAAAACAACAACTTTTCTTTAAGAATACATTCTGAATTTCAGGTAAATCATTCAGAAAGGGAATGTACATCAGGCTAGGAAGCCTTTACAGCGGTAGGACTTAAGGCAAGCTTACCAAGGTTTGACTAGATAAGCTGATGTCTTTTTTTATGGTCAGGTTGCCCCATTTTTTAGCTTTGGTTATTGGCTAAATAAGCTGGGAACATTCAGAAGAAAAGTTACTGAACACAGGCAAGAAGGGGGTTTATTTCTTTTTTTGAGTCTATACTAATAAAAAATTCTAATGTAACACCTACTAAAAATAATGAGACATTAAATGTTCTTTGAAGCACCTGAGCTGGGTATTTGTTTGATGGGAGTAATATTAATATTGCTTTCTTCATAATAGTTTAGAAAGCCTTATGGAGTAAAAAAGCCTTTTGCAATAATTTTTTCCTCTCTGACTTGCTTTCTAAGAGTGAAATGAAAACAAATACAACAAACAAATGAAAACAAATGATGTGTGGTGTGGTGTGGTGTGGTGTGTTGTGTGTGGTGTGATGTGTTGTGTGTGGTGTGGTGTGTGTTGTGTTGTGTTATGTTATATTTATTATAATCTTGATGAAGAAAAGGCACTGTAGACATCTTTCCTAGGGGCTCCATAGAAAGATTCTTAACAGTTTCTTTCTGTGCATCATAGTGCCCTGATCATTTCCGTTTCTGATTAATAGAAGTGGTGATGAGTAGAAATTATGTCCTCCTGCCCTTCTGATGGTTTTCCTCCTGAATTTAATTTTTTTTTTTACCTAGGAAGCTCCTAGAATGTTGTTTACTAACATTGTTCTTTGCAAGCAGGGATTTTCTGTGGAGGACATAAACCACCAGCTTCCTCACATATAGGTATTCCTCCAATTTAACTTTCTGTACTGTAGATTAGACTGTGGCCTGAAAAAGGCAGTGAGTTTTTCAGCTGGTGTAAGTGACAAAAGAAGGCATTATATTAATCCTATTCAACCAGCCTGAGACCCTAGTGCACATAAGCATTTCAGGCTCTACCCTGTGAGATCATCCCATATAAGCTGTTTGTAATGGCCAGTAATAGCCATGAGAATGTATTTCATAGCAAAGATTTTGAAATACATTTTTACAAATCGTGCTATTATGTGAGATGAAGTGACCCTCATTTGGAGTAACAGGAATGCAAGACAGTGAATAGATTCTCACAATCATTTTCCCTGTGTTTCTGTTTCTTCACTTTCTAGTGGGCTGTTCATTGCAATGATGCTGAGTCTGCTCTTCCTTGTGTTGTTGAGATTCACAGCTGGGGTTCTCTTCTGGATTTTCATCTTTGGTGTGATTGGCATTATAGGTTATGGTAGGTGTAATTTTCTAGCCTCTGAAATTATTTTTTCTTACTGCTTAATTCTGAGCCAGGAAAATCAGTAGTTACTTCCATTAAATAGTACAAATGGGTGAATTAATGCTTAGTTTTAGACACAATTAAGTGAGAAGGACATAAATGGCAGTAAAATGTAGTAAGACTCCAGCTGTGCTGATACTTAGCAGCAGACGTAGTAACCTGCATTACCTATGCACAGGACGTTTAATCTGTAATCACTTGTATTGATATTTCTTTCCCATATTTATGATATCATAATTGGCTAGTTTCATAGTGATACATTTTTGGGTTTTGCTTACCTGGCTTATACAAATGCGAAACATTTGGCTTGTAAGATTTTTTTAAATTTGTCTTTGCACTCTTCAGACACACTCCTATTATATTGATTGTTTCTTAAAAGGCATCTGGCATTGTTACTGGGAGTATGATCATCTTAAAGGAATACCTGGATCTGACCTCACTGTTTATGATATTGGATTCCAGACAGACTTCAAAGTGTACCTGCAACTGAGGCAAACATGGTTAGCATTTAGTAAGTGCCCTTTAAATTTGGTATCTGTTACAATCAGTGTCTTGATACGCTTTCTGTCTTATTAAATCTCCTCCTCTACAAATGTTGCTCAGAGGATTCCCTTTCTCTGTATTGTGTAAAAATGTGCTTTTTTCAAGGAGACTAGTATATTTGTAAGGGGAGATAATGAAATCACACTAGTGATAAGAGTGAAAAAATCTTTTGTTGTTAGCATTCTACTTCCTGTAGGATGTTTCCTGTGTGTTCAGTCTTCATCATGGGGAAAGCAGAAGGCAGTAATTAAGTTTGTCATTATGATGTTGCATAAGGAGGGGTACTTTTGTCTCTCAGATTATTTTTTTCTCTGGAGAGCCCTGGAAATGAGATTAATAAGTCACATTAATAACTACACTTCTTTGTGTCTTAGAGTCATAAAATATGCCAAGTTGGAAGGGGGTCCATCAGGATCATTAAGTCCAGCTCCTGGCCCTGCACAGGACACTCCAACAATCCGACCCTGTGCCTGAGAGTATTGTCCAAATGCTCCTTGAGCTCTGGCAGCCTTGGGACCATGACCACTGCCATAGGGAGCCTGTTCAGTGCCCAACTCTGGGGGAAGGACCTTTTCCTGATCTCCCACCTAAATCCACCTGACACAGCTCCAGCTGTTCCCTTGAGTCCTGTCAGTGGTCATGAGAATGAAGAGATCAGTACCTGCCCTTCTGCTTGCCCTTATGAGGATGTTGAAGACCATAATGAGGTCTTCTGTCAGTTTACACTTGTGTCACTGAATTTTCCTGGAGTCTGATGTAAGACTTTGGGGTGAACCACTTTAAACAAAATCCTGCTGGAAGAAGACAACTGTGCTGATTTTGCACAGAAGTGATTTTTCCAAGAAAGTTATAGCAAAACCAGTCAGTGACTAGGTTTGAATATTGACTGTTCTTGTCTTGTGGGAAGTTTCCATGACAGACCAAAAAAGACTTCTCTAAATGAACTGATGAAAGACTATTTTATAGGTGGTAAACTGACCTAGAGTTCCAAGTTTTGTCTATATATTGTCCATGAGAAGGGAAAGGAAAGTTGTGGGGGAGGGGAAGTGTTTTGAAGGTCTTATTCTGATTCTCATTAATTTTTTCTCTCTCTTGTAGTATTGTTAATAAACCTGTCTTTATACCCTTTTAAGTTTTGAGCCTGCTTTGCTTTTCTCCTAATCCTATCTCACAGCAGAACAAGAGTAAATAATTCTAGTAGGCACTCAAACCACTGCACATAATTTGGGAAACAGAAATTGGCAAACCTGAAACCACTACACCAGTTGGTGTTTCCGCCCGGTTTCGACCTGGAATCATCAAAACAACCATACATGTTCCTCCCCATGAAAGGAGAGGCAGAAGAGAGAAGAAATAGCTGTCAGATATTACTTGCACCCCTGTTACTGCTCTATTAGAAGACACACAGGCTTTTAGTTATGATGAATGGGTCATAATCAAAAACACTGCCTCTCCCTGTTGGTAGCTAAATTAATAGAACAGTAGCTTACTGCTTAAATCCCTTCTCTTCTTTGTGTTGTCATTTACTTCTGTGCTGGATCATTGAGCTTATGAGGCATCTTCTATATATGTTGTTGAGGCAGAGCTTTTTAGTGTGCTCTCCCTAGAGAATATTGGGACTTTATTATGCGTTCTTTTCTTGTAACTCTTCAAGCTCTTCCCCTGCCTGATTCTTAGCAGTCAGTATATAGTTTATTTAGAGTTTAGTGTCACTTTCACAAGAGTAAATTGAGGTACTCAGGAATTAAATTGCCTTTCCAAAATCACCCAGCAAAGTAAATAGTTACATATCCTTGAAGAAAACATAGTCAGAGTCCTAGTCTAGAACTCATCATGTACTGACATTTCTTGCCTTTTTCACAATATTTCGAATGAGTACATTTATCTAACAGAGCCAAATTGGAATGAGATCAACTTTAAAGAAACCTGTTATATATTCCTTCGTGGGAAAATGGTATTGAAATGTATTTAACAAAAACTTTGTTCTGAGCAAAGGTCTATGGCTCTGAGCACCAGAGCAGTCACTTGCCACTTCAGTTCTGTTGCCAGGGGTAATACTTGGGATTGCAATTCAACATCATCTGTGACTATTGGGTCTGATATTCTGAGACTACGTCTAAGCTGTGGGACCTAAAGCCAAATCTTGTCTTCCTTTGCAAACCTTCATATAAGTTTTGGGATACTTAAGGGTACTGTCCCTTCTGTCTTCCTCTCCCTCCATAGAACTTCTTGCTTTCAGCTGGAGGACACAGGTCCTGCTGCATAGAACAAACTGCCCCTGCTGGGCTGGTTTAAGTGATGACCTAATGATCTGAACCACCCAAAATAAATGGATATGTCTCAGAGTCAGAGGATGTGTGCTTCAGGCATTAAAGACTCAGTCTCTTCTAGGTGAAGTTGGCAGAATTTTCTTACTTTCTATTGCAAAAGTAGGTTTTGAACCAACACGAATGGAAATCAGACAGAAGTAGACTCTACCAAAATCAGAATTATGACTCAAATACTGCTTATAACTAAGAGCTCTTGGCTCTGTAATATCAGAGCATGATTCCAGCAACACAACTGGAAGGTGAAAGTAATTTGTCCAGAATGGTCCTCTCTTAGTCTCTTCCTTTTTTATCTTTTTTTTTTTTTTTAACTCAAATGAGGTGAAAGGAGCTCATGCCAGGTTAATACTCAAACAAACGTATTGCTTTTAGTACATCTACATTTTAGAACAATGTAGATCAGAAAAATGCACTCTCCATGAAAACCTTGACTCTTCAACTCCTATTTTTAATTATTTAAATACTGCAAATGAGCAACAGTATAGTATGAACAAATGCTTGTATTATGAGCAAAATTCTTGTTTATGGAAAGTAGAATTTGTAAAGGATGAACTGTATCTAAGGCTAAATACTGCAGTCACATTGAAGTAAATTTTTATCTTTTCCTGAGGATTATATATTCCATTTTTCTGTTAAAAATATAAATATCAGGGTCATGCACATTCTGACTAACTCTTTGCATATAGATTTTTTTTTTAGAATGACACTTAGAGACCTATGAAATGGGATTGAAGTTTGGCAGATGCAGTTGGAGAAAGAGCTGCTCAAGCAGAGAATTTTACAGAGTTCATGGACAATAGTTCAAATTACAAGGAAAAAATTACAGAGGCAGCATATTGGTTTTGGTTCTTGATAAATCTGACTTCTTTATTTGCTTTTTTACAGTGATAATACTTTGTGGTGTTGAGGTTATAATCATACTGATGCTGATCTTCCTAAGAAATCGGATTCGGATTGCTATTGCACTCTTGAAAGAAGGTAGTAGGTACGTTTGTCTGATTTTAATATATGTTGAATTTTATTAAATCATCTCTAGAGTATACTCTTCTTGAACTCCATCTTGCACCACCAAGGGCAGAAAATTGGGGTTTAAAATAGAGCACTGCATTTGTTGAACCAAACACATTCAACAAGGAATTCAAGGGAGGCATTCAAGGAATGCCAGTTTAATGAGGTTGTGCTTAATAGAGCTTTCTCTTTTAAAGTAAGTTCATAAACTTCTTGCTGATTTGTAATAACATTCTGTAGTTTTCCAGCAGCATGGAAAGGTCACTTGAAGGCGAACTTTTTGCTCTCATGCAAATGGATGAGATGAAACACTGTATGTAATTCCTGTACACCTAAAGACCATGTCCTGTATTTAGGAAGATAAGATGTAAAGTCCTAATGACTGGAAATAAATTATGTTTTTCGGTACCTTTTAGCTACATTTTCAAAAATATTACAGTTATAATGCAGATAATGGACTTGAAATCCATAATTAGAAACGACAGTTGTTAATCAGTGTTTTGGAATAATAGGCCATAGTCTTAATGATAACTAAGAGGCCTACCAATAACTGCTGAATACAACTAATTTGTTGGGGTTATTTCTCAGACAGTATAAGGCTATGTCCTCCAGTATGACTCATAATGGACTTTTTTGTCTCTGGGCTCAAAAATTGATGTTTTGCTCATAACCTCTGGATTGCACATGACAGTTTCCTTGCATTCCCCTCAGCATTTACTACTTTACCTTTGGAAACTGAGTAAATTTTTCTCCTTTTGCATTCTGGAAACTGCATCCTATAAAACAAATAGCATCAGAAGTGCCCTAAGTCATAGGAGAAATACTGTAGGAAATAATACTAGACAAAAAGACTTGTGATAAACAGAGTCAACCTGTAAGTTTCAGTGAACAGAGTACATGCTTTCTGAATTGACATCCAGTGAGATACCCAGCTGGAGGTGTTCACTTCAGGGATACCAGCAGGTTTACCAAGAGGGCTTTTATCAACTCCCACTTAGAGAGAATGATCCCCCAGCAGGGGAGGAACTAGAATTCTCAAGTTCCTGCTCACTAGTCACATTCTAGCCACAGCAATTAGCAGTAGAATATCAACAGTAGAATTGATACTAAAAGGAACTCTCTAAGCTGTCAACAGGAAAAAGCAATTATTTGTTTTGCCTTCCAGTAGTCATAGGTGAGCACGACTTACCTACAGCACATGCAAGGAAAGTCACATAGTCACAGGATGGTGTCAGTCTGTCCTGGCATTGCAAAGACACGTTGACTGTCTCTGTCCCTGAATACCTAGCACTTAACCTGGAAAGTTGCTGGGAACAGAGCTGTCAAATACAAAACAGAGCAAGTTCATTTCAGGTCTGTAAGTGAAGGAAGAGCACAGGATGAGCAGAGTGGGATAAGGACATAAAGGGTAATGTCTGCAGCAGCTGGCAAGAAGATGACATGGAAATCAGTTAATGGCCTAGAAAGAGGTGGATCTCTGAAGCAGTTATGAAGACAGAAAAAGTAAAAGACATTCTGGAATATGGCAATTTGATAAAGTTCATTGTAATAGCATTGATAAATGTGGAGTGGTAGAAATGACAAAGTCAAGGTTTGAAGACATAAGAAAAAAATTCCTGCAGTACTCTGAGATCCCAGTAGAGGTTATACTATGGGTGTCAGCAAGGTTCTCAAAGTAAAACTGCTAGAAGAGGACTGACAAAAAGCTTTTTCTGGAATTGTTGTAGCTTATTGATATATTTTGTTTCTTTTATAGGGCAATTGGCTATATAATGTCTACACTGTTCTACCCAATCGTCACCTTCTTACTCATTGCAATTTGTATTTCCTACTGGGCTGTGACAGCTGTGTATCCTTCTGTCTGTGTACCTATCTGGAGCAAGTCTTCTGGTCTGCAGGACTAGACAATTTTCTGCTGTTTCACGTTAATTAAACCAATATTAAGAGGGCTATTTGGTCACTTAGCACTTACTCTTCTGGTGCAGTCTTCCTCACAGCACATCTACACATGATGTACAAATCAGACAGTGATTTTGTTCAAATAAAAAAAAAAAAAAAACACACTAAAATTCAGGCCAAGGCAGGGGGTTCATACAAAGCCTTGTGTACTGCATAAGGTTGACTCTAGGGGTGAAAAGGGCCCTCAGCAAGGAGTGAATATGGTCTTTATTGTGCTGTGTGCTCCACAAGCCTGCCGTTAATGGTTTCTTAGTTAACTGGAGGTGGAGTGGGTTCTGTGTGTGTTTTGTTCAGAAAAATATGAAAAAGGAGTGAGGGAATGTACAGTGCACTATCTTCTCTGAATTGCCTAAGAGCAACCACTGTTTGTTCCTGAACAGCAAGGGTTTGATAAGGATTAAAAAAGGGGAGAACTGCAATTTAAAAGCCAGCTGTTATTTCATATGCAGAGAGGGTCAGTTGTTGCTGTTCAGCGAGTGTTAATTCATCCTTATGCCCTGTATTTACTTCTGCCAAAATACAAGAACTACTGCATAGTCTGCCTTGTCAAAGATAGATGTGGAGGAGAGATGGGGACAATTTTCAAGGTTGTGCCCCCTGCCCATTCTGGTCAGGGGTTATTACAGCTCCAGGTATGAGTTTGCCTTAGTTCTCTCAGTAATAAGAGTACTTGGTCTTGTCCATCAACCGTTCAGATATATCTCTGCAGGGCAAGAGCAGATTTTCTGTTATCTACACAAGTTCTTTAGAGCTAGTGGTTACCCACCTCAGAACCCTAAGTTGCCCAAAAGCCACAGTTCTGTGATTCCTCCTTAAAATATTTCATTCAGTTTTCTGGCCACATCAGGAGAACCTGTGTATAAAGTAATGGCTAATCAAACACTGTGCAAGTATGCAAACCTAACTTGTGACCCGGAGGTAAGTGTAACAAATATTTACCCATAGTGAGAGCTATATTAATTGCATTTCTTAATCACTATTAAATGCACTGCTAGTAAAAAATGTGTGTATTTTAAGTAATGAGCCCCCATGTTAAATCTGAAAGTATTACCTAATGTTCAAGTAACACTTTTTTGTTTTACAGACATAAACTAGGTTTTCTGCTAAACTGTCCTGTAAGTGTTAACATTCTAATTTACAGGGTGAGAAAGGAAAAGACAGAAATAAAATTTTATTGGGAAGATATTCTTGAATTTGTGAGGAGTCTGTTTTTTGGTCTTCCAAAGGTAGTGGTAAACTTGGAAAGCTGTGCCTCAAACTTGCTCAGGGACTAGCCATGATTTGAAGCAGAACCTTAACTTCTTCTGGCACAGTAATTACATTTATGAAGCTGCAAAAATTTTTGTCCTGTTTCTTTTGTAATTTTGCCTTCAGTCAAATGTTTTTACTTGTCTGTGGATTTGCATTTAAGGGTTCTTTAAAAGCTAGAAATATCAAATGTTATGCAATGAGCAGGAAATGATGCATTAAATTTCACTGTATTGCAGTGGTGATGCACACCGTGCTTGTGTCTAAACACTACAAAAGTAAGGAATTAGAAACTAAACTTTTCTGGTTTAGTTTCGTGTCTAAACCAAGCAAATACATGAAATGAACACTAGAAATAGGGAAAAGTAAATAGATGTAAAGATTACTCCTTTTTTTAATAGTCTGAGATACATAAGCTAAGTTGTGACCACATCCACAGTTTGTATTAAATGGTACAGCTCAGTTTTTTGTTTCGACCATGGCGATTTACCTGAACATCTGATTTGGCCTCTAGTTTTCAAGTAATTCTTTTTTTTTCAAATTGAGCAGATTTTCTTTAACAAAGCATTTATGTACCTTAAAACTAGATTCCTGAAATTCAAATTCCACTTATTCAAGTTTCAGGGATGTGGTGAACACATCCTTGTTTGCCAATATGTAGTTCAAAGTTAAATCTTTGCATAAGACTGTGTAAGTCCTTGATATGAATCCTTAAATATGTGAACAGGTTACATAGTGTTGCAGTTTTGAATGAGCTAATGAAACATCAAGCACAGTTATGTTATTTGTATTAACCTGCTAAACTTCAGAGGCTATGTACATAGAATTCATTGCTTATGATTGTGTTGTTTATTTTTCTTTCTGTTTAGACTTTTAACACAACCAATGTGACTAAATTGTGCCCAGGTGCTCAGTGTACTTTTGCTTTTTATGGAGGAGAAAGCCTGTACCATAAGTACATCTTCATCTTCCAGTTAGCCAATGCCTTTGTCTTTCTCTGGCTGGTGAACTTTGCAATTGCACTGGGTCAATGTACCCTTGCTGGTGCCTTTGCCTCTTACTACTGGGCCTATCGAAAACCAGCTGATATTCCACTGTGGCCACTCTTCTCTTCGTTTGGACGAGCAATACGGTAAGACTGTGGAGCTGGGGGTGAGCCTTGCCATGTATCTGACAAGTGCTCTTTTTACACCTAGGGAAGCCATTCCTAGAGTATCGTAAGAAAATGATTAGTCAGCATTAGGGTTTAATGTCGGTGGCAGTCAGGCCCCCCACAGGCATCTGCTTGCTCCCCAACAGTGGGATAGAGGAGAGAATCTGAAGGGTGAAAATGTGAAAACCTATTGGCTGAGTTGAAGACAGCTTAATAGGTGAAAGAAAGCTGCATGCACAAGCAAAGCAAAGCAAGGAATTCATTCCCCATTTCCCACAGGCAGGCACATGTTCAGGCATCCCCAGTACAGCTTCTTGATGTATAGCAGTGTGTCTTGGAAAGACAAACTCTGTAACTCCAAATGCTCCCCTCTTACCCCTCCTGCCACCAGCACGACACAGGATGGTGTGAGGTATCCCTGGGGTCATTTGGCGTCAGCTGTCTTGGCCATGTCCCCTCCCAGCTCCTCATGCACCCCCAACCTGCTTCCCAGTGGAGCAGGGTGAGGAGCAGTCCTTGATGCTGTGCAAGTGCTTTCAACAGTGGCTGAAACATGGGTGAGCAATCATAATTGTCCTGGTCAAAAATCCAAAACGTAGCACAAGCTGCTATGAAAGAAACTAACTCTAGTCCATCCAACCACCACAACTGGGAAGGTGTAGTTACTAGGGGAAGGCTGAATCCTGTAGCCCTACAACACCAAGGCTGCTGCAGCTCCCTGCCCCTAGGTCCAACCAATTGTAATGCTAAGCAGATACTCCCAGTAGACACACACACAAAATACGTGTATGCAACATGTGTGTCCACAGATTGAGAGACAGATACAGCACTCACGCCCTTCAACAGCACCAATGGCTTCGTCCTGTTCCTCTGTGGTAGATTGGGATGAAGGTCCATGAGTCTTATGTAATTCCCATTAGTGGACCTTCACCTCTGATTTTATTTGTATCTACATACACATATGCATACATATATCCATGTACATAGGCACATGTGTGACATAACAGTCAAATATTTTGTTTTTAGATACCATACAGGTTCGCTGGCATTTGGAGCCTTAATTCTTGCAATTGTCCAGCTTATTAGAGTAATACTGGAGTACCTGGATCACAAACTGAAAGGTGAGATTTATGAATCTGCCCTAAGTTGTTAAGACCTTCCTTGCTAAATTACTTCCTCACTTTCCCAAGCTTTTTTAAGCGATGAAAAGAGACTAATTCTGCATTATCCATTGTGGTTTCTTTTGAAGCCAGTAAATTTGTGTTCATTTACTCAAACTGAGTCTGTGTTCTTGGGAACCTAATGCAAAGTTCAGATGGGATATGAGTCTGATCTAATTGAAAGCTAGTGAGTTAAATTTGGTTGAGAGAGAGAGCCCATACCTAGAAATAAAGAATGTCACAATTTAAGGTCTTCTTCTGAATAGCTTTCTACATTCTGAAGACTGTTCATGAGTTCTGTGTATGATGTACTCTCTCC
This sequence comes from Argya squamiceps, assembly GCA_037834095.1. Classification (NCBI taxonomy): domain Eukaryota; kingdom Metazoa; phylum Chordata; class Aves; order Passeriformes; family Leiothrichidae; genus Argya; species Argya squamiceps. The sequence continues at coordinate 99,152 of JBBMKD010000005.1, forward strand.
TGGTCTTTTCAGGTACTCAGAACTCCTTCACTAGATTCCTACTCTGCTGCCTCAAGTGCTGTTTCTGGTGTTTGGAAAAATTCTTAAAATTTATAAACAGAAATGCCTACATCATGGTATGTGCTGTGTCTGCATGTGGTCTCCCCTATCTAGGACACTAAAATATCCTAGACACTACTAGTTGATCAGAAGCCAGCAGTACTTGAATCTGCTGAATAAATAATGGGATTTATGGGAGTTTTCAGTACATGCATGTGGTTCTACCATGAAAAAGTAAGATTTTTTTTTTTCCTTCTAATTTCAACTTCTTTTTTTTCTCCTGTCTTTGTCCATCATCCTCACCCCTAGAATAAGTGGGAAGGGATGGAATAACTGGTTAACTCCCCCTGTAATTCAGTAATTGATATCCTGATTTCAACAGGAATATTAGCTTGTTTCATATTGCATGTTGATGACATTTCTGTTTGGAGGCGATATTTGAATAAGAAGGTCAGAAGGCATGTGATAATTGTATTTCCACCTGGAAGTTAAAAGCACAAATTCTACTAGCAGCAGCAGTGATATTTCTCTCAAATAAGCCTTCTTAGCTTCCAGATAAGAGAAGTTTGAACTCTTTACTAATAAATTAACATACACAAATTTCAGCCTAGGACGTTCTGGCTTGGAGCAATTTCAGTGATTGAATGGTACAGTCGCAGACTTCTTGTCTCAAAGAGGATGGCTCTAGTGGGTCTGTTACACAGCACATACAACCTGTGTTGATGCAATTGATGTGTCAAATTATTGCCATCTTGAAGAGGAAGCGTTGTTTTTGACAATCTTCTTTACAGGTCATAAACTGAGCTGAGAGCTGTTCTAGTATATCTTACCCTGATGGAGACTATTCCGGGAAGAAGTGGTTTTGTTCCTGAATAACTTTAGCTGCTTTACTTCATGCTGATTTCTTTTTCAGGGAAAGCAGCATCAGGTCCAAGGAGATAACTACAGAGATCAGCTCACTTCAGCTCTACAAGTGCCTATTCTTTTCCACTGACTATAAATCTAGTGTAGGTAACTAGCAAAGGGAGAAGGATCCGTCAACTTGTACCTTTTTTGCTTTGCTTGGCAAACTAAGTACTGAGTCTACTACCTGTGAGATCACAAGGGGTGGCGTGCTCATCACCAGGTGATTTGAAGGGGAATAGTATTCTGTCCCAGCCTGATGGGAGACACTGAGAAGTAGCAGGGGACTGAAGAAAGTGTTTTATGTTCATTTGAGTTTCAAGGCCACATATTAGGGAGAACTGTGCATTACATGCAGATAGATCCTTGCATACAAGAAGCTATCCCAATTATTTAAAATACTTAACAGCTACTATTATTTTGCAGATTGCCATATATGGTAAGAACTTCTGTACCTCGGCGAAGGAAGCATTCTTCTTGCTCATGCGCAATGTGGTGAGGTAAGGGACTGTCTCGTGGTCCTTGGAAATGTCAGGAGTTCCAGCTATTGCACTCTGTGGGCACACTTCTTTCCTCTCCCATATCTCCTCCAAATAATGAGTGCTGCTTCTGTCCTCAGAAAACTAAAACTAGTACCAAGAGCTGATCTAAAATATTTTGTCATCACTATAGAATTATAATATTTATTAATTTTGCTTTTAAATTCAGTAGAATGGTGAAACAAAACAACTCACTAAAGTCTTTCTGGGCCCGTTAATATCTTTATGATAATTGATTAATTTACTTATCTCTTCTGTTAGATAATTAGTATTGAAGAATGTATTGTTTACAAACTTTTGTTGAAACCAGCCTTGGATCTGTTGTCCATCTTATCCATTCTTTAGATCCTGGGAAATCAGTGGCCCTCACTTCTTACACTCAGTATGTAACAGCAGGCTCTCCAGTACAGAGTAACTGTACTGTAACCTGTACAGAGTTGATGTAATCTCGTGGTTTTGTTGTGATTGGTCCTTTAAATTCCTAAGTATCCAGTACACTGTAACAATGTCTGCAAGAAACAAGTGGAGTCCCTGAGAGGAGACCTGCAGATACATGGGAATGGGGTGCTCATCATCTACCATAGGTTTGTTTCTTGAGCTTTGGTCCACTTGGTCTGAAAAAGGGGAACCAGAAAAACCTAAGTTTTCAGATTAATTCAGAAATCTTATGAGGTATTGGAGAGTGGAAGTAAAGAAAGGATACTTTCCTTTCAAAAAGATTGTCTTTAACAACCAGGTCTCCTCTGATGCTTGGAAATTTCCTGGCCATTTTCTCCACTACCAAGTGTGTTGCCAAACTCCCTGTTCTCATCAGTACTTTCCCTCATTGCTCCTGGCTCCTCCTTTGCTACTGTAAGATCAAAAAATAATGGGAGAATAACTTAGGAGATGGCCATATTGATGCAACAGCACAGAATGTAATTACCAAGCAAGAGATACGGTAAAACTGCTTAGAGGGTTTAAAGCATTAAGTGAAGGGCTGGGAGGAGGAGAGAAATGGAGGGCAAGGCTGAAAGAGGAAAGTGGAAATGATGCTTAAGGAAGAAGAGGAAAGGACTGGAGCTGGGAGATGGAATATCTTCACTGTGTTACCCTGCACTAGGTATTGTGCATACTGAGTAATGCCTGTGCAACAGAAAAGAGAAGCTGCCTTTATTTCTTTGCAAAATATCACCTCTCTGCCCTTTATGATTTTGCTCTTAATCAGTAAGAACAACAGTTAAAAACTAGATATACGATGCTGTTGTTTCAAATAAAGATGTTTTTATCTTGTATTTTTCTAAATCTGAGCTCGGAGAGGTTAATGATGATTTGTCTCTTTAGTAGTTCTTAACATTTATTTTTTGCAGTAGTCAGTACTGAATGTTACCATATCCATAATGGTAATATGACCCTCAGTGCTGTCAAGAGGTTGATGCTACAAAGTTCATTTTTCATCCCATTATTTAACTGCAGTTTCTGATTAGACAGGCTGGCAAGACATTGAGCAGAAACTCCCTGCTGTGCTTCAAGGAAAGCTGCAGATTTATTGAAAGCCTTTCTGTTTGCTTTCTTTCATCTGTGCTTATCTTCCTGCTTAGAGGTCTCCTGCCTTCGGTGTTGTACCATGACATCTTAAATAGTAGATTTGGGGTCATGAAAGATGGCCAGATAGGACCAAGTGAAAAGGAGGCCTATCAGCAATCTACATAAATACTGCTTTTTGTTTTGATGTGTACTTCCCCTATTCTAGCCTGGCTTATCTGTGCCCGTAGAAGTAAGGCTGAAATAAAAATATTTTGAAGTTTTGGGTTGGTTGATCTTTTTTTCAAACCAACTTGAAGAATAAACAGTCTTCCTGTCAGTCCTGTAGCAGCATGGCTACATTAAGGCCTTACTCAACAGAGGCTCAGTGCTTTTTTGACTCCTGAGATTGCACTGTAGCAACACCTATCTCAGCACTGCCTGTCTGTGGTGCTGTGTTGTCAGCCTGTAAAACCAGGTCATGTTTTGCAATTATCCATAGATTTAAGGAGAAAGAATACAAATGTCTAGTTTGTGATGATTATGTATCATTTATCCTTTGCTAAACAGGGTTGCAGTTCTGGACAAAGTTACAGACTTCCTTCTATTTCTGGGGAAAATCCTTGTTGCTGGTGGTGTAGGTAAGCTGGTTGGATTTTTTTTCTAAATTGTATGCTTTATTTTCTGATACCCACAAGCACGCCTGCCATATTCATATATGCTTAGTTAGCAGCTGGAGGTTCTCATTGGTCTATTTGGAAGTTTGCTTCTGTTTTTTCTAGGCTTTGCTAGGTTGAACTGAAACCTTTTTTTTTTCTTCCCCTTTCTACTCCCTGCTGAGCACCTGGTTTGCCTTGACAGTATCTTCTCCATAATTGCTTTTACAGCTCTTGCATGTGTGACTGGTGCAAGGACTTTTGCAGCCACAGCATCATAGTTGAATCAAACAAAATTCACGTCCAATAAGTCAGCCACAGTCAGTTCTCCTTTTGTAAGAACTGAGCAAAACTTCCAATGAGATTCACCTGGTAACAGAAAACTGCCTACAAGATGTGGTGGTGCAGGTCTGCAGGAATGGACCTGAAGCTCTGCTGTATTCGAGCCCATTATAGCTATAAGCTATAGTAAAAGAAATAGAATATTTCTAGCATCCTTATAGGATTTTCTTTGTTATCAGTAAATATCAAGTAGAGGATTCATGGTTTTCTGTGACAGAAAAATGTTTTTTCTATTTTTTAAATGAAGTACTTTCAGGAGTTCAGGTTGGCAGTGTTCTGTTGTGGTTTTTCCAAATTGTCACAGCGGTTTCAAAAAACTGTTTTACAAATAACCATATTTGCATTCTGTATACTTTCAAAGTTAACTAATTATATTTTAATCAGAAGTAAAACCAATACCAAGAGCTGATCTAAAATATTTTGTCATCACTGTAGAATTACAATATTTATTAATTTTGCTTTTAAATACAATAGAATGGTGAAACAAAACAACTCACTAAAGTCTTTCTGGGCCCATTAATATCTTTATGATAATTGATTAATTTACATATCTCTTCTGTTAGATAATTAGTATTGAAGAATGTATTGTTTACAAACTTTTGTTGAAACCAGCCTTGGATCTGTTGTCCATCTTATCCATTCTTTAGATCCTGGGAAATCAGAGCTAGCATGGGAATCACTAATTGCCTGTGCTTCTTGCAGGTGTTCTGGCATTCTTTTTCTTCACACAGAGAATACCAGTCTTTGCACAGGAAGTGCCAATGCTAAATTACTACTGGGTACCATTGTTGGTAAGGCAACCATTTAATTTCCTGAATGCTTGGGGCAGTTTGGGGTGCTCAGACTACTCAGGGCATTGTCTGGGAACAGCCTCTTTGCTCAGTGTCTCAGTGTCACGGTATCCACCCAAGTGAGGACTGAGCTGCTGCACTCCAGTCCTTGGAATCCTTCAGGTGGAAGTGGAACTGCAGTGGCTCTGAATCTTCAGAGAAATGAGGTTTCACATCTCCTCAGATTTCCCAGACAGTGAGAAACTGATGACAGTATGGCTTCTAATGAAAGAGACTTGCAGTGCATTCTCTTTCTCCTTTTGTAGGCCTCCTGCTTAAACTGAGAACATCTCTAGGCTGAGTGGTTCTTGAAGGAGTTCAGAATATTCTTGGCATGTATTCTCCTCAGAGGTTGAAATAGTTCCTGTTTGGAACTATTTCCAGCTGGAAGGCTAGAAGATGCAGGTGTTGGAATGCAGTGTCTTGAACCTGTGATCCCTGTCCACAGCAGTAGTAACCTTTGGTAGAAATAGAGAGCTGGCATTAAATTCTTCTAAACTTGCTTAGCAGATTAGGCTTCTGACTTATGTTAATACTATCACAGTGGTTCCAGAAGAAATTTGGGGGTTTGTTGTGGTTTGTTTTTTGTAGACAGTCATCATTGGCTCCTACCTAGTTGCACACGGGTTCTTCAGCGTCTATGCAATGTGTGTTGACACGCTTTTCCTCTGCTTTTGTAAGTACTATGTTTTCTTTTAGTAATACCTGCAAGTCATGGAAAGAGGAGTAGAAAATTGCCTTATCCCTTCCTTATAGAAGTCTGGTGACGTACTAGCAAACTGGACGAAAAATTAGCAGCATCTTCTTTTTATATTGGCTCTGTGATACAGTCTTCCATGCTCTAGTATTCAAATTTAATTACTTTAAGAAGTGCAAGGTAGCTTTATGGTTTATGGAAATATGTGGCTTTTGTTTTTCAGATGTTCCTTAAATTTCATTGTTTGCTTCTGGGTGCTTTGTGAAAAGCCCTGTACAGAACTGATTTGCTTAAGTGTCTTGACAATAACAAATATATTCTTTGGTGTATAGGTGCTACTTTGTTTTCAGTTTAATGACCCTGAACAAAGTATTATGCTGAATTACCTCAAAGAGTCTGTAAAATACCATGTGAAACTAACTGTCCCTTGGACTCCCAATAGCAAACAATCATGGGCCCTGTCAAATGCTGTCGAATCAGAGCGTACTAAAATCACAAAAGAAATCTGTTGATCTTGAATTAGGATATGATTATAAGAAGCAGACATCCTTAGCATGTAGTACCTTCCATGTGCTGTATTTTTCTATAATGAAAGCCATTCTGGTAGGTCCAAGTAGAAGTTAGTTATATGGTAGTGATTGTTCTTGCAACTTGCAAATTATATTACAATACTAAGGGAAATAGTCATAGGCTTGATCTTTCATAAATATGCACTATGGATTACTGAAGTGAGGTAAACATGGTAATACTGGATCTTTAAACACTCACTTGTAACTTCACTTCCCTAGAAACTAGGTTAGCAGGGATTCTGAAAATTGCCAAAGAATGTCAGGAACAAGGTCAGTTAGAAAACTCAGAATTGGTATCTAGTTGAGAGCTACATCCTATTTCTCCCATGTTACGAACTTTGAACACAGGCAGACATAGCACAGACATAACACTCAAAAAAATAAGCTAAACCGTACCTAATAAATAAATTATTACTGTTACTTATTTATTTATTTGGTTATTTAGAATGAAATGGGTTATAGCAAGTTTGTTGGTGCACTCAAAACCTAAAAGATTCTCTTTTTAGTTTATTCGAGAGACACATGGTATATATTGCCACAGAGATATATTAAGATTTGCCTCCTCTAGGTCCTTTGGCCATTCCTTACAACTCAGGCTCCCGTTTTGGCTGTGCAGATCCAGCTGTCTGCCTCTGCAGGGCTGCAGTGACAGTGACTGTGCTTCAGTGACACCCCACTGCCCATTGGTGTGTAATTAATTGTTCACTGGTCTGTCACTGCTGCATGGCACCAACTGGGCTGAACCCTGACTGGTGATTTAGACGTGACCTTCTGTAGGATAGAAAGTAATGTCTGCCTCGTTGTTTTAAACTCATACTCTGTTCTGCTTCCCATGCTCCCATTAAGTAATGAGCAATAGATCAGGTAGAATGCTATTAATTCATGGCAACAAATTTTCAAATGAACTTTATCTTAGGCAGTGAAAAATCATCCAGTTTTAGAAAGTGCTTAACTCCATGGCTGTCTTTGTGACACATTTTCTAAAAAGAGATTTCCAAAATGCCAGGGTTCAGTGGAAGAATGAGAGTTTCTGAAAATTTCTACCTGTACTGCCAAACCAAAGATCTAGAGAATAAAAAGCATATATTGCTTTTTAAAAAATGGCAAGATGTTTGTGTCTCTGCATCACATAAAACCTCTTGTGGTCTAAGAAAATAGAAATTTTATAATGTCCTCCATCAATTAATAATAAAGCTAAATTACTTTGATTGAGTTTCTTTTAATGTTGGGTCTTTTGCTCTCTCCTTGTTTCTATTCTGTTTGTGTCTGTGTGTGTGGATGTACTGCTGCTTCCTTTTTTGACTGGTTTTGCTGTGTGAATTCAGGTGAAGACCTGGAAAGAAATGATGGATCTACAGCAAAACCCTACTTCATGTCAGCTAGCCTCCACCGAATTCTAGGGAAGAAGAAACTAAGCCCTAAGAAGGCAATGGGACAGTGAACACTAAACCTCAACATCAAAAAGTGTCACTTTTAAGCAAAACGTGTATAAAGTAGGCAAAAGTAAAAACTGTAAATGATGCTTCTGGTTAATGGGTGATTCTTTTCTCCTTTTGCTTATATATTAAAAAAAGAACAACATTGGTAACATTTAACTAGTTTAAATGCTTAAACTAACAGCTGTGAAAACAAGGCCACATTTTAGTTTATAGAGTGCCTATGAAAAGGAAAATGTAAATTTGAAACTTTTATAAATGTATAATCATGTTTTAATAACTTTTGTAATACAAGTTGCTGCCTTAGATGACAGCAGTTTTGATAATGTTTCTTCTTATAAGTGTATATTTGTAAAAGAAATTCAGGCAATTTTTTGAAAGCACTAACGTATAACCTAATTAGCCATAAAAAAGATAGTTTGAGACTCTAGTTAACGAGATGGTACTAAATTTGTAAATATGGTGCTATGATTGTATTTTTTGTACAAGCTGGTTGACAGCTATTTAAACTGTGATTATACATGCATTAATGATTCCCTACACTGAAAAATGTAGTGATATTTTAATCACATCCACAACTGCATCTTTTAAGACATGATGGTACTCTGCAGTTCCCAAAGAAGGTGGTCAGAAAAGACTTTAGTTGATACTGCTTAAAGTGAAGTTTTCTGGGAGTTGTGCTTAAAAGATGATATAACTGAAAGAAGGTCCCACTGCAGCTGAAGTGATTTGTGGTTCGCACAAATGAGGTTCCATCTGGTACAAGATGGTGAATGTATAATTTTTAGCTGATGTCTAAGAGAGATGCACACGTGTTAATATCCCCCTATCCCTGACAAGTCTCTGATTGTGTTCTGTGTTGCAAGAAAGTTGAGCTTCACTGAAAGGAAAACTAAATGCAGTCTTTTTTTTAATTGAAAGAAAGTCTTTGCTCTGTGTGTGTGCACAAGGAGTTCCATTGCCCCTGCCCAGCTTAGAAGGGCTCCTGCCAAGCCATTGGAATGACTGTGGGTGCAGAGGGCCAGGGCTGCACTTCCTGCACATTTTGTGCTCCCAGTGGCTCGCACAGTAAAGTACTAGGACACTGAATTCAAGTCTTCTCATGGCACAGGATGAATGATTCAACTACTGAGAGATGCTCTGAAAGATTTCGTTTGCTTTTTGATTCTTAAATTTGCCCAGTCATTAGTACAAAGTCATTAATACACCTGTTGGTAGAAATTGCAGTAATGTTTGGTGTGGTTTGTGACCTTCCCAGTGGTGGAACTGTCACTGCCATTAAGTAACAGCTCTGCTGATGGAAAGTCTTAACACTGGAGAGTTTCTCAAGTCTGTTACTGCCACGACTGAGCTAAAAAGATTTTAATTTATTAGTTCCTGGAGGAGCCAGGGACCCAGCCATAACTGAGGCCTGCCCCTAGTTTTCATGGATTGCAGTGTACTGAAGAAGTTATTCCAGTACTGTCCACTTTCCAGGAGTGGCATGTGCCATACATTTGCCAGTTCTGTGACAGGAGTTTAGCACTTAGGAATACTTTTTTAACCCTAGAAGTCCATTTGTGTCATGAAAAGAAATGCAAATTCTTTTCCAGATTATTTGAAGGCAAGTTTCTGGGGAAAATTTACTGACCATCCACATCCTGATGGGATTTTGGTCTCTAACTCAGCTCTGGTTTTGTGATGACTGTGATCACTGCAAAGGCAGTAACACTGTCCTTCTTGCTGCGGGTGTGGGGTCGTGTTGATGCATAAAGTGTCCACCATCCACATGCTTGCAGTCATGGACATGGTAAGATCTTGAAATTCAGTGACCTGAGGTGCAGGTGGGAGTGTCCTTGTAAGCTTTCTCTGTGTTCCAATGGATTCTGGAGCCCTTTTCCCTGAAGCAAAAATGAGGGATTTAGTGTAGGACTCAGATAATAAAAGCATGCGGTTTCAAATGTAGCTACTGATTATAGGCACCTTTAGATTTTGGTAACTCCTCCTGAGATACCCTAGAGTAAACTTGACTTTCAGAAAGGACTGAGAGTCCTTTGGGAAAAAAATGGACTCCCAAGGGATGTTTTTCATTACCATCATCATCATCATTATTGTCATTCCTTTCTCATTATGCGCTTGACATGGATTACACAACCCCCTCAATGATTCTGATACTTTCTGAGAATTAAGTCAGTAGCTTTTGGGGGTATGTGTAACCATTCTGTGATTAAAGAGGCTGTTCGTCTCATTACAATCCATGTTCTAAAGCTGTTTTTTCTTCTTTTTTCTTTTTTTTTTTTTTTTTTTAATACTACTGATTCATTTTCAGCTACAGAACCTGCATCACATAATCTATATTTCTACTGGACTTGAGTGTCTTACTGGGAGCTCAACTCAAAAAGCATATTTCTGAATATAGCTTGCTTTTTTATCATATGAATGTAACCACAGAGTTTACCAGGAATAAAACATAATAGAAATAGTATACAGTTATTTGATCAGAAAACTTTTGTAACAAACCTATGCATTTACTAAAGGAATTTCTAAAAGTGAAAGTTTTAAATGGTATTATTATTTATATACAGTAAAAAAATATATATGTATAAATTTGCTCTGCTCACTATTTTGTGAAAGTATTTAGAATGTAACTGATCATTTCTGAGAAGAAAATTTAAAAGCCATTTTCTTGTAATGTAATTATGAGAACTGTGAAAATACAAAGCAATACCATGTAGATTTTGTAATCAATAAATTCAGTAAGTAAGTAGTAATTATTTAATCTTAAAATTGGCTTTCTAAAAATAAATTACCAATAATTACTAAGTCAAAATTAATGCAAGTATTTAATTGGGAAAGATTCACCTAAGATGTTTCAAGACTATCTTATTATAATGGTTCCTAATTAATCCTTTGGGCCAGAGCCTGCGGATGTGCACCACAGAGGAGGTACTAATGACATTGATGGATTTGGACTTTTACTTCGTTGCTTGGTTCAGTATGAAATTCAGAATTCTGTTTTTTGCTTTAGAGGGTGGAACACAGTAAAATATGCCACATGCTTTGCTGCTGAGCTGCTGAGGCCGTGAGTCAGGGGCAGGCCAGGCACCCTCTCCCCAGGGGAAGTTGTGGAAAAGCAGGTGGATCTGAAGAAGGACCCTTTTACATGAGTAGAAAAAAAGAACGTTCTCAAGATTACAAACAAGCAGAATGTAGAAACCAAGACAGTAGAAAGCACCTGCTATCACATCCATGTAATCACGTTTGTTTAGCTTGGTTTGGATTCATTGTATCTCCCTTGAGCATATTGCTGAATGGCTTTCATTTACATGTTTTATACCAAAGTTTTAATGTCAAGCCTTCAAGTTTTGTAAAAACGAACAAACAAAAAACACCAAAAAAACCCAAACAAACGAGAAACCATGGAAACAAAACACAAAAATAAGAAGATAGGATAATTTCTTTTGCTGAGGTTTTTTTTTTTTTCCAAACAGTATTCAGCAGATGATTCTTGGGTGATCCAAGGATGCTGAATACTGTTTTAGATGTTAGTATTTAATGAAATATTTTACTATTGCATGTTCTGCTGTAAAGCAGGAAAAATATTTTGGTGGATGCAATGTCAGGCTGATTCTGAAATAGTCAGTAAGTGTTCTTCCACGAATGGGCTGTCAGAGAAATGATTATGAAGAATAAACTGACTGTTTTTGAGTAACCCAGAATGTTTCCCTTTGACCAGTTGCTCAGCCTGGACAGCTGTGTCCTTGCAGACAAAGTGCCTTACTGGCTGTTACTTCACCTGGCTTACATTTTGAAATTCATTTATACCATGTAGATGACAAAACAGAAAAGGCTAGAGAGGAAAACCAACACTTTATTTCAAATTGACTAACAAAAAATGAACCGTAGTAGGGATGTCAGATGTGTTTGCACTGTGTGATGCAGCACCCATTATTTCCCTGTTGCTGTTGTCAGATTATGAATGTTGATGGTATGGTCTGGAAGAAAACATGACAATAGTGTTGCAAATAAATGAAAACAATGCAAGACTGTTCCATTTTTATACAGTAGATTTTTAAAATAGCTTTAATTTGTGGTATGGTGGACTTCTGAGTAGGGCCTGTTCTGCTTTCTGTTTACAATGATCATGCGTGTTGTACCTGTGTAACTGTGGGTAGAACTGGGCTCTTGCTACTTACAACGGAAGGAATAAAGCTAAAAAGTACATGTATATTACTGTAACACATCTATTTGCGTGTTTATGAGCATAAAGTTCCTTCTCCATTTCAAGACTGATAATTTCCTATTCTGGAACCGTTTTATAAATTGTTCTAAATTTTTAAACTTTTGATACAGACAATGATTTTTGGGGTAATATGTAATTTGTACTGCACTGTAAACAATTAGAAAATGAGTGTTTCTTTATGTTCAAGTAACACTAGTGCTACTAATATTCAAATTGTGTGTTACTCTATGCTACAAAATGTCCATGTGCATTTGTCCCAAATAATGAGTTTTAAAACCATAAAGAATGGCTCTTTGATGTTTAAGAAATGAAAGGTAGGTTACTGTTTCATTAATACGATTCTTAAGATTGTATTGTTTTGCCAAAACTGAATTAACACGAGCACGATGATTTGAGCTCTAAAACCCTGTTGCTTCTGCTATGCAGAAATAGAGTCCTATTGTTTAAATATCTTTGATAACGGAAGTGCTTAATTTTGATGTTACTTCACCGTTTTCCAGTTCTTGGGGATTGTTCTAATAAAGATTTCAATACAAGCCGGAGTGCGTCTGCTCTTGGTTGGAGGGGCATTCTGGGGTTTATTTATAGACTCAGATGGAGGATTGTTTTTACATTTTTTTTTTTCAATTTAAATTTTTTGAACCATGTAATAATAAACCATACTGGATTTTATCTCAACCAGAATTGAGATGTTATATAAAGCAAGGTGTATGGCTGAAATGACACCATAGAACTCAGTAGAAATCTTTTTTGGAGTTTAGGAGGCTCAAAGTCATGTTTCCCTCAGTCCTCGTGAGAAGTAAAACCTTTATTGTACACCATGAGTTGGCAGAGCATCGCAGGCAGATGACTCTGTTGCATACGTTTTTTTCTGGAGGACAAGAAAGGCGAAAGGCCACCACCAAACCCCGTGAAAAAGCTTTTCAGGGATGGGAATGGATTTCAGCAGAAGGAAGAATTTGGACTCAAGGTTAAGGTATGCCTTGTAAGTCATTCCATATGTGGGGAGCCTTGTCTGAAGTTCCTTCTGGCATTCAGCATTCCCTGCAAGGGGACCTTGAATGAGCAAAGCAAGTTTTTGAATTAGCAAAGCAATCTGGTAAGGCTGTGTGTTTGGGATTCAGTGGCTGAAAAGCAAATAGATGCAGACACACAATCTGTGTACATAGAGTTGTAGCTTATATCATTTAAGGGAAAATGAGTGTTTACAAGGCTTATACCATAGGATGCTATTTTTTTAGTGAGGGTTAAATGCTGTCAGTGTTGGTGGGGACTGGTTGGTTTGTGCTGTCCAGTCACTGGCCCTGAGTAGCAGCACTTGTTCAGCCCAGCTCTGTGCCCCCAGGGGTGGTAGGCGGCTGCTGGAAAAGGGAACTTTTGACAAAGTTGTGGGTTTGACCCCTGTATGGGCTCTTCACTTAAGAGTTGGACTCGATGATCTATGAAGATCCCTTCCATCTCTGAATATTCTGTGATTCTGTGAAAGCAAATACTTATGGAGAGGAGAATGACACAGCCCAGGAGGTTTAGATGTGGGCCAGTTCAGTCCAAACTAGACAGTGAAAGGTGAACAAGCAAAATGACCTTCAGAAAAATATTGGTGTTCCCTGAGCCCAGGTTAGCAGGTAGACTGACCAAGGCCATGCCACATGGGAAGAGGTACATTACAGTTGCTTCGAAGAGATAAAAGACACTACTGGTCTATGGTAAATCTCCATGAAAGCATATTTACTTTTGTTTCTGTTTTATTTGTTTGGGTTTTTTTCTTTTTAACATTTAATCAGATGGAAATTTGGCACACAAAACCTGCATGCTTTTTGTTCTGTAAAGCATTGGTGTAAAACTCAATTTTGACCATGCCAGAAAGTAACAAAGCAGTAAAACATTGTATAAGTTAAAAAACATTGCATGAGTTCAAATTATCATGTATAGCCTTGCAGAACCTACCACAGTGTACCCAGACACTGGAAGGTACAATTGTAATATAAAAGTTATTTTAAGGGCATTCTGGAGCATAGAGGAGCATTAAAAATATTTTATTTTTTAAACTAGCATCGGTATCTCCTGTTAACACATGCAGTCTGTTGGAACTGACTGTAGCTATTAGTTACGTTGTCCTCCTTCAGAAAATATCAGGTTTACTAACAAAGTTGAGTTCTTGCCTCTTCTAAAATTTGTTTTCAAACTGATGGGTTTTTTATCTCGTGTTTTTCTTGCTATTCACATTACATTTAAATCTAATGTTGGCTGCATGCTATAGAAAGTTTAATTCACATCCAGATTAATTCAAAACCTACCTGGAGCTTTTTCTCATGTATGAGCAGTCTGCTCTCCAGTCTTTTCTAGGGATCCTACTTTTGCACAGTTTGTTCTTTTTGGTTAGCCAAGAGGAATGTGCAAGTCTCCCCAGCAGTCGTGTAACGTGGACCAGTGACCCACGCAGCATGGCCACTCATTTTCAGTCAGTGGGTTTGTTTTGGGATGTTCTGAGCACCTTGTTCAGGGAGGTGCCCTCTCTGGCACTGGTGCCAGCTGCTCAGGGAGAGGAGAAGAGAGGCTGCCTCACTCTGCTCTGGCACCATGAGTTGTCATTGTGCTGCAATTGTTCTGGGCCACAGTGACAGCGCAGTGGTGGAATTTCTGCTAAAGAAGGAAATGGTAATGTAACTGACCTGTGAGAGTCAAGCAGGCCCCAGTCATAAATATGAGATCAAAATATTTCTGGTTTTGTCTCAGCCAGCGTCTGGTGTGCACCATCTTTGTGGTTTGATTTTGCAGATGAATGTTGCTTTTGGTGCATTTTCTGCGAAATCCTGGCATGTTCCTTTACAAGTCCACACATCTGCAGATGGCTTGGAGAAGGAAAGGATTGTTTTATACGGAGCTTCATAATGTAGTTTCTGGTTGCCATCATTTTCAACACATCTGACCAACTCAATTTCCTGTCTTGAATCAACTCAGGTTCTCATTTCTGTTGGTTTGGCTGGGCTCTGCAGGCAATCTGTTTTAATTTTAGAGTCTGAAAGAGGCTAAGTTTGGAAAAGAATCCAAGTCCTCCCACGAGAATGGTCTGTACTTATTTTGCTCCTAATGATAATGTCAAAAGGGTTTTGTAGTTTTTATTTTACTTTTTGTTTGTTTATTTTAGTTTACGAAGTTCCACTTTCTTAGAGAAATACTGACAGTTTGAACAGTTATAACATTGGTATGTTTAAATTCACAAGTGGGTTACTTTTTTGAGGACACTAACAGTGGTCCAAAACAGATTAACAAATGGTAATATAACAGTCAGCTGCAGTGGTTCTGAGTCACCAGAGCTTAAAAAATTTTGTTGTTAAACTCCTTGTAAGTTTTATATTAGTAGCTCTTGTATTGCAGTGGCAACTCTTTCTGAACTGATGTGATAAACCTGCAAGAGCATATTTGAGTGTGTCAGTGGAGCGTGTCTGAGCATCCCAGTCACCTGTACAAATTCCTGCAGAGACACTGAAGATCAAAGTGCACATTGAAAGGTAACATTTGTGTGCATTTAACTATGCATAACATAGATACACACTTCTTTGATCTTAAAATCATATTTTGGCTAAATGCCTGTATCCGTATGATAGGAATGCTAGTATTTCTGCTGATTGTTTCTGAAAATGGTAAAAAAAAGAGTGGCTGCTAGTGATTCCTGCATTCAGCATATTACAGCTTATATAGTATTTATCTATCTAACTGATGACCTGCTAACTTAAACAAAAGTCAAGTGCTTCCCTCTAGTAGCTATTTTAAAAATGCAATGGCCTAATTTTAAAATAAGAAAATGTGTTATTTTTCAATATACTAGTATACTGTTACTTGTCCTAAGTTTCCCCTGTTTTGGTAATAACCTTTGTTTTTGGGAGGCTTGGAGCAGGAGACATCTTTCTCCTCCTTTCTGAGTTTAACTAGGGAAATAAGATTGGTGCAGCTGCATCACATGGCAGCTGTTCCATCATTCAGGAATGTTTCTGTTGCAGTATGGCAGTGTTTCAAACACTAACACCAGCTGCTGATGGCTCTGGCACAGGAAGACTCAAGGCCCAGATTCTCTGCTGCAGTCTCCTATTTTCAGTGCAGTCTTCATGTTCCTAGTCCCACCCACAAATATCTGCTCGTGCACTCAACAGTAGCAAAAGATGAATGCTCATGCTTCCCATTTTCATAGGAAAATTGCTCCCCATATACTTTAATCCTGTTCTGGCCCTGGAACCAAACACAAAGAGGTGTCTCATAAATAAGCGTAAACTTGATTTTGTTTCAGGCAACTGAAGCTAATTCAAATAAGAGTAAATAATTACTTTTCCTTAAAGAGGCTCAGTGTAAGCCAAGTTGTGTTATTAATTACCAGTTTATGTTAACATCTAAATTAACATTATTTAGCATTTAACTGGTAAAACTTCAGCATATCAGACAAATGAACAAAAACTAGTTTGTCTACTGCTATGCATGCCCTGTAGTGCATGCCCATGTATGCATGCCCATGTAGAGCATGCAGATATATGGGACTAGCTTAGGTACTGAAAATGGCATCTGGAATTCAGAATTCTACCCAGGGCATTTAACTTAGAAGTTATGTATGCTCAAATAAAATGTGAGGCCAGTCAAGTTTCACTACAGCCCCCATCTGGAGTGTTTTGTAAAAAAAAGAAAAAAAAAAGGCAGGATAATAAAGGCCTTGACAAACCACTAGGCCAGTGCAAGGAGATTGCTTTGGCTGCTCAGATTAGCTCAGACATCTATGAGCAGCACTTAAAAGAGTGCCAGAACTTTATTAATTCAAAGTTCTGCTCACAAAAGTCATCAACAAAGAGTATTATCTTTTCCAAATTGAAATGGTTTGACCAGCACTGTTAAGGAATTTCACAGAGTAGACAGTAATGCATAGTTGGGAGAGGAAAAAAAGAGATATGGACACACACACCCCCTTCCAAAGTAGGGTTTCCTTCTGATGCAGATAAAGTTTAAGTGAGCAAGGGGATGTGGCTGTCTTAAGTCATTGAAGGAAACTAGGCTTTGAAGACAAAAATCAGTTGAATGTATGGTAACATTTGTGCATCAAATTAGTGTGTCAAAACATGCTCTACTAGTAAGTCTTCACACATTAACACCTCTAAACACAATAGACTGTAGTACTTTTGACTGAATTCCAGTCATTTTTCATATGCAGTTTGATGTTGGTCAGTTACAATCCAAACTAGATTTTACTTTTAAAAAGCAGGCTGCTTAAGTATTCCCTCTTATATATTGCCCTGCTTAACAAAATCACAAGATAAAAACGTGGAAGAAAACAAAAGGTGAAGTAAGAAAGATTCAAAATGTTAAACTAGTTGTGACTTCAGATTCTCCCCTTGCCAAGTCACAGTTTAAAATCTGTCCTACCCAGCCCCAGTTTTCCTGTCTCCACGTGTGCACCCTCAGGAACAGCACAGCTTTGCCAGTACTCATTTGTCCAGCACATAGTTGGAGTGTTTCAAGACCCATCTAATTCCATTAAATGATTTTTACTATCAATGGAAATAGATATGAGCCCTCCTGAAGGACTTCAGTGTAATGTTCCTCAGTGTACCAGGGAGTTTCTCTTAAAATTGAAAATTCAAGTTAAGCATTTGACAAATGATCAGAGTTCAGTCACAGACAGAGCAACATTTTTGCTTGGCATGCTGCAGCAGAAACTTTATTCAGTTCTTTTTGAAAATATTTGCAACCAAAGTTTATTTTTGTAAACTCACAGAAATCAGCTTTAACATACAGACTGTATACAACTCAAATACAGGTAATACTTTTAGCAATAACTTCCAGATACAAACTAACCATAAACTACAATTTCACAAAGAATTGTAAACATTTTGCACAATTGTCAGTTCTTTCTTTTAGGCAAAGTGCTCTTTTGATGACAAATAAATTAACACACACATAACTAGAGTGGACTACTTGCAAACAATACAAAAAGGTGTTCAATAAGGCTTGTAAACAACATAATAGTTACTTATGGAGAATCCATAAAAGTGTCTTGCAGGCTAAATAGACATACATTCCTGGGCAAAAATTATCTTGAAAATGCTTTGAGTGTTAAATAAAAAGTTAACATTAATATCTTTCCAATGATATTTTCAATAACCTACCACTTTAGGTTACATCTTTAATAGTTTAGATCCCTGACAAAAAGGAGTTAGGTGTGACTTAGTGGCAGCTGTGTCATTGAATGGGGTAGCAAAGGCTGAAGTCCAAGAGCTGTAGGTGAATGAGCTGCAAAAACAAATATTTACCAGTCAACTTCATTGAAAGTAGCAAAAGATAAGTCAGTAAATCCCACTGGGTGATGACAGTTCACTGTCCCAATTGTGCAGCATGTTCTGGTTTTCCTAACCCAGCATCTGCACTCCTCCTCCCACAGACAGCCTTAACACCACTGCTCTGGAGGAAAACAAGCTCAGGCCACGCATGCAGCTCAGCCTGGTTCTCCCAAAATCTCCAGTCCCTCCTAATACTAAATAGGAGCCAAAGTTGGTGACTTGCTGGGTCATAAGACAAAGACTGAAGCACCAGGCTCTCCTCCTCCCTCCCCATTGTGTATTACTGCAGGGGAAGCCAAAGCTCTCAGAGGATTTGCTGGATTGTGCATACTCACAGTCCAGGGGAGAAAAACCAGGGAGCAGGTGGCAAACAGTTTTCATTAAAATTATGTATTATTAAAATACATGAAGTAGATGTTCAAATAAGTATTTAATTTCTTATTCTTGTTTTAATAATCTAGGAGAAGCACAAATCATTGTCTCCATACTCAGATCTTCAGCCATGCTACTGCAGTGAAGGGCTGCTGCCTTCTGAATGAGGTGTAGGTAGTAAGTGCAGTATTGAGATGTCCATTAGGTTTCTTTAATCAGAACTTTGTAAACTGTTCTTGCTATAGCTGATAATGTTTTTGTGAGGATAAAAACAGCAAAGCTTTTATACCTACCATCCATGTAGCTGTGCAGAGCAGTGAGCATAGTCCCATCCTGGGGGACATATGCAGAGTATGCCATTTCTTCTAACATGGGTGGAGACAACCTGGAGGGCTGAACTGCTGCCACAGGAGCAGTAGATGAATGGTTAGGACTAACATGTTTCTTATGGCGTGCTCTGCAGTTCTGAAACCACACCTGAAAAGGAGGGAAACACACATCACATTGATAGATTGCATTCAACACTAGCACCACAACAACCTTGGAGTTTATCTCAAGACGAGTTTACACAGTTAATTGGGCCTTTGACACAATGCTGACAGTCCAAATGGAGAAATTCCGATTCTAAACCCACAAATGTGCCTTCAGTACCCAGCAGCCCACCAAGGACAGGGACAGGCACAGTGGGGCCAGTGTCCCCCCAGGCCAAGCAACATCACCCACTCTGATTGGACTGCACATCCAGACACAGTCTTCTCCCTGCCCGGAACTGCTGACAGCAAAGCATATTTTTCATATGGAACCTACTTGTCTTTCCAAATGGAAAAGTAAGCAAGATTTCTTTTTTTGTTTGTTTGTTTTTCTTTGTTTGTTTTGTTTTTTGTTTTGTTTTTTTTTTGTTAATTACAGCAGCCAGATACCTCATTTCTATAGAAACATTCTGTCAATCTTCCAGGCTAGAATGAGCCAAGGGATCTCAAAATTTATTTAATATATAATTAGTATTATCTTTGTAAATTCATGTTTACATATACAAATCCATCCATATGTTTGCTGAGAGGCATCTTCAAGCAAAGATTCCAAGTTTGTGTTTTGGTTTGGGTTGACAGGGGTATGTATTTTAACTCGGTCATACCACAAGACACTTTCAAAAAGGGTGCAGGTCTTCAGAACAGAATACTACAGTCAGAAATATGTATTTGGAATACCTTAATGCCAATTTCTATGCTATTTAGGCTGAGAAGTTTCTTCCTAGAAGACTTAATCCTCCACACAAAGTGAGAAGAGAAACACAGCAAGTTTTCCAAATTATGATGCTTGTTCTAGACCTATTCCTGACTAAGGATGTTGTCTGAAGTTAAAGCAGAATAGGATCTTTTTCCACATTAGAATAACCTCAAAGAAAATTGTGACTGAGCATTTCCAATGGATGAGTACCAGACTGTGAGTCAAGAAACTTCACACTGTTACCTGTATAACACGCCTGCTCAAGCCTGTTCTTTCTGCCAGTTTCTGAAGTGTTTGTGCATCTGGATTGTTGTCCTGAGCAAACTGTGCTTGCATAACCTGAAAGGGTAAGATACAAGATTGCAGGAGCATTTGTGTCAAATGCCATATTAGACAGTCCTTTCAGACTATTGTGCTACTCCTTGCCTTTCTTCAGGAAACTTTTTTTTGTATGTGTGTGTGTTTTTGTTTGGGATTTTTTTTTTTTTGTGATCACTAGTCTCTAGACAGTACCCAACACATTAAAAAAAAAATTCACCAAAGTATACAACTCCTTGCTATGCTTGACTGAGCTGTGACATTAACCAGAAATTAAAGAAATGGATTCTGCTTAGCAGTAGTAAAAACTAGAAGAGGTTCTGTGTAAGACTGCATTAAAAGAATTGTGGGAGAAAATTCATTGAAAAGCAACTCAAATATGCTCAATAAACACCTGTAGCAGCAGACCACAGCATAAAAAAAGGCATGAGCCACGATCACCACCCTGAACTTGTCAATCACTATCTGCATCCTATGTTATATGGTCTAATTGATCTTCTTTTCACCTCCATGGAGGTTGCAGGAACACTCTGTGTTTCCTTTTCTGTTCACTGGCCCAGGAAACAGAGGCTCCATCTTGGCTGACGTGACCTTTTTGATGGTTTGGTTCTCTTGACAGAAGATTGAAGTCAGCACTTATCTTAAGGATATAAATTACACCTTTGTTTTGAGGAAGTATATGTCAATTTACTTCATCCTGAAGAATTTTCACTGGCTTTAAGGATTTGCCCTGTTTGCCCTGGAAGTAGGGCTTCATGGATTTCTGCAGAGTATCTTCAGCAATTTCAAAGCATTATTTTCTCTTTTTTGGATTTTTGATCCATCATATTTTGCCTAGCTTCATCTTTAAGATTCAGACTACTACTTTCCCCTTTCGTAAACTATTTACTTTTGTAATTTTTCATAGAATCACAGACTGGTTTGGGTTGGAAGGGACCTTAAAAGCTCACCTTGTTCCAACCCTATGCCGGGGGCAGGGACGCATTTCACTATCCCAGGGTGCCCCAACCCCTGTCCAGCCTGGCCTTGGGCACTCCCGGGGATCCAGAGGCAGCCTCAGCTGCTCTGGGCACCCTGTGCCAGGGTCTCACCAGCCTCAAAGGGAAGAATTTCTTCCCAATATCCCATCCATCCCTGTCCTCTGGCAGTGGGAAGCCATTCCCCCTTGTGCTGTCCCTCCATCCCATGTCCAAACTGCCTCTCCAGCCCTCCTGGAACCCCTTTAGGTCCTGGAAAGTGCTACACAACAAAAACATCAAAAAAGCGTGAACATTGTTTTGTACAAGTACAAGTACTTTGTGAGGTGAGTAATTACACTCTGACCCTGCACTTGTCCCTACAATGTTTCTCTTGTTGAAAGTCAAGTCTCACAGTGGCCTCCGGGAGAGGAGCAGAGGTGCAACAAGCACATAGAACGGATCAAAAAAAACCAAGGTGCCAAAAGACCTCAAACGGGGTAGATTTTAACATTTTAAAGCAGATTGTAAAATACGTTACAATCTACTTTGAAATGTTACAATCTAACCATGAAAAGAAGGGAAAGGGGGAAGTTTCAACCAGCAGCTGGGAAGAAGCCCTGAAAACAGTTCCCATCCTGGTGGCTAGTCCTAGCTCCCTTTCAGCTTCTGCAGGGGAAAAAATTTCCCTTTTGCCGAAGTTCAAGCTCAATGTCCAGAGCCTTTGCCCTGTGCACCTGGTGGAATTATTGCTTATGTGCTTGTTTTGTGTCAACACCACCTTCTGTCTCCAGTCATGACTGTAACAGGAACCCAAGCTTTGAACAACCCCATGCTCTTTCATACAGCACTGCTTTAACACCTCACATGCTATTACACCTCAAGATGAGTTTCTCAACTGTTTTCACTATGAATAAGAGGACAGGCCAACAAAACAGAACTCACACTGTGACCAGAAATTTGAAGGTCTGCTAAACCAAAGGCAAGGGTGTACATCCAGGATTAGGTAGAAAGTCACAGCTTCCTTCTCACTACAGGTTAAAACCTCTAAATCTTGTCTTACCACCCCCTCTTACAGTGGAAGCTGGCCCCATCTTAGTGTTTATCCCTAGAAAGTTAATTTAAGTGAAGTTATCTAGAGTTTGAAATAGCTTTGGACTGTCTCAATAGGAGTTAACTCTTGTCAAGGCAACAAAAAGACAAGAAGCCTGGAAAACAGAGGAGACACAAGCATTACAATTCCATCTTCCATTCTGTTAATGCCTTGAAGCCACATACAGTACCCATCTTTAGTACAACTTTTCACATTACATAATCTAGAAAATGTTTTCACTATTATGTTCAGTGATGTAAACGGCTGATTAAATAGATTTCATCAAGCAATCAAAATAGAACCACCTTTTTGTTTCCACTCTTCAGAATTATGATCTGCCCCTAGGGAAATAAAGAGCTTGAAGAGGACTATTTCATGTTAAACTTCCAGAAACATGCTGTGTCTTGATAGTTCATGAAATAGTTTAAAACCTTCAAGCTTTTCTTTCCCCCTGTATGCATAAAACTTTCTACTGGTTCAGTGCCTATAACTGGAGCTATACAAGTTTTTAGCATTGTCCCTACCTGGAGCTGATCTGCTGTGAAGCTGGTCCGAGCTCTTTTTGCTGGTTTTGGAACAACATCTTGTTCTGTTAGTAATGCTCCTTCCACGCTAATCCCATTACCTGAAACATTAAAAAGAACAAAACAAAACGCTGCTTTCTAAACATTCACAACGATGTTATAGATCAGACTTCGCCAGCAATAACCAACAGCAGTCAGTCAGCTGAAATTCAGCTTAAAAAACCCATATTCCATTCAAGGTTAAATTGATCTAGCACCATAATCTATTATCCCCTAAACAACTCCTTTGCAAGTGAGGGAAGAAATAAATCTAACATGATGTTCTATCAACAGGATATGTCGTTGCTTTCTTTTCCTTAGGGTACAAAACAAGTTCTACAGACTAAACAACCCAGAAACAACAAAACCAAAACAAATAAAATCCCCCAAATGTGAAATAATTTACCATTATTTTGATTCAAGAACCGGTGCTTCCAGTCTTAGCAAAACTAGTCAATTATCTCTCATCACGGAAAATTAAGTAAACCCCAACAATTTAATTAAATCCGAGCCACAGCCATAGCTCTTAACGCAAGCAGTGTGTTACCATTCTCATCTTCTCTTTTCAGGCTGTGCAACACGCAGTCGTAATGCACTCTGCAGAGGACTTTCTCCTCAACCAAGGCGAACTCCTCGCCGGTGGAGAGCTGTCTCTTGCAGGAGAAGCAGGCGAAGCAGGCCAGGTGATAAACTTTGCCCTTGGCCCGCCGGACCCAGTCGGTGGAGTGGATGCTCCTCCCGCAGCGGGAGCAGCGAGTGCCGTACAGCCTGCAATGACAGCGGCACCGGGGGGATTAGACACCGCCTGGGGCAAAACCCAGCTCCGCCGGGATTAGCGGTCACCGCCTTGTGGCAGCGCAGCTGGAACCCGCCGCACCGCTGCGTTGGCATCGCAGAAAACAAAAAAAGGGTCAGCAGGTTTCTGTACGATAGCTTAAGGCAAGACTCCACTGAAACACAGAGGGGTTAGTAGAATTTTCAGAAGGCAAAGAGCAAAGCTGAAGCATTTTAACTGCTGCGTGAATTCATGGCTCCTCATCATTCCTTTTATAAAGATAATTACTCTTAAAAGCTGAAAGATGGAAACAGCGGTGGATCCAAAATTCTTCCAAATTTTCAAATGTATTTAACACTACTCTAGTGGTAGCCTGAACTAGTATATTTAGCTACATTACCCCTTTAGTAACCTTTCAGTATCTCCAGCCGAAGGGGGGAAAACTGTATCTTCATAGTTATTTCCTCAATTCGCATCACATTATGATTTTTAAATAAACTAAAAACAAAATCTGCATTTACATTATTACACTAGAAGATTTCTCTTTGAAGAGGAAAATAGTCACCAAAGTATGTTTATTATTTAGATAAGAATTTGTCCTGAAGGTCTCTGCAGACCCAAGTTTTTTTCAAGTCCCACAAAATTTAGTTCTTTCAGAAGCTTACAGCCCTCAGCTTGCCCCCTCCCACTCAGCATCAAACTTGACTAGCTGGGTGTAATCCATCCACTGCACAGCTGAGAATCCCAGAAACAGTTTGGTCTAGCAGTCAAACTAGAGAACTACTAGCAATCACATAAAAATGAACAGCACCAATTTTTGCTGCTTTCTGGACCCAAGACTTTGCATCCTGAATACTACACTGCCAACACAAATAATATTCTTCCTTGCAAGATTAGCCTGTAATTTTGAAAGAATCACATTCTAAGTCAAACTGATCAAAGAAGGTGTAACTGCTGAAAGCTTCTTTTAACTATCATGGGATTTATTCTGGATTGATTTTGCAGCTCCTTGTGATGCCTTAAGCCCCACACCAGCGAAGCTCTACTCCAAACAGACCCTCTCAATTTTACATTGCATTCTCAGCCAGCATTACCCGAGGACAATTCCTTGCACATACGATAGCAGGGACTACCACAGCACATACAACCACACTGTGGCAGGGACTCTGACTTTTTTCCCCTCGGTGCATACACAAGTAAGTGATGGTATAAATGCAGCAGCTATGCACAACAGGGGAAGGGCAGATGGGAGGTTTAGCAGGCAGTCACATTACACAGTCTTGGGGTTCTCCAAGTCCCTCCTCAGGAAAAGTCAGAGTTCAAACTGCTGAAAATAAGCCTAGCAAATGAAAGAGCCTCAAGTGAATTCAACTTGTGGCTGAAGCGAAAAGTAACAGGCAAGTATAACAAGTTATCTGATAAATTATATTCCTGGTTGATATACCTGAAATAATCCAGTTTGCAGAAGACATCTTTATCTTTGACGTAGCAGCTGGCGTGCCTTTTCAGGGACGTTTTGCAAACGCTGCATGAGAGGCAGCGCATGTGCCAGCAGAGGTCATTTACCTGCAAAAACCCAACAGAAAAATACCCCTCAATAACTTGTATTACCAGCATTGCGTTTTGTATTCACAAACTCTGCTTTTTTTCCAGAAAGGGTCCCAAGTGTTACACACCATGATTCACAGAAAAATTATCTTGAATGCAAAACATTTTCTCTATAGAACCGTGTGCATATTGAAGGTTAACTAGCATGATTCAGGCCTTCAGAATAAACTTTCACGGGTTCGTAATTAAAAAGCAGCAGAGGAGGGAGCAAGAGACACAAGTTCCATGCTGTTATTTTGTGTCCAGTTCTGTCCTCACAGCATTAGAGTAAGAAAGCAAGTTTTGGCCTTATATGACCTTGGGAAGGCAACTGGCTTATGCACTTCTATTTCCTAGTCTGCATAAATTCCTACCTAACAAAAAAACAAACCTTGCAAAGTTATTTGAAATTTTAAAACATGGGTATTGTTTTAAAACTGAAAGGAAAATTAAAAGGAAATTGAAAGGAAAAAAAAGTCTGTCAAATAGAAACACACCATGAAACACTTCTCCATTTGCCACATTTCTGTTAAAACAAAATTAGTGAATGGCAGCTGAGTTTCAGAACAGCACCAAGTGTTTTAATAGCAAATTTGTTATTTCTTTAATATCAAATCTTTGCTATATGGCCATAGCAAAATTAACATAATAATGGAATGCAGTAGAAGTCAGCATTTCTGAAAACATACATAACTCTGGAGCATATAAAATAAAATAAATAAAATGAGATACATTATTTTAATTTCTGCTTGCCTATAAAAGGAACTCTTAATTGTGCAGACATTGAGCATCACCTAAATAAATCATTTGATGAACCAAGACTCGCAGTGACCACAAAAATTAAATAATAACCCGCTGGATAATCCCATACTGTATAGGATGAATTCTGGAAACCAAACAATGACTAAGCTTAATTTATTTTTTTTTTCCCCTGAGCCAATTTCTCATTTCACACCAAACAGCCCATATATTACCCATGAGAAAGCAGATTTGAGGGAAACCAGGATATGCCTTTCATCAGAGCATGGCCAGACAAACCACAGAGAAGGCAAGGCATGGACTCCAACACTCGTGCTGGGATCATCAGTTTCAGTCATTCTTCAAGCTGTAATATTGCAGTTTGCCCAATGCTTTCCTAACCCTTATCCTTGTTGGCAGCACCTTCCCTTATGCTGACAAGTAACACCACAATATAGGAAAGTGTTGACAGCAGCTGATAGCTGTCACCGAACTCACCCTCCCAACATCTCTCCAAGGCCGCAGGGCAGAGGGGCAGCGCTGAGCCAGACTGAGCCTGCCCGCAGCCAGTCCTGCCGTGCCGAGGCTCCCGGGGCTGCCCCGGGTCAGCACCAAGCCCTGCAGACAGCTCTGCACAACGCGAGCTGACATCCCAGCCGCTCTGACCCCACTGCCTCTTCTCCAGAGAACAACGCTCTTCCCAAGAGCAGGACACCAGCAGCCTCAGTGCTTGTCCCGTTTGATGTCATTTGTCTGTGCTCCTACTTGTCACCTGGCAGGGCTGAAGATGGAGGGTGTGCTACTGCTCAAAAGGAGCATTCCAGCATCGATTCCTCTGCCTACACGAGAAGCACTAACAGCTGATTTGAATTCCAGGCTAAATAACCAAGAGGTCTTTTGCTCCAAGTCCTGTTATCCTGGTTGTTCAGATAGGAGACAGCTGTGATCGGTAAACTATAAATGAGCTGCCAAAATGTCACAGGAGTTAACAGAATTGAAACTGAGTTCAAGTCGGTTCTGTTCCTTGTTCCACCCGCCCACTCTGTGCCAGCCCAGGCTACTGCCAGGGGGACGGGGTCAACTGAACCAGGGATGCCTGAGACAGCTCCTGCACCAACCCCATTTAAACTAAACACTGTCCCCCACCGACATTTTCCCTGGACTTCCACACCTCAACCATGACCTAAGCGGATGGTTTAATAACAGCACAGATACGCTTCCAGGGTTGTCACCCACTATCACTTTGCAAGTATACAACAACTTCGTTTAAGGGTGATGGAATCAACCGACTTCTGCTTCACTTTAAAAAGTTTTTAAATTACTCTCACTTTTAAAATTAC
Source organism: Argya squamiceps (assembly GCA_037834095.1). Lineage (NCBI taxonomy): Eukaryota > Metazoa > Chordata > Aves > Passeriformes > Leiothrichidae > Argya > Argya squamiceps. Next base: position 126,174 of record JBBMKD010000005.1, read on the forward strand.
TCTCACTTTTGAAAGGAAAGATGGCAAAAATCTAACCCAGAATAATTTTAACGGCTGTAACAGAAAAGGCAAATAAACTCCTCCGTCGCCCTCTCCCCCGCGCAGTAACACTTCATGTTTAAAGCCACCTGGGTTTGTTCGTTAGTTTTTAACTCGGTCCTGATTGCTAAGACAAGAGAACTACTCCTCACGCAGATCATTTCCTTCAAATATGTTTGTTGACCACCTTTTGCACGAATAACATATTTCCACATTTCTTAAGAGGCACTTTTGGCTTTGAGACTCACGACGTTCCCCCAGACCCACTTCAGTATAACGAAGGTTGCGTCTGACCGAGAGCGGGCAGGAGTCACCGCGGTCGGGACCGCCCGTTCTCATTCTCTTCCCCGCTTCCCCCGTCGAGTCAGGAACGCGCAGCCCAGAGCAAGCAGCATCACCCGAAACACCCACCGCAGCTTGGGTTCCCTCTCTGTCCCGAACACCGCGAACAAATGCGCTGGGGATCTGCATTCCCATGTCCGCGGCAGCTCCGGGGAGGGGAGGGCTGAGCCGTAGCGGAGACCTGGAGGGCTGTGCCCTCGGATCCCACCGGGCCCAGTTCCCCGAGGCTCTCCGGGCACTGCCGGGCGGCCCGAGTGGGCTCTCCCCGAGCGGGCCGCCCTCAGGTCTCCGCGGTGGGGGAAGTCGCCGGACGAAGGGGCCTCCGGGTCGGGCGCCTTTACCTTGAGCAGGTACTTGTCCACAATCTCCAGGCCGCAGCTGCTGCACACGCACTTGCCGGGGGCGCAGCCCGAGCCCGAGGCCATGGACCGCGGCGATGAGGAGGGCGACAGGGCAGCGGAGGAAGAGCAGGAGTCCTCGTCGGCTGCTGCGGGGCTGTCCTGAGGGAGCGCGGGGAGAGCGCGGTCAGCTCCCGGCCGCGCCCAGGAGCCCCGCGCCGGCCCGGGCTGGCGCACCAACAC
>JBBMKD010000005.1:132826-145462 GCA_037834095.1 Argya squamiceps
ACGGGGACGTGTGGAGAGGGGGCGGCCGAGGCCGGAGCCGACAGCCGGCAGCGTGTGGGTCGACCCGGGACCAGCCGCGGCTGCGGGAGCGGCTCGACGGGCATCGGGGCTGTCCCGGGCAGAGCGGGCGGGCAGCCGCGGGGCCCGAACTAGACCGCAGCCTGCTCCTGGCCGCGCCGGCGATTGTCCCCGGGAGGAAAGACTCGAGCCGGCCAGGGGTTTGGCAAAGACGAAAGGTAGCGGGGCAGCGCCGGCGGCTGCAAGTTCCCGCGGAGGAGGCTGGCTTGGCTCCTGGCACCCGGCCGGGTGTCAGCCCCCGCCGAGGGGGCACAACCCGCCACCCTTGTCAGGAAACACAGCTCCCTTCCTCACAGAACAACAAACGCTTTTCAGAGAAAAATCAGAGTTTCAGGGCAGATTCATCTTTCAAATTCTTCCCCAGCCAGTTTATGACTGTGTCTTTATACAGGATGTATCAAAGGGAAAATACCTGTTGAAGATCGAGCACATTCGGGACTAGCGAGCTAGAGATGTTTTGTTTAGTAAGTTGGCAAATTGGGAAGGGAGATCATGAAAGAAAAGTGATTAGTTCATACCAGGTCTGAAACACACCGAGAGGCTCCAGAAACAAGATCTTGGTTTGCTACCCACAGGCTACAATTGACAAAACGGTTGCATGTGTCTACGAGTAAATCAAGATTTACAGTTTTGTAACTGGTGTTTACAAAGTGCTGCTGTAATTCTCCGAAATAAAATACATTTCTTTGGAAAGTGCAGAGGCTGCAAGTTTTAAGTAGCAAGAAATGCTGTGTTCTAAGTAGAAATGAGAAATCTTATTCTTCTTGGTGCTTACAATTTTTAAACTGATGTGGCAACATTAACCCTTGACTGACACAGAACTGAGTGGGGAAATTTTGGCTGGTGCCAGAGTGATGTTGATCTGGAGGAGAATGAAATGCCTGAACAGTGTATGTTTTTGCTCAGACATTTTTTATTGAGCTTAGTGTCTGAAAGCAGTCCAGTGCTTTTGGGCAGGCGCCAAAATGGGGGAGATGTCATGTTAAGTTTAGCACAACTCTCTTTGTCAACCTGCTTGGTTCGAGCTGTTTTCTGAGTTTAACTAACCTGTTCACACAGGAAAGGGTACTGGTCAGGATTTAAAATACATCTTTTATCTGGGAGTACATGGCAGCTCTAGGAAAAATCATTGTTCTGTGGTACCTTGGTTATAATTATGGAAATCTGGATCCAGTCCTAGTGCTGCAGTCAGCAGTGCCACAACTATTGTGTCTTTGCTTTTGAAGGACAGCAAGGATGGGTTTCACTGAGCATATGTGAAAAAAGAAAAAGTAACTGAAGAGGTTGATTACTTGAGCAGCATGTTTAACAGTGCAGTCTTGTTCACCCCACTGCTCCACACAAAATTACTCATCCCATTTTTGGGGCCCAGGAGATGCTGTGCTCTCATTGTGCACTCTCAGTACTCTTTATACTCCACAACACAAATCGACAGAAAATGAACTTTACTGGTCATCTAAGGTAAGCTTCTGTTTGTTGCTTCAGCTTGAGATTGCAGAAGGACAAGAAAGTGACAGAAGGAACCACTAATTTTAAAAACAACTGTTCATTTTAATATATATTAGGATACACTTAAAGAGGACTCAGCTCTGGCTGATTACCTGAAAAAAAGTTTATATACAACAGCACTTCATTGTTTAATGTTCTGCTGTTCCTTGGTACCAATCTGAATGTTGGTACTTGAGCGGGAGAAAAATTATTTCACCAACTCTCAGGGAAAGAAGGTTTGATGGATGAAATAAAACTTAGAATTCAGTGAAACACTGACTTATCATCAGGGTTATGCAGACTACAATATTGTTGCGATTCTACTGCTCTATTATAAATATCCAAACACTTACACCCCCCTCAATTGGCTGCTGGTGACACTGAGAAGCAGATTAACAAAACAAAGAATGCAATGGGCCCATGATCAGTGTTTTGTGGCTCAGTGTCACAAAAGTAAAGCTCTTGCACTGCCAGGCTCCTGCCCACTGAAAGTCTCCCTGTGTGTGGAGTCCAGTCGGGCTGGAGCCCAGGATTTTGGCAAAGTGGAAAGACAACTCTGTGAGTGCCTGCTGGCTTTGTGCCTGTCACAGCAGCAGATGTGAGGTCATCAGGGTCTGGTTTTGTCTCCTACTTGGCTGCAAACAGAGTGGGAGGCATGGCCCCTCCCTGCCTTGTTTACTGGTTGTATTCTGCAATGTTTTTGCAGATATTTCTACTGTTAACTGTGGAAAATCTGCACTTTCTGGTGAGACAAAATCACAGAGGGTTCAGAAATGGAAACTACATTTTATGCCATCTTCACTGCAGTTCATACCAGTGTTTTGGGGGCTTTTCATATGATGTTTGATTGTTCCCCACGTTCTCATGATACTGCTTTATGTCTGAATGTTGGTGTAAAGTGGGATATGCATGATCCCATAGCAAGTATTTCAGAGAGCTAAATCTCTGCAGGGGTACAAGAGGAGAACATATGGATTCTATTCAGTGCTAGAGGCTATGAATGTGCTATTCAGCTATGATATGTGTGATTAGATGATATATACAAAAAGACTGGAGTCCAAGCAGACAGCTATTACATCTAAGAAGGTGTTGGTATAACGAAGGACTCCTTCCCACATTGAATGAATAGTGAATGTAGATTAAGAATGTTGATTGTACAGCAGAAAAATGAAAATGTCAAATGTACAGTGCTCATCTAACCACAAATACATCTTCTGGAGCAGGCAGAGGCAGCAGTTAGGACTCATCCCTGCAGTAAGAGGGTAACTGGTGTGGTCTGTGATGACACTCCTCGAGGGGACTTGTTCTGGCATATGTTTTGGCAAGCATATCAGTTTACTGATATGTTTGCCAAACTGACAGATGAGGTACCTTTCTCATTGCCTGCTGCCGTGGGAAGAGTTAAAAGCTTTCTCTGCAATGTTTAATTTATGCTGTTTTCTGCCATGTGGAGAATTTGTGGTTAGCATCAGTTGTATCTTTGTGCATTTCAGGGGAACAACACTTTCTCTCTGGTGCTCAGGCTGCCTGAAAATCAACAGCTATGTTGATTTCCTTTCTTGAACTTCTCATTTATGCTGCACAAATGAGAAGCTCTGGCTCTTATCAGGCAATAGGAGCAGCCCAAGAGTGCAGGGTCACATTTGCCATCTTCAGGGGAGAGGTTTGTCCACCCATGTAGGGGAAAAGTCTGGGCACCATTTGGAGAAAAATGAGATGAGAAGTAGTTAAAACTTCCTTTCACTGATTATTCCAAATAGCAGTTTCTGTGTAATCATCTTTGCACAGTGCTGAAATTGTTGAGCAACTTTTTAGCCTAAGAAACAGTGGAGGTGTTTATCTTGGAGTCAGTGGGGACTGTGCACTTTACACACTTCCCAGCTCATAACAAATGAAAAGCTTTGTTTTGGTTTGGCTTTATCTGGATGTGGGAATTTCTGATTAGGATTTAGAGAGAGGACTTAAAATTACTTAATTGTGTTTTGTGTACCTCTTATTTAACACTACAAGCAAAATAAATCAGAATGGGATTAATTCATTTTAATTTGTTGTTGCTACCAATTATATAATTAAGACCTCAAATACAGAAACACTTTTATTTGAGTAGGAAGAAAAATGTTTTAAAATAGGTGTGTAAGAGAAATAGAATTTATTTCAGGGTCAGCCTTAATAAATCGTATTATATATATTCCTGAATCCTGCTTTCTCTGAAGTTCATATCTCTAAAGAGTTCTGCTAGGTGCAGCTGAATCATGTCTTCTTTCTAGCTCTGCTGTCTTTCAGGGCTGTCTTTCAGGGCTGTAGAAACTCTGGTTTTACTATAAGAAAAAATCAAGAACCAAGTATGTTTTCACCAGTTTGATTTGGCAAATGAACTTACTTTTACCCACTGTGTAAGCACCAGTTGCATTTTGATACCAGGAGTAGTTGAGATAGGGCAGCCTCCTCTCCAAGTGCATCTTTGTGCTTTCATTGGCCACAACATCTCTCATTTTCTCACAGAGGATGAGGCAAGAGATTCCTTCAGGCTCACTTTCAGAGAACAGTTAAACACCTTCTGGCAATAAAAATTCATAATTTTGAAGCTCAGCTGAGATCATCTGCTCCCACAAAATGTGTTCTTCAGGGTTAGTATCAGCCTTTAGCCAGGTGTGCCAGGAGGCTCCTTCCAGCTTGGTCCAGCAGAGAGAACAGCTCCCATCTCCTTCAGGGTCACCTGAAGAACTGTCCTCCTATGCTGAGTGCCTGTGGGTCACACTGGTGCAGGATTTGCCTGTTTACAGCCCTTTTTCTCTTGTTTTAGGTGTGAGGTGATATCTGGATGAAAACACAAGCTCGTGGATCTGATGCAAAAGGCTTTAAGGTCCGTGGTCAGGAATGAAAAAAGAAACAGAATTAGACCAGCTCAGTGCATGGAGGTTTAAATATATTCTGCACTACATATGTATGCCTCCTTCCATTTAAGCTCCCAAATAAAACCAGTTATTGTAGGAAAACATTGGAAGGATGACAGATGCAGTTAAAGGTGTAATATCTTCTTCTGCAAATGGGATACTGGAGAGAGCTTAACATTCTGTAAAAGTGACATATTGTTTCCCTAAATTGTTTCACAATGCTTGTGACAAGCTGATTTTTAAAGTGCTTGTCCATCAGAAATTTTCTGCCTGGTGCTGGTGTAAAATCACAATTGTTTATTGTGTTGAGATGGAGCCAAAGTTCTCTAACCAGTTAACTGAATTTTGCCTGTGTCACGTCCCATGCTTCTCAAGAGGGGCGGAAAGCAGCTGTGCTGTGGAGGAAGGGGTGGGATGGGTGTGCTTGTGCAGGAGAGGATTGTGACCTGGACACTGTCCCCAGGCAGGTGGCCTGGTCAGAGCTGCACACCAGCTGGGCTGTGCCTGCACTGCCACAGCCCAGACACACACTGAACATGTAACATATTTATCAGATATTTTCAAGGTAATTGCTCCTAGAAGGATTATCAGATTAAGTGCCAGTCATCCTAGATTTAGCTAATTTCATCTATTACACTGTCAAAATATTTTTCTATAAAAGGTCAGGGATCAGGCTGCCTTGCTTCTGAAATCAAGGGCATTTTTCTCTTGAGCTGAGTAGATGAGCTGTTCCACTGTGCTTCTCAGAAGTGAAGGAACTTCACATTTTCTCAAATGTGCAGGGCAGCACCTCAAGGTCAGAGAGCAGGTATGGGCCCAAGTGTTGAACTCGGTGTGTGCATTTTATTGGGGTCAAAGCAGCTGACAGGGCTGGCAGGGCTGCCCATGCACTGGGTGCCCACCCCATGGACAGCCCTGTGTCGTGGTGCCCCCTCCCTCCTGTGCCACAGGGGACTGGCTCCAGGTCGTGCACACAGGAGGGGAGAGCTGGGGCTAAATCCTGTGTGTACCCCCCGTGCCTTGCCAGGATAACAGCGCTTGTTTTTGGCAGGTGATGCTGCCCCTCAGCAGCTCGAGGCATTATCAGTCTTGATTCAAAGCCTTAACGGCCTCTGGAACAAGCACTTACAGCACTGTACTGTCTTATTTATTTACTTGGTAGAAGAGTGCAAATGAATGACTGTTGTTCAAATGCCTCCAAATCACAGCTCTCGAGCATCAATCTACCATCTCCCTTTGGTATTTTTGTTTTCCTTTGGGGAGCTGCATTTTGACTTCAAAGTGAAAACTTGGGCTTTAAGGCTGACAGATGCCAAAGAAGGGTATTTGAAATCCCTGAGAGCTTTCCAACCACACGCCACAAGAGATGCTCTCCCACTCAGACAAACCCAGCCCACAGTCCCTCTTCTTGCAGAAAGAGCCCCCCACAGTGTTCCCCTCAGACCTTAATGAGTTTAGTCTGCAGGATTTCCTCTTCCGGTGACATTATCAGGAGAAATTACCCCATTCCATTACCTGTGGCCAATGAAGGCTGACAGGCCTCTCCCAGACTGTGTCTGACGCCCCCAGGACAGGGAAGTGTTGTCTGGACTTAACCCTTTGAGGCTGCTCTCACCTCCACTTTCCAGCTGGCTGCAGTGGCAGTGCTGGGGCTCCCTGTCCCAGCTCCTGGGGGCTGTGAGGCCTGCCGTGCTTTTTACATGCCCAGGGGAGAGGCTGCAGGGAATTTGTGTTGTCGTGTGACATCCAGGGGCACAGGATTACATTACAGCCTAACACCACTTTTTTATTGAGTCTTTTCCTTCCCCTGTGATGTTACTTTGCAACATTCACTGCGTGGATATGTCATCCATTATGACAGCCTGGGAAGGGTGCACCTCAGGAGTGCTCAGGACTCTGATGGCTCCACTTTACATCTTTTGGCCATGGCCACAGCTAGGTGCTGCCCAGCCTATGTTATGTGACTCAGAACAGTGTTGGTTTACATCTACTCTATCATTCTGTATCTACTACAAAATCACTACACACAGAAATTCAGGCTTTTCTGTCTGTACTACTAGAGTAAGTAATGATCCTCTCTGCATGGCCTGCAAGGGTTCTGTGAGTGCTAAACCCTTGGCTAAAACCATCTACCTAACAAAAGATAGGGAGACATTTTTGCAAGGGGGCTTTCCTCAGTTCTTGTCTGATAATTTTGGGTAACAGAAAGTGATGTCCTGTGGTGTCAGCCTGGGAAGGATGAAACAAGGTTCAGGAAAGGAATCATATTGTGATATTGTGGCTTCAGTGCTGGGTTTACAAGACTCTGCAGGGAGGACTTCTGGGAAAAAGGCAGTGTTGGGCTGCTTGGAGGGTACCCAGGAGAAACATCCTCCTTCCCAATCCTAACTTCACCCCACTCTGCTGACCCTCTGTGGGGGCCTGCAGGGAAGGATTTGATGTGGGTTTTAGCAGCAGTAATTGTGTCTTGTGTCACCTTCCTCTCTGGCCCAAATGCTGGATTTCTGGGGAGCTTTCTGTGCCCGTGTCAGCTCAGTGCTGAGCTGCTCTGCAGGGAGCACACCTTGCACAGCTCCAGACCTATAACTTGGACATGGAGGATGGGAGGGGCATTAATGTTTCTTGTGGATCCTTTTCGTTTGTGACTGCCTCCTTTCCTGGGGAACAGAGTGCCTTTCCTGCTCCTGTGAGGCAGCAAGTATTAAACCCTGCCTGGGGGGCCCTGCTGAAGATTTGCATTTCTATGTCTGCTTCTGATTCTTCAGATTTTCAGAGGCTTCATTAGCCCAATCACCAGTTTCACTGCTTGGAGAATTATTCCGTTTTTTTGTTAATGGCAGGCCTTCATGTAAATCTTGAATTTGGCTTCTCAGTCAGTTTGGTAATTTTTATTGGGGCTCAAAAGTATTCCATGGCTGGAGGACATGCTCTGTGTAAAACCCACAGCTTCATCTGGTAGTCATTTGTCATTTACCAGGCTTTGGGCTTGGTAATGCCAGCTCAGCTCTTTGGTAATGGTTTGGTAATGCCAAACAAAATGAAGACAAGGGAATAAAATGATTATCAGAAAAGGTCTTAGCAATGTTGCAAACGAAATAAACTAAGAATAGGCTTAAAACTAAGATGAGGATATATATAAACAACTGCAAAAATTACAGGGACAGGCAGCAAGGGAGTTCAGATTTCCCCTAGACTAGAGCCCTCTTCACACTGAAACGTTTTGGTATTGTCCCTCAATATGTGGGATTTTGTGGACCACCAAGATAAAATTTTCTGTGAGCCTGGAAAAATGGACTTGTTTCTGTTTTGTGTCCTTTGCCTACAGAACAGTTGGAAGTCCATTTTCAAATGGAGTGCCTAAATCCACAGAAACTTGGAAAAAAATGCAGTTAATGAAAATTTTGGGTTGAAGGATAGAGCACAACAGGTGAAAAATTTTGTGTTACGTACATAAACTTCAAATTATCATATTTAATTTATATAAGTCTTTGTTGTTCCTTTACCCTACCACTACTGGGTTTTTGTTTAATATGCACATTTAGGCAGAAGTTGTAACTTGATGTTACAAATTAGAGGTTAAAAGATAATGCTCATTCAACGAATACTTTATTCAAATAACAGGCACTTATAGGGCTTGTAAATTGTTTGAGATACAATTCCACAGCTCTGGCAGCAGACAGCGGTGAAGGGAATTCTCTACAACTTTTAATATGCTAATTTAGTAATTCTTTTTCTCAGCTGTGTAAGGTAAGTCAGTAAAATTTAGTGGAGGCAGAAACAGAGATGCAGGGAGATTAATGACTTTCCTGGGGTTCTGGAGGATTGGGGTATGTTGGCCTGGTGCCACCCCAGCAGCACGTGGTGCTGTGGGCACACACAGGGGGTGTTTTTGGCTGGGCACCATTGTGCAGAACTCTGACAGAGCTCGCCCTGTGTGGAAATGGTTGTGCCAAACATGGGTCAGAAAGGTGGAGAGACAGCCAGGGAGACAGCCTCATCTGGGCTGGGTTTGGGGGCAAACATGCTGGGCCAGAAGCAGCTCCTGTTTGTTCAAGACATTTGCAGCTGAGTGATGAAGTCAGTGCCCAGTGAGAGCCACAGCTCTGCAATCCTGCTGCAAGATACCTGACATGCAGCTACTGGCTTCTTAAAGGTTTTTTACCTTCTGGTAGAAAGCAGCTGGACAAAGAAGCAGCTGTTCTTGTAAACTTACACTTGTCTAGGCTCCAGCCCTTCTTGTGATGTCCCAGTTTTCTCAGTCCAGGTATCCTATACACTAACAAACTGCAAGGACTAAATTTTCTCCACTTTATCCACTGCCCTTGTCATGGTTGTCTTTCCCACAATTACTGCTACTGCTTTCATCCCTTACTCTCCCTTCCAAAGCCACTCTTCCTCTTCCTGCCTTTAATTTTTCTCCTGCTTTGAGATGCATATTGCCTGAGCTACTTTTCTCCTGCTGTGCTAAATTGGCCCTTGAGGAAGGCAATGCCTTCCATCATCACGTATCATTGCTGATTTTCCCTTGCAGAGAGGAATGACTGCTGTCGAGGGTGTCCTGGCCCTGATGATAGGTGGCTTGATGTCTGTTATGGTTGTAGTCCTCAAATACATGAGCAGCAAAAATTTCCTTCTCTTATGGCCTTTTTATTCTTTCTTGAATGTGCACTGAGAATAAGGAACTTAAAATGAGCTGGCAGTGGCTGAATAGCAGCACAGTGGAATATATTGCTGTCTGGAGGCAGAATGCTGCTGCTCTTGGTATGAAATGTGCTCCTGCCTCCCATGTGCCCCCACCAGATGTGCAGTACTTGTACGACTTTAATGCTGGTGAAAAAAGGAGGGTCTATCTCCTTGATAGAGTTAATGAAGCTGTTAAATAGTGAGCCAAATGGAGAACTAAGATCAAAGAAATGTTGTTTTATTTCAACCCTCAAGATTGATTTCCTTGGCAGTGCTGTAAGCTGTGCTATGTACAAAGCTAACTTCAGAAGTGTTAATGTGAACTGATACCTGTAGGGACAGCACAATCAAACAAATGTCTGTTTATTACGCCTGAACCATTACTTAGTGAAAGACAGGATCCATTTAGAGGAGAAGATGGGTAAAGGAAGACAGCTGCGATGCTAAAGAGATGTAGAAAGGTAATGATAATTTAGAAATTGATTTATATGATGTATCTGTAGAACAGTGACAGATATACTTTTTGATATTTGGGAAATGTAGATTTCCTTTCCATGCTGTGCTCTCACAAAAGCATGGATCTGGTTTTCCTACCCATGAAAATATAGAGGTTCACCACTCTGAAAACTCTTCTACATGTTTTGGTCACGTGTTGTCCTACTTCCAATTATTTGGGGTCATTTGAACTGAACAAAGTCTGTAAATGTGGTACACTTACGGCAACTGCTTGAGCAATTAGGAAGATAGGTTGATTCTGAATTCTGAAAAGATTTTTGGTATGCCTTGATGGATTGTTTGAGGATGTATAAGAAGCAAAGAATGTAATAGGGCTCATCCTGGTTTGTTCTACACTGGGGTCCATCCCGATTGCTGTGGTTTGGTCTTGGTGGCAGCCAAGCCCTGCACAGTGACCTGCTGAGAGGCTGAGGTGCACTCAGCGTCCCCCACTGGTTCCCTCCCACAGGGGCTGGCTGGGCAGCAGCTTATGCTGGGTGTCAATGAGTGTTTACCTCTTGTTTGGTTTATTGCTGACATTTTGTGTATCTGGGCCACAGAGGTTCACAGCTGCTTTGTTGGAAAGATTGAGCAGAGCAGGTAAATAATTTGGTGGCTGCTGCCATCTTTGGAGGCATTCAAACCTGATCTGCTTTCAAAGTGTCCCTACTTTGAGTACAGATCCCTAGATCATCTTCTAAGGGTCCTTCCAATCAATTTTATTTAATGATTTGTGATAAGAGGAATTTACAAGAAAAAACTGACTTACTCGTTTATCATGTCTAGTTATTTCTTCAGCATATCCTTTTTTTCCTACTGCACTTCTCTGAGAATACCCCATTTTGATTAACTCTCTGGACGTATTCTTGATTATTTAATGGCATGTTTATTACTTATTCATGTTCCCCCAGATGAAAGAGTCAAAATCCAGGCTAGGTGGCTGCCTATGAGTTACACACACAATCTGAAAATTGATATCCATTAATTTTCTTAATCTGAACCATGGGGTCTATCTAATATTTTTGTCCTCTCAAAACAAATGACAGTGCCATTTCTAAGCCTCTCTTAGTAGAATAGAGGAAATGTGCATTGGAAACAGGAAAGACAAAAAGAAAATATTTACATTTCTGAACAAAATATCCATCCAAGCAAGTAATTACTGTGAGAAGGATGGAGGGAATGCTTGTGAGACCTCGCCAGATAAGAACATCAGGGAAGGGTGACAACCTGTCTCCAAACTGAGAAAGTATAATGTAATGTTCTTCACTGCATGTAAATAATTAATAGAATAAGCACAAATTAATTGTGACTCCAGGAACACTTTGAAGGCACATCAGTTTTTCACACTAACAAACAATCTTGCTGCTACTTTCACAGAGCCAGAGAGGCTGGCTGTGGTTGCAGGGACACCAGAGTGCCTGTTCTCATTGGGAAAACCTTCACTCTCACACAGAGTAAACTGCACCAGGCTGAGGTCTGAGTAACTCCCACAGCCTCTCTGGGAAGCCTACCCCAATGCCAAATACTCAACAAACTTTCTGCCTTAAGATGACTTCCAACTCTGCCTCAGATATGCCGACCTCATTAGAACTGGGTTTGTGAGAGCCCAGGAGGTTTCAGAGGGCCCAAGGTGTCCCTGCTCACTGCCAGCAGCTCTCCTGGCAGCCTGAGCTCTGCGAGGGCTCTGGCACAGCCTGGCATGGGGGGTCTCCACTTTGGCGGTGTTTCTGGACAGATTTCTGTGCCAGCCTCCCTCCAGGGTGGGTGTCTCCTCTGCTGCCAGCCAGCAGAATTGCCCAGTTCATCTGTCTTGGTCATGTTTGGGACGGGAGGTTTGAAACCTCAGATTCCGAGGTTTTACTTGAAAGTTTGACAGTCAGAGGGAAGCTGATCTAGACTGCAGCTGAGGATATGATCCAGCTGGTTTTGTGGTGTAGTGGGCTGGGATGAATCAGCACGTGAAGTATCTGTGGGCATATGGGTGATCTCTTTATGGATAAAACCAATTGTGAATTAAAACTGATTGGAAAAAAGGAGAGCCACAAAATGAGAGTCTGATGACAGGATCAACTTCTATTAAGCTATCTGCAATTCAGAGCTCTTAAGATACAAAAAGCAATCTTGATTTAAAAAACCAAATAAATCTCCATTTTTTTTTTTCTGGTTTTCCCATGCTGTAATTCCCAATGTGTAACCTGAGTATAAAGGAAAGACCGCTGCTGAACTTTTTGAAGCCTTCATTTAGCATTTGTATGAAGAACATTAAAAGAAATAGTACAAACAAGTCGAATGTATATAAGGAGTCTTAGAAGATTGTATCACAGATAAGGAAAATGCTCAGAATTTTCTTTTTGTATGTGTAATGCCTTTGCAACCTACTGGCAACATTGTTCCCTGCATGAGGGCCCCCTAATTATTTCATCATGCAGCAGGAAATTCTGGTAGGTTATATATAAACAGCCCGAGGCAGAGACCTCGTCATCAGATAGAGCGTGACATCTGACATCTGTGCAGCCTGCTGCTCACATGACACCGTCACCCGGGCGGCCCGGGAGCGATCGGGAGCACGGGGCTGGCTAGGGCTGGCAAAGGCTTCCTCTAATCCAAAGATAAAACTTCCTCCCTTCCCTTTCTGGCGGCCACATCCCGTCTCTCTGCAGCAGGCGCGGCCGCGGTGCGGGGCCGGCTGGGGCGAGGAGAAGATTCCTGGCTCCGCTGCCCCCGGAGGTGTCCCCTGAGCACGGAGCGATGCCGCTGTCCCCTGTCCCCGTGTGCCCCCGGGAGAAGCCGAGCCCTGCACGGGCAGGGCCATCGGCAAGCTGCGTGTCCCCGCTCCGGCTGGGGCTCCATCCAGCCCGGGATCGGAACACCTCCCGGCACGGGTGGCATTGCCTGGGGCTTCATCCAGCCCGGGATCGGAGCACCTCCCGGCACGGGTGGCATTCCCTGGGGCTTCATCCAGCAAGGGAAAAATGAAAAGCAAGGGGAAATTCTCTGA
>JBBMKD010000005.1:145669-172184 GCA_037834095.1 Argya squamiceps
GAAGCCGAGCCCTGCACGGGCAGGGCCATCGGCAAGCTGCGTGTCCCCGCTCCGGCTGGGGCTCCATCCAGCCCGGGGTCGGAACACCTCCCGGCACGGGTGGCATTCCCTGGGGCTTCATCCAGCAAGGGAAAAATGAAAAGCAAGGGGAAATTCTCTGAAGGAGTGTTTTAGGAAAGCAGCAGCTCCTTGTTGTGACGTGTATTTTCCCCTCCAGTGTACATTTCCACTGTCTTCAAATACACAGCTCTGTTTCATTAATAATGTTACTGTTTGGACCTTCTGCTTTCTGCTCTCACCTGTCGTGGCTGTTTTGAATCAAACAAGGAAGATTTTAATATGTTTTTTTACTTTGTCTTTAACCTCAAGTCCAGTCCCAGAAAAACTTGTGTTCAGCATTTTTCTGAACTCTGTCCAAATCTGTTTACACAGGAAGATATTCTTTCCATTGCTGCATCTAAGACCACAATAAATTCCACAGGTTTTAGGAAACTGAGGATAGTAACAGTATTTGGAGGCAGACTTTGGATCTTAATACCAGATTACTGTGGCTTGAACTCTGGTGAATCTCCCTTCTTCAAATGTTTCATTATCAGTCCTTTGTCAAATTTCAGTAAATCAGTAATGCTAAGGATTTCCTGAAAAGTCAACTTTTTTTTTTTTTTCCCTTTGGTAAGTGACTGAAACAGGTTGAGTTTGTATGCTGTAACCAGCTGTTTTGAAATAAAAATATATCACAGACTGGAATTCTTTCCTGTTTTCTTCTGATGTACTCTTTACATCAGTTACATTTGTAATCAGATAATTCCTTCTTAACCCTTTTCTCTAATCTACCATTCCTTTATTGCATCTTCGTAAACGTCAATATGCACCCATTCATTTTAAATTTGAAGACTAACATGTAACATTTTTTGTACTTAGTAGAAGTTTGACATTTAGTCTCTGAAGTGAACTGTCTCCAAGCTCCACCCACATTATTAAGATTCTCAGATGATCCTGACCTTGTGTATTTGTGTTTATTCCTGACTTGGGTGATACTTCTTATCATCCCTTTGTTTCAGGATGAATAAAATGAAATGTCCATCCTTAAGGGTAGACTTAAGTCTTTAAGTATTTCTGACAAACGTAAGAACTGTTTAAAATTGTCCTTGTCCTTATAGGGAATTTGAATTTCCCAGTTGTTTAGCCTGATCTGCTAAAGAGCAGAGCTGAAATCTGGGTCCATTTTTTCCTGAGTAACTTTGCAGAGTGAACAATTTCCATTCCCTGTGTTGGGGAAATTCAGGAGATGGCCAGTGCTAAAAACATTTTTCTTTGCCTGCTGTTTCAGGTTCTACCAGGTGCTTTTTGAAAAACATACATTTGGTCATAGATTCGTACCTGCTTGGTACCTGAGAGACTTTCCCACAAAATGGAACAGGCTTTTGGGGATCTTGAGGAAGAATCAGGGCAATAGCTAAACAAAACCATGCAACTTCAGGTAAGGGAAATGCAGACTCAGGCTAGATGTGAACACAGCAGAGTTTTTTTTCCAGAAAGAGGATGACACTATTGTATGGTGTCACACTTTCTGATTCCAGTCTGGAAAGCCTCTATGGAAAGGTTATTGGATGTATATTTGGTAACTCTGAGCTCCTTGGATCCAAACACCCAGTAAATCTCGGCCTGATTACTGCTGGAGTTCACGGCATGCTGGGGGGATTTCAGGGGTGGAAGTTTGGCCACGTATTTTGGGATATTTGTTAGAACATGCTCTACTCTGAAGCTCTGCTTATTCCAGGTTCAGAAGACTTTTCTTCTCCACGAGGCAGCATGAAATTTTAATTAAATTTTACTATTTCTTTAAAATATATAGACAATTATCTGTGTCTAAGGCCAAATTCTGAGTAAAGTGTCCTGGGTTTCTGGAAAATAAAAAAGTATTCCCCTCGCATATTTGACTAGCAGGTCTTGGTATGGATTGGTGACTCTTGCAGTCAGCAGAGTGGTGTTTTCTAAAGCAGAACATTTTGTGTGGTTTTTCATCTGCTTTAACATCCCTTAATCAGCTTGGTGTCTGAAATCTGCTGGAGAAGTCTCTTGTATCAATGTCCTGCAAACGTAGATGTGTCTGGCTCAGGTGGCTTGGTCTCCTCGACTCTCTCTTAGTAACATGTGGTTCTGCTTGTGAAAAAAAGAGAGAAACACGTGGCTTAAATGAAGTCTTGGTTGGTGCAGCTCACAGAGATGGTATGTTTTTGGGCAAGTATATGGTGGAGTAAAAGGATGATTATTTATCACTCTGTCTCTGATCTTCAGGAGCGTCTGAAATCCAGAAATCTATGAAATCTATGACACCCAGTGTCAAACCAGTGGAGTGGGTGGAAGTGAAATTTGGTGTCATGGCATCTGGGAAGTCACGGTGAAGATCTCACTCTGGGCTTGATGCTGCTAACCTGTGCCTTTAAAAATCCTTCACTAATAAATGTTAAAATTTAATCACTAGTAATTATGTCATCAGCTGCATCTATTTGAAATAGCTGAGACTTAAGATGTTGAAGATTTTTAAGCAATTTTGCCCTTCTGCATTAGAAAGTACGTGCAACAAATACCTCCAGTTGCCTTAAAGTTCTTTATGTTCTCTTAGTATTTCTTCTCCATCTCTGCATTCAAGTCCTATATTTACTGCTACAGAGGAAAGAGAATTCTCTGCTCTTTAATTGGCATTATGTGAAAGACATTACATGAAACAGAATGGTAGAGGAAGAGACTGTATTCCTGCTTAAAAGGTCTAAAGATCCTTAGTTGGAAATAAATCCTAAAATAAAAGTCTTTGATATGGATGGAAATTTCATGAATGAATTTCTTTTCCTTTTTCCCTACTCCTAATGAAGAACACAAGTAAAATTGCAGATTCAAACACTTGAGTACTGAGGCAGGCAGGGGGTTGATTAGAGTTCTCTAATTATAACTAATGACAGAAATAACATGGGCTCCTGTTTTGCCTGGATGGCACAGGAATGGAGCCACTCATAGAAATACAGTTCCCCTTATTTTCTTTATGCCAGGTGGTACAAAAGTGACTCAATAAACCAAACTGTTGTTTGAGGTTCTCAGGGACAGCACCCTCAGTCTCTCCCAGCTCTGCTCTCTGGGTTCCTGGTGAAATGGCACTGACAGGAATGGAGAAGCAGGAACTGGAGATTGCAGCTGTTCTGCTGTTCTTGCTCTCCTTTTTTCTGCAGCCAGTTATGGACACCTTGCTCAGGGCTCCAGTTACTCTGACTTGGGCACTGTGGTTCTTCCATGTTGTACTGTTAGCAGTGGAATTCCTCTGACTGGACTGGGAATGATGCTGCTCTGGTGCTATCCTGAGAATCCCGGTGTGCATTTCGATATTTACCCATACTCTAGTCTGTGTGGAATCTCCTAGCATGGACATGACAGGAAAAATGGCTTTTTTTCTTGAATGTAGTCAGAATAAGATCCTTAGGAACACATTTCTCGCCCTGCACCCAGTAAGCTCCCGGCATTCAATCAGCAGAGCTGTCAGTTCAGTTCCTCAGTGCGGTGCTGCTCCGAACAGGGACCCGGGCACTGCCCCGGGGGAGCAGGGGCCGTGCTCTGCTGAGGGGCTCCTTCCATCACTGACTCTGCTTAAAACAAGATCTTCTAATCCTATTTGTTTTGTCTGCTAGTGAGCAGATCCACTGAAACAGGCACCTCATGTCCTAAAGCAAAATTTCCGTGCCGAGGGAAAGAGAAATGATAAATATTTTTGTTACTTATATTTCTCTGTCAATATTTATACAAACCGATTCCCTGGGTAACTGTGAGTGAAATTACGGGGTGGAAAAGAATCCTCGAGCTTCTACCTGGCCGGGTGTGGGGCACCCATGGGCAGCCCCCTGGGCTCGGCTGTCCCTGCCAAGCAGCTCCCGGGGTTGTCCTCAGGTGTTCCTGCGGGAGCTGCTGCAGCCAGTGGGAGACAGACGTGGCGTTCAGCTGCAGGGAGGGGCAGAAGAGCTTTTATTCCATCGAACACGGTGGGAACGACGAGACGCAGTAACAGGGCAGGAGCACAGGGACAATCTGGCATGCAGACCACAATGACTCCTCTCTTTTTTAATGTTTTATTTCCCCAGGGAGACACATGCTTATCAAAGTGGTGAAATGTATTGTCTCACACTTCCTTTAGTCTAATCCCAGAATCTGCTAGAAAAAAACCCTTCTTGTCGATGTGCATTGTAAATCTGTTTTGTTTAAATAGGGTTCGCAGTAGAACTTTGTGAATGTCAGCATTTAAACTTAGCATTTGTGGGTCTGTATGAATAACGTGGCTTCTCTCAAAATGAGAGTATCCACACACATGCTGTGTGCTTCCTTAAAGCTCAGGAGAAAATGAGTGTGCAATATATGGGGCTAAGAGTGACTGTGGAAGTGTGGTCTGACAGCTGCCTAAAGGGGACATCCACTAATAAACTGCAGTTACCTGAGTGGTCTCCTTTACTGTGATTAGAGAGTAGATTTCATATATTAAAGCAAATAGTGAGGCAGTCCAGCTGGAGGAGACACTGACGAGGGGAAGAGCTACTGAATTTTAGAAGAGTCTGATTCTTGCAAGAAGCTCAGAACATGAAACGTGCCTTTAATTTAATTCTTCAGTCTCTTTCACATTCAGAAAATACAGAATCAGCTCACTCATTATAGTCAAAGTGTTTGAGCTCCATACTCTTCCTGGGTCCTTTGCTTATCTTGCAAATCCATATGATTTAGATAATAAGGGCTGTGAAATGACTGTTTATTCAGTGAAATTGTTGGTTTTTTAAAGGCTCCTCATTAGACTATCAAGATGGGATAGACTGCATTTCTGCTTCAGTGGTCAGAAGAATTTCAGAGGCATGCATCTTCATTAAAAATTATGTACTTATCATCTTTCTAACAAAGAGATATATTTATTTACAAATAATATTTATATTTTTATTTACTTCTATTATCTTTATAACTTTTTAGTAATAGACCAGTCTATCAAATAAACTGGTGTGCTTTTGGGTCTTCTTTCAGTATAAAATATCACATCAATGACCCTGGGGATGTGGCGCATTCCACTCCTGATGCAACAGCTACAATTTAAACAAATGATGCATTGGATACATCTGGTCCAAAGTATTTCAGTTTGCTGCCAATGAAACAATGCATATCTCCAGTGCTTTCACCAGCAGCATCTTCTTCCATTTCCAGATTATGATTTCAGGGCTCCTGTCTGCAACAAACCAGAATATTTCCATACTAGGGGAGCTCTGTAAGTAGAGATAAGAAGGCAGAAAACCTCTGCTACACACTGCAGAAGTGAAGAGAGATCAATATTTTTTTTGGAAGGAAAATTTCTTTCTTCCATTTTTTTCTCTGTTGAAGTACAAGTTTGCACAGGGACAGTCACTTACAATTAAGTTCTGGGGATGTCATCACTGAGTGGAAAAGGATTTGTCAAATGATTGAAAGGTGCAATGCCTTCTCCTTGCATGTTTCAAAGAGAACCACAAAACTATTGGAGAAAAATGCTCAAAAACATTGTCACTTTTGTAATTTCCCCCTCCCTGGGGACTGCAAACAGCATCTGGGTAGCTGTGGGTCCCTGCTCTGGCTGCCAGCTCTTCCCAGGAGCACAGTCTTGAGCAGCACAGTTACAGAATTGTCCAGAACCAGATGGTGACATCGGAGTCCAAATTACTCACAACTGAAATGTTTTAGTCCTAAATTCCTCCCTGATGTTGCTCCATCAAAGCCAATTACTTTGGCCTCCTGAGCCAGCATCCTTCTGAACTTTACCAAACCTTTTTGGCTTGCTCCTGTTGCTCACAAATGGTTTTAGAACAAGCCCTCTTCCCCTACCACAGTCAGACAGCATGGTCAGTGGGCAAAGGTGTGTTACTGGAAAAGAGCTGTCCCCTGCCTATGGATTTACACTTGACCTGAAGAGATTGTGTATGATGTATTAGCAATGGGTCTAATAACGCTGGAAGGTTTTTAGAATTTACTTATTGCTTGCATCAAATTCTGCCAGCTGTTATAAATACTCTCTTCTCCAGAGAATGTAAAATAATACAGGGAGAAGAGTAATAATCTCACTCATTGGAGCCCACAAACACTTGGCAGCTAAGCCAAGAAGCAATGGTTTGGGTCAGCAGACAAAAGCTTGACAAGGTCCCTTCTTTCCTGGTCACTAGTGCAGATCCAGAGCAGGCTGACAACCCCCAGCTACTCTCCCTGGGGGATGTGGTGGAGCTGCCCAGTGTAAGGCAAGGGCTGCTGGAGAATGAGTCCTTCCTCCTGCAGCCTCTCCTTCAGCCACGCTGGAATTCAGCCACAAAGGTGAGGTCGTGGGCTGAGAAAAATGTGGGGAGGGTGAGATATGTCAGAGTAGGGCTGGAAACTCCCTGCCAGTGTCAGGGAGTTATAATAAATAATAATAAGTTATAATAAACAACAATAACCTTTGAGTTTATTATTTCCTTGTAGATGCTTTGATATGTGCCAGTTTCCCATGGACAGTGTGCTGTGCAGTGTTGTCTTACAGGCAGAGGCAGGAACACAGAAACTGTTTTTCTCCCCTTTCTTGCTTCCCACCCAGACATAACTGGAGTGAATTTCCCAGAGTTACTCCAGTTTAAAAATGGAGAAATGGGGGAGTGTTTGCTTAATGCAGTCCTTCAGAAACGATGTTTCCTGTGGCTTATGTCATCTCGCAGTGGCACATGGACCATGGCACAGTGCTGCAGTACCGCACTGGTTGGGAATGTTTCCAGCACTGCAGAGCTCAGGTCATGGTGAAGGGGAAGAGAACACAAATGTCTGGACTCTCAGTTTGTCTTTGGCCAGGCATGTTTGGAATGGGAGTGTTTGTCTTTGAGCCAAATACTTCTTCCCACAGGCTTCAGTTCGATTGTATTTACAATTTCAGGGGCTTCAGCTCTCTGCCAGGCATTTCAGGTGCTTTTTCCCTGTATTCCAGGAAGGAATACAAACCCACAGCACTGGTGATGAAATAAATAGTGGACCAAAATGTTCTGTCAAGGAGTCATCCTTCTGTTGGGAGAGGCAGGGTTTGTGGTGGGGGCTCAGCTCTGTGCTGGCCGTGGTGCTCCTCATGCTGATCTGTAATGCAATGCTGCATCTTCCTTGTGCAGAATAACATCTGGTAATGATGTTATTCTTATTGCATTCGTGTGTTGCACTGCAGTGTGGACCTTGGAAACACACAGCCAGCCATCTGATCCATCTTTTTCTGGACTCTACACATCCACTTACTCATCAGCTCTGAGGCATATTGACTTAATTCCCTCTGTTTTCTAATGCTGTGTGTGGTTTAATCACATCCCCAGGAAGAGGTGTAATTATTAAACCACAGGAAAGTTAATGACTGGTATTTGCTCTTCAGCATAACCCATTTCTGTGTCTGGGGTTTGGCATGTCATCCAATGGGAAAACCAGCTCTGAGACATAATCCTCAAAGCACACATGATTTTCTAGTGATTTATGCTTTTTTTTTTTCCCCCTTCACATCTCAGTTTTAACAATAGCTTTGCTGGTTATTTTAGAAAACTGTGTTTTCTTGATCAAGCTCACCGTGCTGAAAATTCTTCCTTGAAATTATACCATGTTTTATTTGGGGGATGGGTATTACACCATATGCAAACTATATTTTACATAAAATTTGCATACTTGTGAAAGGTTTCCTACAATACTCGTCCTTACACAAATGCATAATTCAGGGTTTTTTGTTAAATCAAGAGCTCCTAATGTACTTTGCTTATTATGTATAAAACCCCTAGGAAACTGGCTAACAAATGCTCAACATTTTCTTTACTCAAGGGATTTCCTGATAGTCTCTCCATAGCAGTTGTATATAAGTAGCTCTTTGTACCTCTTATGAATTCTGTTTGACTAACGACGCACTGAACTATAGCAAATTTTATATTCGTCAGAAGGAAGGGAATAGAACCCAACCAGAAAACAGGATTTCTGCTTTTGGTTGGTACTTTATTTAGGAAATTATGATCTAAAATCAAATTTCTGCTTTTTTGTCTAAGAGGTTCATGAAAAGATGATAACGATAATAATAATAATAAAAGCTTAGAAACAGGTATAAGTTTAATCATCTTTGTTAGTCTCCAGACAAAGTTTGAAAACCAAACAAGAAATTTGTCAGCCATGGGCAGTTGAGGAGTCCCCATCCCCAGAGGAATTTAAAAGCCCTGTGGACATGTGCATCTGGGGACAGGGGCTGGTGGCCTTGGCAGAGCTGGGGAATGCTTGGGCTCAGAGGTCTTGGAGGGTTTTTCCAACCCGAATGATTCTGTGATTCCTGGCAGAGCTGCTGCCTGCATCCCTTGCTGTTTGCACATGCCTGCCCCTGCCTGTGCCCTGACATCCCTAAATCAGACACCAGAGGGACTTTGTTATGGACTTAATTAGGGAACAGTTAGTTTGGTCTAGGGGTGAAGGAGACTGGTGCAGGGACTGTGCTTTGTTTATTGTATTTGGGGTCCTAAGGTGGGGTAGGATAGTTCAGGAAATAATTGTGTGATGTGAGGGAAAACACCCATGAAATAGGTGAGCAAAGCTATCAGAACTGCAATGAGTAAACTTGAAATAACCATGTCTGTTTAAATAAACTGCTTAATAGCTCTGGAAATAGAGGGTTAGCAATATATTCTGGAAGGGAGATGACCGTGGTTTGCTTTGTAAGACTTCTATTCTTACCATGCAGGAAATTTACTTTCCCCCCTTTTCAGATGTTTATTCTGAGCTTTATTTGGGGCTACTCTTAAAAACTACAAAACCCATAAATGGTTGGTTCTGGTTTTATCTACAAACTCAACACTAGTGGTGTTTTACGACCTTCATCTTAAAGACTGTTTCTGATTTTATATATTTCAGTTCAAGAATGTCATAATTCCTAATTTAGACTGGCCTTGAGGTCGAAAACAGACTTTAATCCTTTTTGTTTAGGAATTTATGGTAATTTACACATCAGAGTGGATGTAAAAGCCTTCTACAGAACTGCAGCCCATCCCACCAGGGTCTGAGGATTGTACATGGTCTGGACCTGGGGAATCAAGATTTGGGATGGACATAAATCATAACCCTCATCCTTGGCTGCCTCCTCATCCTGACAGCTCAGTGAAGACAGGAAAATTGTCCCCATCACCAACAAGATTTCCCTGCTCCGCAGGTACATGAAGGTGGTGACCCCCAGAGAAGGTCCTTTCTGCACTGGTGGGCTGAGAGGGGTGGCACATGGGGGAGCTGGCTGCCTGCTGCCATAACTGTGTGCCTATGCAGAATCTTATTTTCTCTACGGAGAAAATCAGCTGGTTTCTCAATGAAAATGTCCCTGGCATGAGAATTGTTTGCATGTTTCAAGAAAGATGAAATCTAGGAAAGTGCTTTTGTTTTTGTACAAGTGCGGGTCAAAAAGAAGAATGTCACTATGGAAAAGGGAAGCAGTTGTTCACTTAGAAAGTTTGAAACTTGCTTTTGAAGCAAGAGAACATATTGCTATTTTTTCCCCTACTCTATAAATAACTCTTGGCAGGCAGAAACAACCTTGATTGCATGAGATGAAGTAGAGCAACCAGCAGGCTCTACAGCAGAATAAATGGCACAGTGCCAAGAGCTTCATCAAATGAATAATAGCTTCCACTTGACAATCAGTAAAGTGCCTCTTCTCCTGTGGATTTAGTTTTTAATGATGATTAGAGAGGATGGGCCCCTAAAATTTCTCTGGTAGAAATGACCTCCTATTAATTTCTGTTACTTGAAATGCTGAATTCAAAGCTATTTTACAGCTGCAAAGCCAAAGGCACTGACATAAAGGAACTATTATCTTTGTAATTGTAGCAACAAGTACTAAATTCGTCATTGATTAAGAGAGACTTTTAAACTTTATGATTCTTCTGTTGTCGATTTCCCCCACACGATGTTCTGGGCTGCCCAGATTGCTGTCCTTTGGAAGTAAAATGTTTGTTAAAGCGTGAAAGCTTATCTTCTGTATTAGGAGCCCTTCCTATAGTACTGCCTTTGTTTAATTTAATTCCTTCACGTGTTTTTTTCCTGACATTTGGTACTGATGGTTATGGGAAGCAGAGGGCAGGTTTCAGTACGTGGAGAGCCCTTCCCAGGAGCGTGGGCAGGGTGGGGGGAGAGCTCCAGCAGTGGGGTGCCTCACAACGAGAACAAGGAAGTAAATCCCAGTTGTCACTTTCCCCGTGAACAGAGAGATTCTCTCTGCTCTGCTGAGTGAAAAAACCTGGCGGTTTTAAAGCAGAAGGATTTAATTGCCTTGAAAACCGAGACTTGCAACACATCCCACGCAACTTTCACTTTTTGTTCTGTTTTGTTTAAAATGAAATTGTAGAAAGAAACTTTGGCGAATGCCGTTGGACCCTCCACGGTGTTGTTTTAGTGGGGACTCACAGGAAAGCTTGATTAGGAGTTCTTGATGAAATGTAGAAGCAACTTGGAGTCCAGTCTAGGCTTCTGTCCTTGGGTCGCTGCTGCTGCTGCTGGTGGCTCGGGACAGCACGCAGCACACAGGGTGCGGTAACTCGGTGTAATTTTGTGGAGTTGAAGATTACTCTGTGTGCTCAGCTCTGTGGTGAAGGTCCCAGAGGTGCCTGTGTCCCCCCCGGAGAGCCCCGAGGGACAGCAAAGGCTGTCTGGAGCCTGCAGCCTTCATCCCGGGCTGGAGCCTTCATCCCGGGCTGGAGAATTCATCCCGGGATGGCAACCTTCATCCCGGGCTGGCAACCTTCATCCCGGGCTAGAGCCTTCATCCCGGGCTGCAGCCTTCATCCCGGGCAGCACCGCGGGATGAAGAGGAGTCTCCCCCAGCCCTCAGCCCGGTCCGGGGCCGCGGCCACTGCAGGGACACCCTGGAGGGAGAGGACAGAGGGAACAGAGAGGGCGGAGAGGACGGAGAGGGCAGAGAGGGCAGAGAGGATGGAGAGAGCAGAGAGGGCAGAGAGGACGGAGAGGGTCCCTGCGAGCTCGGCCGCTCTCCGCGCTCCTGCGGGAACGGGAGAAATGGCAGAGGAGAGCGAGAAAGGAGACGGTGTACGTTAATTAATGATCGCCGGCTTGCGGCTGTTACTCAGTGAACTAAGTGAATGCTTGGGGTGAGTCAAATGTGCTCCGAAATGAATTTTAGAGCCAAAAGCGGTTTCAGAGGGCTGCCCCGCCGTGTCACGCTGTGATGGAGCATCAGCAGAGGGGTAAGGGTCGCTGTAATGGGAAATGTTTGTCGGAGCAGCTCCTCAGACCTGTCACTCACGGGGGTGCCTAGGTGTGCTGGATGTGACTCCCTGCGAGGGGAGCCCTCTATGTCAGTCTGAACCACGCTGATGGGCAGCTCTGACATCTATGGATAGTACCTAGAGGGATGCTGCACGGAAAAAACAATGAGAAAAGACTTAAGACCACTCTCCCTATCACTGCGTGTACCATTAAGATGTGAGGAAGAACTGAAAATACAAAAATTAAGGGAGTCAGTTGTAACTGCTTGCTTAGAATATTTTAAAATATTTTGTTCTGGATTTCTTTCTTTTGTTGTTTCATATTTTTGAAATTTGTAGAAAAATGATCAGTTTTTCATACTAAAAGACTGATTTTGAATAAAAATTTGGAACTGTAATTTAGACTTTTGAAATTGAATTTTGGATTGGATATTGAAACTGTCAGTTTTTCATAACTGACCTTTTTCCCTACATAGAAAATTACTGTTGATGAATCAGCACATTTTTTTATATAAACGTTTCTCTAAAGACACTTGGCAGGCAATATAAGTATAGAGAGCATGTAAGCAGGGATAGAAATTTATTTCCGGACCTGGTATTCGTCCTGTGGGAGTGGGGATTTTCTTCAGTTTTGCCACGAGTCAAAACCATCTTGCAAATCTTTTCTGTGGATGCTTCTTTTGGCTTCCTTAGCATGTTGTGTTATATTGTGGTTTTTTTGCTATGTCTACAAAAGCTGAAATGAGCGGTTTGGAACGAGAGTTTTGTGTTCAAGTGCTGTGCCCTGGGCTAAGGCTGGCACAGAAGTGCTTTGTGTGTGCTCCCAGGGCTGTGGAATTGCACACTGCCTTGGTGAACCCTGGCTGGGGAGCAGAGCCAGAGGAGTGGGAGGTGCTGCTGCCCCTGCCAGGGGAGTTTGGGGGGGATTCTCCTTTTTTTCTGTTTTTTCTCCTTTTAGCTGCTGCCAGCTGCACTAAACACTTGCACAGTCATGGTTATTGGCAGAAGCTGGATTTCATTTAGCAAGGATCCCATTTAGCCCTGTCACTTAATCTAGACTTCTCACAAATGATGTGTGGTCAGTTAACAGTGTTTAAACTACATTTCTCTGCCATCAGACGTGCACTTCTGGGAATTTTCACCAAAACTATTGGAGATACTTTTCAAGGCTTGGAAAATACAATAGAATATCCAACACTGACAACAATTAATTGTTTTTGTGACATGCCACAACACTTCAAAAATCATCTCCTGCTTTAAATTCAGGGGGCTGTGGGGCTGTTTTGGACGCTGCTGTTAGTGAGCACTTCTGTGACAGTGACCTGTGTGTGACCAAGGCAATGCTGAGCCAGGAACGGAATCCAGGCTGATATTTGTATTTTAATGTAAATTTAAATACATCTGGACCATTTCAGAGGCACCAGCATTGTCTATGCAGCTCTAAGTTGTTGTACATCTGTGAAAGAAAATAAGGTACTGGGTAACACCTCACCAGGGATGCTGCCAGGACATTGAGTCAAATTCAACTCACATGTGTTAGAAGTCCGAGTGCATTGTTTCAAGTTAATGAGTATATAGCTTTAACTCAAGACAAAAACAAAAGCTGAAACCAGGTGAATATGGCTTTGAACCGCACAAGAATTTCCCTTGTTTGCGGGGGTTAAGTTCAATTAAACAACATAATCAAAATACTTCATAAGAATGGTAAGCTTGAAAGTGTTTTATTCCAGTAGTGTGGCTTGGTCATTTTGTGGCAGCCTGTGACTCAGAAAGTGGCAAAAATAATTTATTGCAGGTATTAGGAATAAAAATGAGTTTAGAATAAAAATGAGTTTAGAAACCAATTCCTTGAGAAATTTCTGTGGTTTTTATGTTGTACAAACTAGTTGCACTCCTTTGGAAAACTTCGTCACAGAGATGGATTTTGTTTAGGTAATCAAGTTTTAGAGAGAATTAATAATTTTCCATATGAAATCTAACTCTTCTATATATATTCACATTTTTATAATCATTAAGAAAAACTATTATTTTTTTTTCTGGAAGGTTATTCCCCATTTCAGTCTCCATTTTCTAACTGCACAAAAGAAAAAAATAAAAGGCTCTGAAATAATATAATAATATTGATAATTTGATAATTGATGACTGATGCCTAACGCTTTTTTTATTCTTAATTGGCAGATCTTTTTACCTTTGCAATAGGCACCAGACCTTGAAATTAATAGAAATTCCTCCTAGTAAAAAATGACTTTTGGGCAGCTCTTGAGGGGAGGGAGGTGTACTTTAGTGTGCCTACAGCCCGGTGCCCACTTTTGCCTGGGAATTAGCCTGCAATTGTAATAGAAAACATACCCAAGTAATTTATGCAGCAGCTCTGGCACAACACCTCTACATGACTGTGCCAGAAGCATTTCTGATGTGAATTGGAATCCTGGAAGCCTTTGTGTGTGAGGTGGATGAGCTCCAAATTCAGGGTCTGCTCCCCCTGAGTGGCCAGAGGCAAATCCTGCCCCCACGGCTGCACAAGGTGACAAAGGTTTGGCTCCACTGACTAAAAAATGACAGCAAAGTCTTGGTTCACCTCCAAAGCCTTTTACTGGTGATGCAAAATCTTTTACTAGGCTGACTATGAATCTTGGCTTCTCCAGTGTGGTGTTCCTGAAAAAGTGCCTGAAAAAACCCATTGAGGATGGAGTTTAATCCTCTCTATTCCCAAGGGATTACTTCTGGCTAGAGGAAAATTGGCTGAAATATTCTAATAGTTTCCTGAAGTCAGTATGAATTTGGCTTGAGCTGGTAAACTGCAGAGCTGCAGTGTCTAAGAACTAGGGTGGAACAACAGCTATTCCAATAATCCCCAGGAGCATGGGTAAAAAATGAACATGTTCAGGGCTCTGCTTTGTTAACATGGGAGTAGTAATAGATGTGCACTGTGAAATTTAAGATCAGAACTTGTTGCCCTTGCTCTTGCTGTGGTAATCAAAATTATTGTATTTTCCCAGCATCATCATACTGATCACCCAAAATGCAAAGGCAGAACATGACGCAGTTCAGTGACTCACACCAAAGAAAACAATGCTTAATTATCTCCAATAAAAGCTGCATTTTTTGAGAAACTTAAGTCCCAGAACAGCCATGTTGAGGCAATCTGGTATTTATCAGTGAACACAGCCCCTGTAAGTGCTTGCCACAACATCTGGGGAAGACCTGATGGATCCCTGAGTGTCCACAGCAGTGTGGGGGTTTGTCTCTGGAGGGGGCTCAGCCTGGCCCACCCCTGTAGTGCTGTAGGTCCCTGGCTTATTCCCTTTCTCAGCCTGTTTCACTGTGCATGTCAGTGAGAGGACAGGAACGAGCTGTTGGAAACCCTTACTCACCCCAAAAAGCTATAACCACCCAAAGACCAAATTTAGGCTAATTATTCAACAATTGGATGGCAGAAATGCATTTTTGCATTTCAGGAAAAATGCACATCCAGAAGCAGCAGGGCTGTAACAAGGAGGTGAATCCTGCTGGTTGTGTCTGTGGTGTGCCAACACCTCTGTGAAAGGCTGACTGTTACTGCAGCCAGTTCTGTGGCTGCTGCTCAGTCACAGCCGTGATTTTTTTTGGCAGCAGCAACACTTTACCTGTTTCTGCTGGAGACCAAGCTGGTTGTCTCCTTCTCCCCAGACACAGCAGCCTCTTGCTCCTGGAACTGCCTTTTGCCCCTCCCTGTGTGACACCATCATGGTGGTCTGTAATGAGCTGCCTGAATGAAAAATACAGTAAAAACATGGTTTTTCCAAATGGCAGAGAAGAATCTCCAATCACAGAATTATAGAATTGTTAAGGCTGGAAAAAACCTCAAAGATCATCAAGTCCAACCATCATCAACCTCATGCTCACTACAAACCATGTCCTTAAGTAATACAGCCACATGCTCTTGGAACCCTTCCTGGAATGGTGACTCCACCACTGCCCACCAGCTGTGCCTGGGCTTTACAACCCTTTCCATGAAGATCTTTTTCCTAATATCTAACCTAAACTGCCTGTGGACCAACTTGAGGTCATCTCCTCTCCTCTTGTTGATGGTTCTTGGGGTTGGGTTCACTGGGGATAACACGTTCCCAGTCTTCAGGCAGTGTGTGGTCCTTGCCACTGAGCACTTCCCAGCCCCACTCCAGGCTTCCTAGGCTGGTGTGGTTTGTGATAAAAGCACAGTGAAGCCCTGAAGTGTGGAAAAAAAACCATGCTTTTACTGTATTTTTCATTCTGGCAGCTCATTTCAGACTGTTGTGATGGTGGCACACAGGGAGGAGCAAAAGGCAGTTCCAGGAGCAGGAGGGCTGCTGTGTCTGGGGAGAAGGAGACAACCAGCTTGGTTTCCAGCAGAAACAGGCAAAGTATTGCTGCTGCCAAAAACTCACAGCTGTGACTGAGCAGCAGCCACAGAACTGGCTGCAGTAACAGTCCCTTGAGAACCTGGGGCTGCTGGTGAAGGATTGTGAGCTGGGTTTGGTGCTGTGTTGCTCTGGCAGTGGCCCAGAGGGTGGCCAGGGGCTGGGGTGAGAGCAGACAGCTCGGGGCAAAGGAGGGAAGAGCAAAACCACAACACTGTTTCCCAAACCACTGGAATGATTCTCCTTGCTTTGGCACTGGTTCCTAAACTTCTCTCTGCTTCCATGGGACTTCAGTGGGTGTTTGAGCAGATGTTTGATTCCTCTCCTGGATCAGGAACCACTGAAAACAGATAAAGTGTCTTGTATAAGAGTATGAAAGGCAAAAGGATGGTTGGCAGAGCAACAGCTGAAATATTTTCCCTGTGCAAGAAGCAGAGAAATGCTTGTCCCCCCTTACCTGTCCATTTGATGACTATCAGGAAAGCCAGACAGCATCTGGATCCTCCAAGCCACTCAAAAGTGGCCAGCCTTTACTCAGAGCTGGGTGACTGCGTAGAGACATCTCATTTTTTGGTCACTTTGCTCATCACTACATCATATTAATGAAATCTCCAAGTGGACCAAATTTAACCTTCACTCAGGGATTGTTGTGTGGTTGTTCCTGCCTCCTAAGTTAAATGTATGTGTTTGATCATGGCTTTTTCTCCAGCCACAGACATATCCAGCGCAGCCCACACAGGTTCTCAAGAAGACCTCTGTAAACTGACATGTTTGCATGACTTTGGAACAGATTGTCATGGGTACTTTGGTCTTGGTCCAACAACAGGCATAGAATCATGGAATATCCTGAGCTGAAATGGACCCATGAGAACCCTTGAGTCCAACTCTTGACTCCACACAGAGCAACTGGAAAGTTAAACCAGATATCTGAGAGCTTTGTCCAAAGAGCTCTTGAGCACTGGTAGGCTTGGGGCTGACTAATAAATCTGTTATTTTAGCTGTTATTTTTTGTTACTGTAAGTAGCAAGTATGCAGTGTTCCATGTTGGTACCTCGGCAAGTATTTTATAGGTGAGGTTCCAGCACTCAGGAGTGTACAGCCTAATTCCTGAGTTGGAGAACTTTCAGGAATAATTTGCAGTGGTGAAGAGGACTCTTGTTCAGCTGTTAACTTTTAACACTGAAGAGCAAATGGGGCCTTGACAGTCAAAAATGCTGAATAAGTTGAATTTTACAGGAGATGCCATGATGAACAATGCTACTGTGACCTTGCTGTTTATTGGGCTGGGTTTGTAATACCACAGAGTTTTGGAAAAATCATTTCCATATGAGCACTGGTGTGAGATTTTACTTTCTGAACATACCTTCCTCAGCTTGTCATGGTTTTCACTGCCATGGAGCTGTGAGCAGGAACCTATCTGTTTTCAATTGGTTGCCAGAACACTCACATACTTACACTGTGCAGTTAAAACTGATTTATATTGTGGATATGAAGTCGCAGTTACAAACTTTTATTGAATAATCATCATTGGTAAAGAAAAAAGCTGAGACATGCTGCAGAGAGATGAAATACCTCTGAACCCACGGGCTTTCATCTGAGTGGTGAAGTACAGAGCCATCTGCTATCATCCCAGGGGCTGAGAGGGGCCTGGAATGTTCCATCATCAGTCTGCTAGGAGATCTCAATCTGATACTGAGTATTATGGTGTATGTGATAATGGACGTTGGAAGGAAAATCCTGAATAAGGTCAAACCTCCCTTTGCTTTTCTCACCATGGTCCTGCTTCAGAGGGAGCTGTGTTCACTCACCACGACCCCACCCTGGGCACAGGGCAGTCCATGCTGAGCCATGTGTGCTTACAGCTGGAGGGGGACCTTAAACACCCCATTCCTCTGCTCTTCTCTTGGTTCTTGCTGGATGGCACAAGCCTTTGGGCACAGATTTGGTGTGGAGAGAGCCCTTGTGTTTGGCAAAGAAGGCAAAGGCTCTGGACATGAAAATTCAGTCCCCTGCTGTGGCATCTGTGACATCTGTGTGCCCTTGGGTAAATTGCCTCCATTCATTTCCTGCCAAATGGCTCACAACTGCATTTCTTAGGGGATTTACAAAGGAAAATATACCAGAGATGGGGAGTTTCTGTCTGAGCCTTGTCCTCCCTGAGGTCCCTGAGGGTTTCTCTTCTGCCAGTCATGGTGGGAGTCCACGGTCCCCCAGCGCAGAGGAAAGGTTTAGATTAACAACTGTGTATTCCTTATACTCACATCCACCTGTCAGGTTTGCTCAGTCTTCTAGCATGATTAAGTCGCCCAGGAATGAGTTGAAAGGGTTGGATTTGTAATCAAAACAGGAACACATGGCTTAGTTTCCTTTTACCTGTTGCAGAATGTAGAGCGTGGGGCACAATGTGGAGCTGGATGTAAACTTCCAAGAGGAACTGAGTAATCATCTTGGCAATACTGCCCGGGGCTCACTGGCTGCTTTTGATGCAGCTATAGGGTTACCAGAGGATTGCTCACATCCCTGTGACTGTTGGAACCCTGGGATTTTGATGACATTTCCTTTCACTGTCTGTATCTCTCCTATTCCTTTGTAAGAAGGCATAAGTTTTTAATTAGGTTAAAGGAGTCCTAGTCGTGTTGTTCCCTCAGATTCTTTCTCAAGAAATCAAAACTGAAAAGAACAGAGTCTTGACAGAACTTTGGCTCTGGTCTTTGGCTGATATTGAGTCAAAATGTGGTGTGAAAAGTGTAAGCTTACACTGCTTCCATCTGCAGTGAGTAATAATGGACTGCAGTGAGTAATAATGGACTGCAGTGTTGGGTTTGAGTATCAGCAGCTCAAACCCAGCACTGTGTGTCTATCTGGGGGTTTCTCTAGGACTGGCTCTGCACACAGATGCACAGGTCTGTGTCCAGGGGCACAGCTGGCACCCACAGGGCTCCATCCCTGCTGGCACCACAGCACAGGCTGAGCCACCCTCACACAAGGCTGCGCTGTGGGCAGGCTTTGTAACGGCTCAGCCTGCCCCTTGTCAAGGCCCCCTTGACAAGTTTCAGTGGCTGATGCCTGCAGAGATCCCCCCGAGGCTCTGCTCGGGATGCACCTTCACAGAAGAATGTGAGAGGCAAAGGTGTTTGGTACTGTGAGTTATCAGCAGGTGCCTCACCTGCTGCTTTGGGCACACCACAGTCACTGTCTGAGGATAAAGCTCAGGTTACAACTGCCGTTTGCTCTGGGCAAAACGGGACATATATTTAAGTCACACGGAGAATCTACTGGAGAGCAAAAGACAGAGATGAATTCTCTCAAGTCGGGGGCCTCAACTGCAACTACAAACCTGCTTTACTCTCTTTTACTTGCACTTTCATCAGGAGCTTGTATTAAATCCCCAGAGGTCTCTGTGCTCCCTATGGCAGGAATGAGGCAGTGTAATGGTTCATTGCCTGCTGCACTTGCCCTGATAAAACTGCTCGTGTTACTGTGTGTGTTTATTTATATACCCAGGAAACTCTTCTTGCAGTTTACTTTTGCTTGCCCCAATTGTGCACTCTCCATCAAATTACTAAACCTCAGTGTCTCACTGGAAACTACCCTGTCTCCTCAATTTGCTCGAGGACGGACCTGAGCAGAAATGTTTTGGTCCATGCCAGACTCTGGCTCATTGGAAGTGTATCTCACTCCAGATTTGTGACTTGGTAACTTGGACAGGTGTGTTGTGTTTGTGGTCCTGTGACACATGTATTTGAACCAATAATACAGCAGAAGAATTCACAACCATCCTTGTTACTGTCAGACAAAAGATCGCTGAGGTTTGGAAAAGAAAGAAATATTTGTTTGTGAAATTTCCTCCTTTGGTTTTGCCCTTAATCCTTTTCCTGAGCCAGGTCTAGGGCTGGTACCAGCTGGTGCCAGGAGATGCCAGACCCCCAGGCCCCTCACCAGCTGTGCTGCAGCTGGAGAAGGGTGTAAAACTGCCCTGGGCCCTGCCTGGGTGACACCACTGTCACCTTGCCTGACACTGAGGCGGCAGGAAGGGGATAGAAGGGTTTGTGCTCTGAAACAGACAGAACTGGAATTATTTGGCTGAGCACTTGTCACCCAGCTCCAATTTTAATATTTTGAGCTTGTATTAAAATGCAAACTGATGAACAATCTTCTGGAGTGCCTCATCCAAAGCTGTGAAGAAGACCCACATCTTTTCCACGGAGAGGTCGTGTGGTCGTGCCTGTCACTTCAGGTTTGAATTCTGGTCTTTTAAAATGCATTTTCCCATTTGATTTGTGTGCTACTTTAATTTTCTATTCTCTGCATACATAATAGTCATGATAATTCCAAACAATTATTATGATAATAGTATGAAGAACTGATGAGTTCTATCAGCTGCAAGAAGAATCTGAGGCATGTCTGATATGAAACTCACTGAAAATAACGTGACTTTATGTGAGAACCAAATAAAATAGGGGACTTGGGATTCAGGTATATAAGCAGGAACCTGTGTTCAATTTCTTGTAATTTTTAATTTTCATACATCTCATTTTACATTTGCTTCGTGCAAAATTATTTCATAAATTTCTTTTCACCTTGCTACTTGGGGTTTTTTTTTGCTGTTTAACTCTGCAGGAGATCAGTTTTTCACTTAGGTGCTTCTCCAGGCCCCAGACTGTGCTGCCAGGGAGGGAAGAGTCCCAGGACTGGTCTGAACAAGCCTGGGGACTGCTCAGGGTCTACTTTTAATTCACTTCAAGCCTCAAGGGCAGGTTTTTGGTTTTTGTTGTTGTTGTTCTTGTTGTTACTGTTCTCTCCCCACAAGGGCTGAGTTCACTGTGGCCGTTGTCCTGCCCATCCCTGTGACTTGCTCTGCTGCTATTTCCTTGACATAATTTCTACCCAAGGTTAATAATATTGCACCTTTTTTTTGTTGAAAACTACTAAGAGCATTCTCAGAGTGCACAGGGAGTTGAATATTTGAATTACAATGTCAACAGCCTTGGCTGTTTCACTTCTGTGAAGTGAGCTGCCCTTACCAGAACCCAAATTACTCCCTCTGCCTCTGCTCAGACCTCTCTTGTGCTGTCCCCCGTTGAAAACCACTTTTCTTGTCCTTTCCATGTTTCCTTAGAGCATGTTTCTGAAGGTACTATGGACAAAATCAAGGGAATCTCACACAACTGCTTCAGTTATTAATAATAAAGTCCTGTAAGTCAGCTGGAGGCAGTGGAGACAGAGAATTACAATCATCAAGGTGGTTTTCCTTCTTTCCAACCATTAATTTCTGTCAACACTAAGAATTTGTGTCTTGGCACTGAGACTCCTTTACCACGCATGATTTGGGCATAGCCAGGTGCTCACTCCTCCTCAGCTCAGTTTTGGAGACAGGTTTTGTATTTCCATATGCCACTTTGATTGATTCAGCTTTACTCTCTGCCTCTTGATTTTTAGAAAGGTTTTCACCTTATCACTTCTGACCACAGAAAACGAATGTTAGAAATTGTGCATGACTGAAAGGTCAAGCTCAGACCAAAGATTTCTTCTTGGGAAGGGGCTGAGGCAGCAGGGTTTATTACTGTGTGCTCTGATCACCCAGCCTGGATCCTCACCAGTCAGAGGGAGATGATAACTCCAGAGTCAGGGGGATGAAACCTTCCTCCTCTTTCCCAGAACAGTTAAATTCGATGGCAATGAACAACTGGACAGTGTGAATCCCCAGGATCTCTCAATGCCTGCACTACAAAAGTCCCTAATTAGATTAATTAGGCGGGAGGGATGAGGGAAGATGTGTGGATCAGGTTGCCATGAGTCTGCTATTGACAGACTTACCTGAAAGACCTGTGCTGGCTTCAGTGAATCACGCCCTCAGCCCAGAGATTTATAGAGATGCAGACAAATATCTCTGGCACTGTAGGCTGTTTGAAATTCCTGCCCTGAGTTTTTTATTAGTTCCAGTTCTAAAACAGTGCAAGCCATTTCTCTAACCCTCTGAACACTCTTGATAAGGGTAGCTATACATCCTGTTCCTAAACAACTCTGAATGAACACTGTTCTCTCTTTGATTTTGTGGAGGTTGGAGAACTCCACAATGATAACCCCTGAAAACTGGCAGAAGTGGGAAAAGGTTGGTGTCTGCTTATGTTTATCTTCCTGTGGACCAGCCAGTTTGTTGGGATCAGTAACTGCTGTTCATCTGATACCCTAAACTGTCTTGGTGAGTCACTTTTCCTCTCTGATTTTGAGTTGCTGGTTCTTTTGTTAAGCTCCAGTTAGCTCCAATTGGCATTGCATGCCACGACTTGTCAGGTTAGAAGTTGGTTTAACTGCCCACAGGAATATCTAGTGACAGATTGATCATCAAAGAGCTCATTGCTCTCACCTATTCTGTGTCTCAGTACTTTGCAGGCTGCTTGGAGACCTGTTTTCCAGCTGATATTGTGGATGCTGCCAGAGGAGTTGGAGCATTTGGAGTGCCAGCAGCCCCATGTTTTGCCAGCTCTGGGCAGAGCCAAAGCCAAGCTTTCACACAAAGGGAAAATGTGCTGTGTTTCACACATTTATTTGCTGTTTTCAGGTATTATTTATTGAAATGATCGATACATTCAATGGTAGAAAATATGGGACTAAACTCAATTCTTGTTTAAGACTGGTTGAAAACAGCTCAAGGACAAACCAAGAGAGAACCACTGACTGCCCTGCCTGTCTGGTGGGCTGGAGGTGATGCTCTGGTTCATGTTGCAGGCATGATTTTAAATCCCACAACTTCACTCAACTGGTTTAAACTATGGGAAACTGATAAAAATCAGTTAATGTATATATAATACCTTTCATAGAGAGGTTTTGGGGTGACACTTTTTTCCTCCCTCCTCTGGGCTGGATTGGTGCAGATGGAATCCTCTCTGATGGGCACCTTTCTGGGCACCTCCCTTGGGAGCAGAAATCTGTCTAGGGATCTGTTCTCAGTGTCCCCACTGCTCCCTGATGCTTTCTCATGCAGAATATGAACGTTTTCTTGCAGGCAGAGCCCTGAAGCAAAGATGTGAGTTTTTCCCTGAAGCCAGAGTTCCCAGGACCTGCCCTGTCCTCCCCAGTGCGTCAGTGTGGGGTTTGTTCTCTGTGCCACACTCCCACTTGTGTGATCTGAGTCATCCCAGCAGAAGCAGACCCCAAACGACCAACAGCTCATTGCATTGTGTCAGCAATAAAGTTTGGGCAGGAAACAGGATTTTTTTTTGGCTTCAGCAGACAAAGTGAACCCCTTGTGAAAAGAATTCGAAATTTCATGTGGAAATATGTGGAAGGAGGGAAGAATGTACAAATAATGCCAAGAAACAGACTCACTTCTCTGCCACAAAATATGAAGGAGCCTTTCTAGCTGGTGGTGGGGGACTCAAAAGCAATGTGGTGATCAGAAGTGAATAAACTGAGCTGTATTTTTACTCCTGTTAGGATAAATAATTTTCAAGTGAGTTGATAATATAAAATGTGTTGTGAAATCCCTTTTGGGTGACAAGAGAAGAACAAAAAGCAGATTCTGTGTTTGTTGGAGACATAAATCCATGTTTCACTGGTGAAAACAAACAGAGCAGGGAGTGCATTTGAGTGGGGCTGTGGCTGTATACAGTGAGCTCATCGGGGTCCAGGTGCAGACACCAAGGAAATATTTGATACTGTGAAGTTCCTTCAACTTCAAACACTGGTATTTCTAAAAAGTGAGTTATTTAATGTCAGTGTAAATACCAGGCAGGAAAGGGAGCTGCTTTTCATAGCTTGGGAAGACATGTGCATTTTCAATACAAGTACAATTAACCATTTCATACCTTTGCACAGCAGGAAAGGGTTTGATGATGTAGAAACTGTGGCATTAGCCCTCTATGCTCTGTTGCTTCTTGAAACTGTGACAGCATTGCCTGTAGTTTTGCCAAAACTAGACTTGAGCCGCCTTCTGCCTGCAGAGCAGCCCTCACACCTCCTGGCCCAAATGGGGGGCTGTTCCCAGCTGCTCTTTGCAGACTCAGCTCGGTGATTTCCCTGTCTTCACAGCCCTGGGCTCCTCCCTAGAACCAGCCTAGGAGGGTGTCCAGCCCCTGGCATGTCAGAGGGGAGTTGTGGCCACCATCCTGCCCGGGGTGGAGGGTCCTGGCTGGAACCCAGGAGCTGTGCCTGGGCAGGACTGGCCACTGCAGGCGCTGGCAGCAGCAGAGTCCCACCAGCTGCTGGGTGTCTGTGTGCCCCCAGCATAAGAAAAGCTGATGGTTTGTGTTCATGGACGTGTTGAGAACTGGAAATTGCTTTAGACGAAGCAGAACATTAATTTAATATTAGTAAGGAAGACAGGCCTCCAACTGCATTCCAAATTTTTTTTTCTACATTGTTCTACATTGGAGAGCAGGAATTTGTGGTTTTTTTCACTCTTTGCCTCCTTTTAAGAAAGGTTTTTAAGCAGTTTTTAGGTTGGTAAAGAAAAAAGACAGTAAATGGTCCCCTTTGTAATGTTGTTAAGTGGGAGGACATCAATGTAGTTTAACACATTAGGTAGGGAATCAAATAAGAGTTTTGGTTAGCAAAACTTTAGGCCTCTACTGTCTGCAGATGTTTATTCTCCTAAATACAGATACCAAATCCCTTCACTCTAAAGGCTGTTTTACACTTGTTTCTCAGTTTCTAGTACTACAGAAAGCTCCTTACAAGTATTATCTAAAATTCTTACGTTTCGGCCTTCACTGGCATATTTAGATCCCAAAATGTATTGATCATACCTTTGTGCAGGACTAGAAACAAATTACCCCGGGTCAAGTTCTGTTTATACAGTGGACTGCTCTTGCAGAATTACCTCCTTGACTTAATAACTTCCTTTTGGGTGACATTTCTGCCAGCAGGAGGACAAATTGGCCGGGGTCAGTGCGAGAGGAAATTGCAGTTAAATTGTGCTGGGTCTGGCTGAGTGTGGTGGGCACAGCCCACAGCCCCTGCACAGGGTCCTGCTGCACTGTGGCCCATTCCAGCCTTTCTGGAGCCCAGGGAATTCAGCTGGAGCAGGGGCTGTGGGTTAGACCAGCACAGGATCCTTTGGGGTCTGCACTGAGCCTTTCAGAAGGTCTGTGGTCACCCAGCTGGACCCAAAGGGCTCCTGGGTCACACAGAGAGATGCAGGCTCCTCTCACTCATTCCTGATACCTCCTTGGAAATTGTTGTCTTACAAGTAGCTGGGGGCTGAGAGCTGGCAGATGAGCCTGTTCTCATCATCCACAATGGCAGGGGGGAGGATGCTGGATTTGCTTCCTGGTGAGTGGCACTGAGGCACAGGACTGAAGGATTGGATGAAGATCCCCTAATCCCACTCCTGATGAGTACCTTGGTGCTGCTCTTTGTCGGTCTGTATGTTATAACAGAACATGTTATGGTGGATAGAACACGTTATGTTATACAGAACATACTCTGTATTTGTTATGTATTTAACATTATTTATTTTACTTATACATGTGAAGCCAAACAAATCTGAGTTGGTGAGGAGCAGTTCTGCTGAAGTCAGTTGCCTTATTTTGTGTGGAATTGATGGTAAGAGAGCAGTGGAAGCTGCAGGCACCGGCCAAACTGGCACCAAAACTTTTGCAGAGATGGTTGAGGAGTTGAGCTGCTCCTGCCCATCCCACAGCCTGCCCTGTTCCCTGGAGAGGG
Organism: Argya squamiceps; assembly: GCA_037834095.1. NCBI lineage: Eukaryota > Metazoa > Chordata > Aves > Passeriformes > Leiothrichidae > Argya > Argya squamiceps. Next base: position 170,991 of record JBBMKD010000005.1, read on the forward strand.
GCAGTGGGGCCACCCCTGCAGAGCTGTTCCTGCTCCTCAGCCTCCTCCAAAGGGCACCCCCACAGCCCAGGCACAGAGGGGAAAAGCCAACAGCCAAACTGCAAAACGTTTAAAATGGTGGCGTTTCATTTTCCCTTCGCAAATTCTTCTATTTCTTCTGTGCTCTACAGCAGAAGAAATGCAAAAGCCTCCTTTTAATTAAGCTCTTTATCCTTTGAAGTTATTTTGGATTTTTTTTTTCACATTGGTGATGTAATTTATGTAAATAATCATCTATCTATGAAAGGAGTGTGTCTGTCAAAAGCTGAAATAAAAAACATCCGTCATTTTGAAGTGATTAACATTCTCCAGATGTTTAAATCATCAGATTTCAGGAGTTTCCCTTTGTTGTGATAATGATATAGTATCCAGAACAAGAATGTTTACTTTTTTGTAGGGGTCAAACATAGATTTTTCACAATCCTATTAAAGTAAGCAGTTTATTGTAATTGTATGTGCAGATGAAAGCAAATGCAGTTATTATTATTTCCCTTAATTGTAAACTGCTGCTGGTAATTTTACTGTAAAGCCGAAACAAAAGGAACAAACTTGAAAGGACCAGCAGTGCCCATTTGTGTAACCAATTTACAGATGTCAGGTTTGCACCGAGGTGGTTTTTCCCCTGTCCCTGGGAGCCCCGGGGCCACCCTGCAGGGCAGCCTCTGCTCCGGGGGCACTGCAGGAGATGCAGCTGATCATGGGAAGTGACAGCTCTGAACCGCTGAGCTCAGCTCCAGGCTGCAGGGAGGGAGTGGGACACACTCCCCTTCTGTAGCAGTGTGTCTTTTAGATTTCAGTTAGCTTCTTTAGTAGAGAAACTGTTGAGAACTGCTCAGGTGGCAATTCAAGTTCGTACAGCTACACACGTTACAAGGTTAGCTCAGCAGAGAGGCAGAAGGCTCCCAGCCCAAATCAATTATTATTGATATTATAATATTATCAATTATCAATTATTATAATCAATTATTATCAAATATTATTATCAATTATTTTAGTGTGCTGAAGGTGAATCTGGATCCAGAGAGAGGGAACATGTGGTTTTTCTCAGTTATATAGGGTCTCAGGTTTGTGGGTGGCGCAGGGGGCAGGGCAGGGGACAAGTGACCACAGGGAAGAGAGGAACAGGACACCAGGCCCCAGAGCCAGTGGGGAAAC
>JBBMKD010000005.1:172284-182651 GCA_037834095.1 Argya squamiceps
GGGTGGGTGATGGACTTGCCAAACCCAGAGAGAAGATTGCACAATGTCTGCAAGGGTCCATGGGGGAGAAGCCTTTTTTACACTTGGGGTATCTTTAATCTTTACTTTTTTAGGGGAAGGCAGTTGGAAATTTCTTTAATGGCACAAAGGATTCCACACCCTTCCTGCTGCTGGACCTTGGGGCTGGCAGAGAGAATTCTGCCTGTCCTCTGCCGGCCGTGGGGACTGGAACCACAGCAGCTTGGTGCAGGGAAAAGGAGGAGAATAATCTGGGAAAAGGAGGGGAATGATCTGGGAAAAGGAGGGGAATGATCTGGGACAAAGGGGGACCATTTCCTCTTGCTCCCATAGTCCTTGCACAGCAACATCCCTCAGTCCACAAAACTGGCCTGAGACGTGTGGATCTGACAGGTCACCCCACTGGCAAAGTCCTCAGGGCTGACAAAATACAGCACCAGAGGTCCCTGGGTGGGCTGAGGAGTGACAGCAGCTGGCCAACCTTTCGCAGTGTTTCTTTTTAACACAACCTCTCCTGAAATACAAATGTGGAAAAATGAAATCCCTGGGAAAATACCAGATGATTGTTCCACACAAATAACCAGTGTCTGCCCCAAGATTTCAATTGGGCTGAAACTTTAACTAAAGATCATTCAAACAATAACATTTTTTCAGTTGATGGAAGGCTCTTGTCAGAGAAGCAGATACACCCTGGGGAAATGTTGCAAAGACAGGGACAAGCTGGCCCTGTGACCATTGCTGCCTCTGCCCCCAGTTTCCCCTCAGGGATGGTTTGGCACCCGTCCCCTCTGGGCTGTCCTTAGAAAGGGACACAACCTCTGGGAGCACTTTCCTCTGTGTCTCCCCCAGATGAACCAGTGCCATGGCTGATGTTGGTGAGGCACCAGACCCTCCAAACTGACACATTGAAAAACATGTCTGAGGAGCAAGTGAGTGACAGACATGCACTAAATACCTGTTCTGCTGCATTTGCAGTTTCCAGCGCCAGGAAACATCAGTTTTCTTATTTTTTCACCGCCTGTTTTTGCAGACGGCCAACAGCACCAGCCTTCCAATGCAGCATCACTTCACATTCCATGGCACATTTCACATCAGTTTCCATGGCATTCCATGGCACAGCCTGACCCCTGTGCTCCCAGGGCCTGTCACACCCCTGGAGTTGGGGGTTTGGTGCATTTCCACTCCCCGTGGCTGTAGGGATGTGCCAGTGGCCCGTGGGAATGTGTTTTACTGAGTGAGCTGACACAGAGTTCCTGCCTGCAAAGGGGCAATGAGGCCAAACTCAGCTATTTCAGAGCAGCAGCAGCAATTGAAGGGATGAGGCTGATGCCTGTGGCCTCCTGCAGATGAGCTGATGTGCCCCTGAGCCCCAACAGAGCCCTGAGCTGGAGCAGAGTGGCCCTGCTGGGGCTCTGCTGCCTTTTCTGCACAGGCTCCACTCTCCAGGTTTGGGCTGGGGGCCAGGGTGACCCCAAGCCCCAGCTGTGATTCACACCTCTGGAGATATCCTGGGAGAAGCTCTAAAATACAATATGCCAGCAAAACAGGTAATTTCTGGAAATAAATGGTATAAATACTAATTCTTGGCTGAACTCTGAGTTTCAGGCAAACTGAACTCAACCGCAGCACCCAAACACCCATCAGTGTTTCTGGCTTACTTCAGTCCTTGAGCAAATGACTTCAGCCCTATTTTTCATGTAACTGCAGATCTGATATGTACATGGAGCCAGATGACAACCAGCCAGCTTCAGCTGCCTTCTTGCAACTTCATTCTTGGAAGTAAAGTTCACACAATATTTTCACAGACATCTATCCCTCCCCCCACTACTCCCCACCAAAAAAAAAAAAAAACAAAACCCAACCAAAAAAACCCCAAAGAACCAAAAAAAAAAAAAAAAAAAGAAGCAAAAAGCAAAAAAAAAAGCATGAGGAAGGCAATGGGAGGATAAACGACAAACACAAAATGCAGTTCACTTAAAAATATCTCTGCTTGATGGAGGCTAAAAGGTGGCAGCTGTGCCAAAGTAGTGGACCCTAAATCACTGAGCAAAAAGGAGCAGGGAAGACTGATTGCTCCCAGTGCTGTGGTGAATGTGTGCTCTCAGCCACAAATCAAGCAAGCTTAAAAAAAAAAAAAAACAGAAAAAAAAGACTCAATCAAGGCAATAATGGCCTCCACTTCACAATCAGACAAGTGCTTCTACTTCAGAAATCCTACCATTTATGGCTGATTGCTAACCCTGGCCTCATTTCTAATCTAAAGGGCGAGCAATAATTTGGAAAAGGAATTATAACAACTTCCCAACCATTTGGTAAATCGTCATTACTTTAAAGGGGTGTTGGGGAGCTGTTGCTGTTTGTCAGGCATTTTTTTTTTCCTGCTACTGCTTCTCCTACTTCCACCACCCCTTTTCTCCTTGATCTCATGCTGGAAGGGATGCACAGTGGAAATATGTAAGGAAGAAGAGTCTGGAGGGATCCTTTGGCCGTGGGACTCTGAGATGCAGAAGTTTACAGGGAGCACAGAGAGGTGAAATGGCTCTTCTGTCTGGAGCAGGCAGAGAAACCATTTAACCCGTAGTTATCCTGATGGGAAGCACCAGGTCTGGAGCCCTGGTACCTAAATGCATTTGTTGTGTTTGCTTCCTGGTTCAAGCAGGGAGAACTGCACCTGTAAATATTTCAGTATTTATGTGAATATTTTTTCCTTCCAACATCTTTATTTTCCTTCCACAAATGTCTTGTTGGAGACACGGGGCACCACTGAATGTCCCTTTTTGGGACATTTGAGTGATCTGCAGTCTACCTGCAGAGCCTCTTCTGCAGGTCCCCTGGTTTTCACAGGCACCATCAGAGTTGATCTTAGAGGCTCTTCCAGCCAAAGCAGTTCTGTGATTCCAGGGTTTTCTAGGGAGAGAACAGCCAAAGAGAGGACTTGGACAATGCTCCTTCTGGCCATCAGCTGCCCTGGACAGAACTGGGGACTTGGCCTGGTGCTGGTGTTCTCAATGACAGAGTGTTTAAAAACAAATAAAACCTGATGCAGAAAAAAAAGAACCAGGGGGGACCTGTGCTGGGGGAGACCTGTGCACAGCTTCACCTGGGTTATCTATTCTAATCCTGTGGAAATCATACCAGTGTTTTGATAATAGCAGGCATTTGTGATCAAAATACCTGTTATTTCAATGATTCAAGGACAAGATGGGATGCCACTGTCTCCCTGGATGAATGGGAGATGTTTTATGAAAGGTACCATCAACGTGTTTGGAGAATGACAAAATTTCCTCCTGGCTTGGGAGGTAACTGCAGCACCAGCTGTGCAGCCTGAGTCCCTCACTCCTGCTTTGTGCTGTGATCTGTGTCACAGTTATTTATGTCTGTATTTTAAATATGATTTGAAAAGAGACTGATGCAAAAATTTTCAATGACCCAGTGAAATCTGAACTGCTTACAGCAAGACAAGAAGTATAATGCTTCAATCAAAATAGCAACTTGGAATGTGTTTTATTAAATAGAGTTCATTTAATATTACCCCAGAGTGCTGCGGATGTGAAAACACATTCTTGAATTGGAACTTTCATATCCAGGCAATAGGAATGAAGGAAAAATGGTCATTTTTAATATTGCACATTTTGGGCCAGATTCTGATCCCATATAGAACTACCCACAGCATTCCTGTGTGTTCTCCAAAGCTGGATCCTCTATGTCACTGCCAGGTGAATACGTTGCAGGAAAAACAAGTAGACCCTGCACAGAGCTCTAAGTAAAATCCCAGTGGATTTAACTTCCCCATCACTCTCTCGACAGTATTTTCAAGGTGTTTCCAGTGAGAAAACAAAACAAGGCTCAGGCTAAAAGTGCAATTGAAGAAAACTCTCAAAGCATCAAGGACGCAAAATAACAGGAAAAAGTGGATTATGTGCACAAACTGTGAGTACATTTCCCTTGTAAATATTCCTTGATTCTTTGCTAGCAATGTTATGCAAAAATATTCAAATGAGCAGATTACAAAGAGCAGCGCAGCCCGTGTAACACGGATGCCGAATCCGCCGGGGACGAGCAGTTGGGAAGTGACAGGACCATTTGTATCTCCATTAGCGGAGAATCGCTGATCGTCCCAAGGAAAACAAATTTTTCTTTGCCAGCTGTTCGGTGTTTCGGGAGTTCAATTTTCTCCTGGTCTCAGCCGGAGCGTGAGCGGGGAGAGGCACAAGCGCTGATTTCTCCCCGCACGGACACCGGGAGAGTTCCGCGGCGCCGGGCTCCCCGGCCCCGGGCTCCCCGGCCCCGGGATCCCCGGCCCCGAGTTTTCTGGCCCCGAGCTCACCGGCCCTGGGATCCCCGGCCCCGAGCTCCCCGGCCCCGGGATCACCCGCCCCGGCGGCTGCGGGGGTTCAGCGCCCGTTCGGTGCCCACACTGGGCCTCGACCCCCGCGCCGGGTCCCGCTGCCCCTCGGCCCCGCCGGGGGACACCCACCGGGACATGAAGTCACGGAGGGACGGGCGGAGCAGGGCAGGCGCGGGGAGCTGCGCTCGCTGTGCGGTGTTAAAATACGATAAAACAGAACTTATCAGGTCCTTATATAGAGAAACGGAAAATGGTGTTCCGTTACACATGGAAGGAACTCCGGGAAATTCGGGATGGGGCAGGGCTGGGCAGATTGGAATGGGAGAAAGCTGGGAGGTTTGGGCTGGGGCAGAGCAGGTGTCTCCTGCCATCCGGGTCAAGCACCCAACAACTGGGCTCTGAGCTGTCAGAATTACTCTGCAGAAAATTGCAATCACAACTATAAAACTTGATTCTGAGAAAAATGTTTCTCTTTTCTTGGGATCCTGCAGAAAATGAAAATAAGCTTTTTTCCCTCCAATATAAAATATACCAAAATAGGGTATCTGCTCAGGTACCATAAATAAACTGCATCCAGAAAGCAGAACAAGATCTTTCATGTAATCTCTATACCGAATTTGGGAGTCATTCTCTGATTAAAAAAATGAATAAAAAAGAGCTGAGAATTCTCTGACCTCGATCCCAGGTAGCTGCCTGCTGTCACCACTGCCAGCACAGCATGTTTGACAGCAATTCCTACTGCCTTTTTCTCCTGATATGAAGGTATGAAGTGAGCAGCTCAGGAAATTTAGGCATCTATGTAATTTTTTAGATACAAATTAGTCTCTCACAGAACACCCAGCACGTTCCCCTGGGGCAGTTCCAACTGTGGGTAGAGCAGAATTGAAACGTTTCCCATAATATCCCACTACATAAAATCCAATTGACAAGACACTGCAAAATAATTGTGTATTTTCAGTGACCAAAAACACCCAAGAGCTGCTAAGGCTCCAGTGCATGATACATTTAATGTGATAAATTAAAAAAAAACCTTGAGAGTGATTAAATTAAATTGAGACTTGGTTAAATTCAAGCCAAGCCCTGGCAGGAGTGGAGGCTGAGAGGCACCAAGCTGCCCTGGTCTGGAGAGGTTTAACCCCAGGTGAAAACATGGAAAAAACTGGTGTGGCTGTGAAATGCTGTGGGGGGAGAAGTGACAATCAGTTCCTGGAGTGAAGAAACCCACCTGCCTCCCCTGGAACAGTAACTGAGTGCACAGGGGGCAAACAGTAATTTTAAAAAATTTAACACAGTGAGAGTGAGCATAAAAATACCTTTTAGATTAATTAGGTGGCTAAGCACACTTACAAATGGTAAAGACTTGAGTTTTAGGAGTCTTGCTGCTTACCTTGCCTGAAGGGTGAATTTCCCTTCAGGCACAACCCCCAAAATCCCCTTTTCAGGGCTGCTGCCTCTGGATGCTCTTCCCAAGGGCTCTGCACATTTACAGCCCCACAGAATCCCAGCCAGCAGCTGGAAATAAAACACAGCTCGACACAATTACTCTCCAAAGGAGCTGGTGGCACTGGGGTGAGGTGGGGCAGGGTGTGGTGATCCCTGGTGTCAGGGCACAGGGGAAGGGAGGAAGGTGCTGCTGGTCCCAGAACGGTGTCAGGGTGGTGAAACCACCTCACCACCACCCTCTGCAACCTTGGAGGGGCTGTAAAACCCAGAAAAACCTGGCAAAAACTGTCTTACATACTGAAGTAACGCATTTCCCTGATCTTTGTTCATTTTTCTCGTTGTAGGGTCTTGTTTAGCTTTAGTATGAGGTTCCCAACAGCCTGCAACCCTTGGAGATGACTGGGATAAAGTACCAAGACACCAACATATAGGGTAACACTTTTGTGTTAAGATGCCAAGAAGTCCTCCTGAATTTTCCATTATTTTCAGAGGAATGTGGGATCACAGCACACACCAGTTCCTGCCAAAGTGCATTTCTCAGGATGTAAATGCTGTCCCACAGGGTGAGGGTTTGTTACAGTCTCTGTGGGCAGTATGTGCTCAGTGCTGGTGTGGTCAGTCCCTCGGGCCAGGGCCAACAGATCAGCCCCAGACACTCTAAGAAATTTTGGGCCAAATTCTGATCCCATATAGAACCACCCACAGCATTCCTGCGTGTTTTCAGATGCAGAGGAGGGTTCAGACTATCCTGAAACCCACAAGCAGCAAATGCCTGCTCCGTGTGCAAGGTTTCTGGAAGGTTCCTGTGGCATTTCCACCTCAAGGATTGGCTGCCTCACCAGTGGATGGTCCTCAGCACCTCTTCCCCTCCCTGCAGGAGAAACCCACAGAGGCAGCTGCTTCTGCACAGCCCAGGAGGCTGGAAGTGAAATGCTGCCACAAACCAGTTGTTTCTGGGATAACTGATGGAGTACCACACTGTTAATTCAACAGTACACTTAAAATTCCCTCCCAAAACACTCTACTGTGGCAGTTTCAGGGCACACAAAGGATGAGGCAGATGCAGCAGGTTAAGGGAAAGCTTTTCTTTTTTTTTAATTATCTGACTTCCATTACTTATGTACATTTGTACAGAGGTCAAGAGATTGGCTACACAGGTTGCCACCTCTTGGACCTGGATGGTGAACATCACCGTCCATCACATTTCTCCTCCCAGAGGAGAAAAATGTAAACAATAGATCAATGCTAAAAATATACATTGTTTTCTTGAAGCTGTGTGAGAACAGCACTGCAAGATTTCAAACATTGGCAAGCAAGAAAACATGAGAGCAACACTCTATGGCTTTGTTCTCTGTGTGCTGTAGCTACACCTGCTCACTGTTCTGTTAGTTACCTTTTTCCTGGCCAATGTCCGTGAGACATCACCACCTGGAGCACAGGAGTAGATAAATCTCTCAGAAAGAGCATCACAAGCCTTTTCCAATTCTCCATTTGCTGTCTAATGCCTCAGTCTACATCATTTCAGCAAACAGGTCAAGGCTGCTCTCAGTATCATCCTGGGCTCCTGTCTCTCCGCGGGGACCTGCTTGCTCCTGAGCAGTCTGTCTCTTCCTCCTCCTGTGCACAGAGGGGCTCTTCTCTGGCCCCTGGGGAAACAGGGGGTCTGCAGGGTCAGCAGCTGCCAGAGCCAGCTCCAAGCCTTTGTGGAACCTAGGCAGAAACAATTCTGGACTTAGTGTTCTCAGAGATTTGCTCAGGATCTGCAAATTGCTCTGAGAAATTAATGCTGTTAGAATGTAACCAAAACATGCCAGGGGAGGGAAGTGGTGACTAATGTTTCACTTAACACTGAAGAAAAATCAGATGTCATGAGCAGAGGTGGGGTGTTCTCACAAACCTGTCAATCCTCCTGATGTTCTCTTTCATTTTCTGATTGGCCACACATACCAGAAATTCAATATATTCCTGGGAGACCATCAGTCTCCCCTTGTGGCTCAGGGGAACCTCCAGGCAGTGAGTGCTCCGCACAGCCTGAAAACACACACATCATTTACCTGCAAGAAAGTTTTTCAGGTCATGAAGGTCATTTAAATAACATAGGGAGTCCATGATAGTAAAAAACCTGCTTATCCATAGGATGATGTTGCTGCCACCTAATGCAGGGAGCCACTTCTTTGCCACAGCCTGCCCTGTGACAGCTCCTGAGCACCAGCCAAGCCTTGGCTTACACAAAAGTCAAGTTAACGGAACAATATGACTTTGTTACATCCCTTCCAGTGGCAGAGAGCCCTTACCATTGTAATTTTTCCTCCTCTGCCAACTGTGATGCCAGAGTTCCTGAATCCAGAGTCAATAGCCACCGAATGCTGCAGAAAAAAAAAATTAAAAAAATGAAAAAAAAAAAAAAGCTTGAACAGCTCTTGTACACTTTCACAGCCAAAAACATTTATGAGTGCATTGCAATGCAATGTACAACGTTAGTCTGGCAAAATAACTCACTCAAATCCTCCACCCAGATTTATTCAAAAGCAGTTTCATTAAAATACTCTTCAAGCTCAAACCCACAAACTCTCAGCTCTCCTGCAGTAAAACCCTCACCGAGTTCAGAGCTGTGTTTTTATTTTACTACCCTAATTAATAAACACACAGAGCCTCTGGGACTGTTTCCAGGTGCACCTTGCTCACCCCCAGGAGCCACCACTGTCATTTTTGCAGGCAGGAGTGTGACAGAACAACAACAATGTGGTTTTACCAGCAGCTGTGCATCCTGCAGCTCCCTGCACAACACGTGCAGAACAAAGGGCTCAAACTTGAACACAGCATCACCAGTGCCTTTCTCCAGGGCTGTCATCTGCAAAATATTTATACAACATTATATATTTATATAAAATTTATAATTTTATTTATTTATATTTATATAAAATCACCAAAACATTTATACAAAAATCACCAAAATATTTATACAGAATTACCAAAATATTTATACAGAATTACCAAAATACTTATATAAAAATCAGAACATTTCCTCTCCCAAGAGTTAACAACATCCCACTCACTACACCCTCCTTGGCCTGGAATTTTCTGGCAGAAATTTCAGCAAGCTTTGCTTTGCTGGGACAAATACTAATGGAAACAAATATTCTGGAGGAGACTTTTGTGCCACGTGTGAGGATGTGCATGTCTGGCAAAGTGAACCACGAACTGAGTGAGAAAATGTCCACCTTGCAACTGCTTCTTTTGTGGGACAAAGCAATATATGCAGAGTGTAGATTAAGGATACTAAAAGTGAAAAACCCTGCACTACAGTCTTTTTTAATTTCAGAGGATTAACTGATATTAAATTGACAATGCAGTATAACAGACTCCCCATTACACCCCTTTGAGATGTGTCTGCTTGCTCAGCAAGAGTTTTTTTAACTCAAGAGTTTTAAACATCACTCCAGACAATAAAAAAGTCACGTAAGTTTCTGGAATATCAGCTGCATTTATAACTGTGCAGAGAATTTGACATTGAGTTTAAAAGCATTCCCTTAAAATGGGTCTGAAGAATTTATTAAGCAACACATCCAGGGAAAAGTTAATTCGGAGAGCAGAGTATCAATTCATTTCAACAGCAAGAATAAACCCCTGGGGACGATTCCATGGCACCAGGAGATGTAAAGGCTGCAGCCCCCCGTGCCCTTACCACGTCCCCGGGGACACACGGGCCGTGTGTCACCAGCAGCCACCGGCAGTTCTTCTTCTGCACCGCGGGGCCGGCCGTGTCCTGCAGGGGGAGAGAGCGCCCGTGAGAGCGGCCCCGGGGTCCGCGGAGCTTCACCTGCCGCCGCCCCGGGGAGTAAAGAGCGTTCCCCCGAGAGACAACGGCCCGGTCACACCGAGACCCACCGTGCGGGCTGAGCCCCGGGGCCCCCGCAGCCCACCGGAGACCCGGGCACGGAGACACCGGGAACAGCGGCAGCTCCGGGACCTCAGCCCCGCGCCGGCAAAATCCGCGGGAGGGGCGGAACCGGCATCCCGGCAACCAACTCCCGGGACGGACATCCCGGTCCCGGAGCCACCGTCATGGTGACCCTCCCGGTGCCGGTTCCACTGTCACGGTGACCCTCCCGGTCTCGGTGCCGATGCCATCCCGGACCCACCATGACACTGACCCTCCCGGTGCCGGTCCCGTCCCGGACCCACTGTCACGGTGACCCTGCTGGTGCCGTCCCGGACCCACCGTGACAGTGACCCTCCCGGTCCCAGACCCACCGTGACGGTGACCCTCCCGGTCCCGGACCCACCGTGACGGTGACCCTCCCGGTGCCGGTGCCATCCCGGACCCACCGTGACAGTGACCCTCCCGGTGCCGGTGCCGTCCCGGACCCACCATGACGGTGACCCTCCCGTCGCAGGAGCTGGCGGTGCAGAAGCGCTCGTCCCCGTTCAGGAGCCGCGCGAGCTCCGCAGCCCGCGGGTCCAGCGCGCGCTTCCGGCTGGGGTCGGGCTGCGCGAGCCGCTGCGCCTTCCGCCGAGCGAACGCCGCCATGGCCGGGGGGGACGGCGGCCCACGAGG
>JBBMKD010000005.1:191825-203532 GCA_037834095.1 Argya squamiceps
CCCTGCGGAGCCCCCCGGGGATGGGGGGTTCGGGGGTGCCCTGAGACACCCCGGGGAAGCTGCGGGCACCCTGAGCTCTCCGTTCAGGGATGGAGCTTCGGGAATGCGGCTGCGGGCGGTGATGATGCCCTGGTTACCTCCCGCCCGCCTGCGCACCCGCGGGGTTTGAGTCCAGAGAATCCGGCCCCGAGCTGATGTCACAGACGGACAAACACAATCTCCGCAGGGCTCTGTGACATAATTTGGCACATCCCGGTGCGGCGGGCAATGATCTGAGCCGGGAAGCCGCGGTGGAACTCGCTCCTGGGCCGCCCCAGAGATCGGCACATCAGTCCTTGGGCTCCCAATTCCGTGTCTGCTCGTGAGGCTTTGGCTTTCCTCGGGGGGGGGGAATGGCAGAAGGTGCAGGTCGAGCACAGGCACCGTCCCCTGTGCTCTGACAATCGATAACTGAAACCTTAGTGCTCTCTCACATCGTTTATTTGGTTTAATTGCACTGTGAAATGTTAACTGGGAAGATTTCCTTTGCAAACCCCATAGGATGCCTGCTGTGGCTTTGTCTTGATATCGTTCAAAATGAGTGAGAATGGTCTTAAAATTTATCATGGCACACAGCTCTGGCTCTGAGTGTAGTGCTTTGGGTAAGCTGCCAGCTGAGAACAAAAATACTGCTAATAAATAAAATAAAAGTGTCAATGATCACAGCATCATAGAATTCCAAATAACCTCAAATATAAAACTACTGATCTAGGAGTGACATGTTGTCACTGGCTGCAATGCCAGAGAAACAAACATGACACTCATCCTGAGAGGAGCTTCAGACATGCTCCAGGAATCTCCAGATCAGTCAGTTTAGGTTCTGTGCCAGGAAAATTGTCTGCTGTTCTAATGAACCCCCAGCATTTTTAGAGAGAAGAATGAACAGGATAAATGGGCAGAGGAAAAGGAGTCCCAGGAACGTCCAGAGAAGGGTTGTGATTACCATGACACAGTAATGTGCTTTTCACAGTTTGCTGTATTTTTTGACGTGGATTTTGTCAGTTCTGCGCTTGTGCCTGTTGCAGAGGCTTTGAAGTTGATGTTTGCATGGGCAGCACTTGGACCTGCATCCTTAAATCCAATGATTTAATGTGTCTTGATTCAGGCCCAACACACTTCCTTATTTCCTCAAATACCCTTTTGAACTTTGGACTTAATTCAACATTTTTGAGGGCCAGCCTGTTGGTAATTTAAATGAGAAAATACATGTTTTGAGCCTTTGGTGACACAGAAATTGCCACATGCCTGTGTTCAGGTAGGAGCTGCATTTTAACTGGTTATAGGATATCTTTATCTAACTAGTTTTGACTAGTCCAGGATATCTTAGATGGAAGGAAGTGAATGAAAAGGAGTTGGATTGAGTTTCTGCTCTGCCTCAACGTTGCCAAGTGATACCATAAATGGGTAATTAGCAAAATTGGTGGAATCTGATAGTTTCAAATGCAAACCCTGGATAAAAGAGTAACATAGAACAGTTGCTATCACACCAGGGTTTAACCAACAGGCATAAAAGGGTAACCTACATTGTTTGTTTAAAGTTTAATTTATTGTTGGCAGCTACCTTTGAGGTTACTGTGAAACCCCACATAAAATTCCTGTGAATCCATGATCTGTTTCCTTTAAAAAAATTGTCCTTTCCTGCCTTGAATATTCCTTTGTGTGTGGCAGATCAGCACAGCAATAGAGATGTTAACTGAATTAACTGAATTATCCAGCTGAAGGGGTGTGATAGCGGCATTTAAATCCACAGCCAAAGAAAACAAAGGAGATCAGACTTTTGTGGAGCCAAAGCACGTCCTGCCCAGTGAGGTCAGGCTGGACACATCACACAGATTGTACCTGAGTGTGCAAACTGTGCAAAAGTGAAAGGATTTAGAGTGTTACAAACTGCACCTTCGTGTCACTGACTCCTCCATCTGTCCTGTTTTCCTGAGGGTGAAGTAAGATATGGCTCTGCTAAGAACAGTTGGAAAATACAACTGCTAATTATGGATGCTTCAGGTTTTGTGTTCAACTTTCACATCTAGGGTTCAGGTTTTTGAAGCTCTGATCTTTGGTGACTGTGATGATTTTTGTAGTGAGGCCCTGGCACAGCAAACCATTGGCTAGCTCTGTTTAACTTAATCTGTAACAGTTTGTCAGACAAGGGTGTTATAAACATCTCCATTTTTTAATTGCAGACTTCTTGAAACCTACAACAGTCTCACAGACAAACACCTGGTTGGATATTTCAGCAATGCCAGGATAAGGAGACACCTTCAGAAATCAGGACTGGTGAGACTGAAAAGTTCTCCTCAACTCTACATTCAACTCAGAATGTTTTTATGCTTTTTCCCCTCCCCGTATTTCCTTTTGCTCATTGGAGTTTCCCTCTGTGAGGTGTTTCAGTTTGCAGCATCATATTGGTTCACTCAGGGTTTTTACACTGTGGAATGTCAGCAAGTGTTTCAGTTTGCATTGATTCACTCAGGGTTTTTTTTTTTTACACTGTGAAATATCAGCAATGTTCAACTTCCTTAAACAGCTTCAGTGTCATTTTTGGGAAGTGTTTAAGGGAAAACCTTTGTAAAGGTGAATGTACTGAACATTCTGTGCCCTCCTGGCTCTGAGTCTCTTTGGCACAGGCAGGTGCAGCAGGGAGGCAAGTGTTTAACCCTTTCCATCCCTTTGGGCATGGCCTGTGAAGGGTCAGGCTGAGCCCTGGGCTATCAGAAATATTTGGCTGCTGGAGCTTGTGGGGTCACAGATAACACAGTGCTGGAAGGTGACTGGGGCAGAGGTGGGAATTAACCAGGAGGAGGTTTTCTGGGAAATTGTGGTAATTTTAGGTACACGAAGGACCAGGCAGACACAGATGGTCAGGTAGGAAAAGCATTTATTTTAATTTTTTGACTATTTTTTATATATCTTGATCAGAAGGCAAAAGATTGGCTACACAGGGTGCCACCTTTCTGACCTGCTTGGTGAACATTACTATTAATCATATTCCTCCTCTGAGAGGAGAAATATGCAAACAAAATAGATAAATTCTAAATATCTACATAGTTTATATAAAGCTGTGTGAGAATTTCCACTACAAACTGCAAACACTGGAAAGCAGGAAAATTCAAGGCGACAGGAAATGGTACTGTTTCAAAACATCCTTTAGCTTCTCCCCTTTTCCGTAATGTCATATTTGTGCATGGCAGATCTCCAGGAGCGGAAGGATAATACCTGAGAAGGAATATCGTCTCAATGCCATGAGAAGGGAGCACCAGAGCCACGTCCTGCAGCGCCTGGCTGATGCCATCTCCCACAAGATCCTGGACATGGAGGTGTGTCTGCCCTTCCTGAGGACGTTCTCAGGTGTTTCCTGCCTTTCTCAGGGGCTGCCAACTCGTCTTGGGCTGTTTTCCATCCCCTGGAAGGCTCTTTGCTGCTGGGAAAAAGGACAGTCCTTCTGCTTGACCTTCCCCATGTGAAACCTCTCATTGTCAAAACATGCTGCTGTGAGAGCAGGCACCGTCCTACCTTCCTGATGGCTTTTTGGCAGCTCCCAGAGTATGAGATGATATTCACAGGACTAGTTTGCTGGAAAAAAGAAATCCTGATAGAAACAAACCAGTTTATAAATATTGTCTGAGTACAAAATTTGGGCACATTTCTGGGGGGTATCAGGAATGGAGTTGGTTCCTACAATTTTACCAACATTAGCAGTGCTCAGTTGTTCCCTTGGCTGTGTGAATATCTGCAGGCAGAATGGAAATGGGCTCAAAGCTCAGCAGTTTCATTGCAGGGCTCAGTGAGGGCAGTGGCAGGACAGAAGGAAGAGCTCCTGCCCACAGTGACACCTCACAGTGCCCAGTAACGGGGTTTCTCTCCCTCTTGTCTTGCCCTGACAGCGTCACCACCAGCAGGAGGTGAAAAGGAGGCTGGAACATTCCATGAGGAGCTCCAGGATGCCAGGCCAGGTAAGGCTTGAGCACACCTGGCAGTGCTGCCTGGGTGGGGTAATAACCACAGGCCTGACCAGGGATTCATTGAGACAAATGCTCTGTGTCTGACATGGAAAAGTACTAGAAACAGGCAACTAGAGGATGGTCCTGCCCCAGTTACATCTCAGGGGCTTCCATTTCTGCATTTAATTCCTTCTGAATCTAGTTATTCTTCTACTTCTGCAGTGTTCTTGGTGAGGTGATTTAATAATGAATTGCATGAAATGGAACCTCCTTGCATTTCTGGGTAGTAATAAATGTATGTGCTGTCTGATGTGTCTGTTCCATGCTCCTTTGTCCTCGGTATGACAAAAGTTATTAAATGTTCTCTTTTTCCAAGGCATCTGTGGTTTTATGTACCTTCTTCACATTCCTTCTCAGATTTCCAGGCTGAAGGTCCTCAGTCTGAATTTTTCATACCTGAGCCATTCCAGGCTGCTCATTACTGTTGCTATTTTTTTTTTGTTTACCTTTTCTCATTCTACTCTTTCTGTTTTGAAATGAGGAACCATAACAGAATGAATAATTCAAGATACATTCTCCTCCCAGTAATTCTAGCCCTCTCTGCTTTTGACTGCTGATGAGCACTGAGCTCATGTGTTTGGTGGTTTGCCTCTCCACAGGATTTGGGCAGAACTGAGTTATGAAAGAGGTTTTAGGAGTCTTCATTTAGGTGTCATGTGGGCTGAACTTGATTCTGTGGTTACAGTCATGGAAATCCCATGGAAGTCAATAGTTCTCCCCCATGCAATCACCTGAATTCATGTGGGAAAAGCCATCCCCATTTTGTCAGAAACATGCTCAGCATTTTATTTCTGTATGAGGAACCTGAATGCTTTGAGAAGAGTGTCTTGAGAAGGTGCCTGCCTCATTGAGGAGCTGGCAAACAGTGTCAGACCTGTTAAATTGTGAATAATGCATCTATAAAGCAAGTCATGGGTTGAAGAGAGAGGAGGAGATTTTCCTGAAAGACTCTGGTCACTATGGAAATTGCAAAGGCGTTGTTTGCTGCTGGAAAACTCCTGTGGTGGGAAGTCACCCCGTGGAAGCAGCGATTTTTGGCACCCAGGGGTCCTGGGGTCCTGGGCTGGGACAATTTTGGAAGGTAAACCAGAAATGCTTCCACCTGCAGACACCTGGTCTGTGTGTGCAGTGCTGGGATGCAGGAGCCTGGCGGGAGCCAGCCCTGTGATTTAATTCTCACCTCATCCATGCAGTGAATTCATCCCAGTGGCTGGTCTGAGAGGAAAGGAGAAAGTCTGAGCAAGGCAGGGTGAGAGGCAGAGCTGTTCCCAGCACTGGACTGGGGAGAGGAGAAGGTGGGGAGAGGCTGCAGTCACAGCAGGGAAGTGGCAGCTGCACTCAAATTTAACAAAGAAAGAGACCTTCAAACAAATAAAGAGCTGTGAGATGCACAGAGACAGACAGGAATTGAATCTGGTGGGTCAGCAGCTGGAGAGAGCTGCAGGAAAATGAATCAGAGGTGGGGACAAGTCTTTTTGCTTGTCCCTCATATTGTCCCATAATTTCCTTTCCTTCTTTAACCAGCTGCTCCATGGGGTCCAGCCCAGCTGACCCACACAGCTGCCCAGTGAGAGACACGAGACAATCACTGTGTTTGGATTGGGTGCCTCAGAAAAAAAAAACTCCAGATAGAAACAAACCAGTTTGAACGTGTATATAAATATTGTCTGAGTTCAAAAATTGGGCACATTCCTGGGGGGGTATCAGGAATGGAGTTGGTTCCTACAACTTTAGCAGTGCTCATTTGTTCCCTTTCCTTTCAGGTGAGCAGCTCAAAGGAAGAAACCATCCACGTGCAGTGCCCACATCCCCCCCTGGCCCCGAGGTGCCACCATGAGCCGTGTCCTTCGGCAGCTGGAGAACGAGCTGGGCGCCCACCCTGGGTGAGTCCCCCCAACTCTCCCTGGGCTCTGCTGGGGGCACAGGGTGGGCCTGAGCACAGAGCTCCCACTGCCACCCACTCACTCAGTGCAGAGCAGCCCAGCACTGCCTGCATCACTCTGGGTTAGGGCCCCTGGAGTGGCTTGAAAGCAAAACCAGTGAGAGGCTCCAAGTCAGAAATACAATTTAATAAGAAGAAAGGAAAAAATAAAATAAAATAAAATAAAATAAAATAAAATAAAATAAAATAAAATAAAACCCCCCAAACATTAGAATTTTAAATAATAAATAAATAAATAAATATTTTAAAAAATAAAATAGATAAATAAATAAAAATATTTTTAAAATAAAAATATTTTTAAAAGAAAGTAAAAAAGATAAATAAAAATAAATAAAAGTATTTTAAAAATAAAATAAAATATAAATATAAAAATAATTTTAAAATATAAAAATATAAAATATATAAAAATAAAAATAAAACAAAACAAAATAAAATAAAATAAAATAATAAAAAAATTAAAATAATACAAAAGACCACTGACAGAGTCAGAATACAGCCTGAGCAGGGTGATGGAAGCAGTCCAGATGAGGGGGTCTTCCTGAAGCAGTCATCCCCAGAGGGAGGGGCCTGGGAGAACACTGCTCCAACAATTGGATTCAACAGTTCATGAAGATGGTGATAGAATACTTTGTGCACATCCTACACCACAACCCAGGACAGGCCCCATCCCTGGTCACTTGGGGCTGATCTCCTGGTGAAGAGGAATCTCCAGAAGCTGGTGTTGCAGGAATGGCACACCAGAACCTAGAAAAAAACCCCAAAACCTTTGCTGTCAGATAAATCTTCTTCAGTTTTTCCCTTTTAGCTGCCTCACGACCTCAGCTAGGTTGGTGTCAGTGTGTTGAACATTGTCTGTAGCCCGTGTCCACTGACAAGGTTACACGTGTTGTAAAGCCCTGAAAATGGTGGGGGTCTGAGAAAACAGAGTTGAGGGGATGAAATCAGACCGGAGCTCATTCCAGAGGGCTGTGGTCTAGGAGATCTGGCTTTTGCTCTTTGTTATCAGCAAGGAAGGAATGTTAATATACTCTTGAAATATAATGGTACTGAGCCTATAAAGCCTATAGTCAAAGGTCAAATGTCTAGCTCAGTTTCAGCTGGTTCTCTATATCAATAATGATAATTAGTGCAGATTGAAGAGAAACTTTTGAGTCCTGAATGACCTTCTCCTCATACAGAGAACACCTGGACTTGGAGCTGATTGTTGCTGTGGACATTATCCTCACCAGCACCGAGGCGGGGAGCATGGCCCCTCTGAGGTGGTGAGTTACCCTCAGTGAAACAGCTGTTAACATTTTAACTGGGTGTTCTGAAGGGCACACCAGGAAAAGGCGAAATCAAACAGAAAAAAGCTGAACATTGAACAAAAATAGGAAGGTTTTTGTTGTGCACTCTCTCTGGGTCCACGTGCTGGAGTTCACAGCAAATTGCTGCAGCTTCTGTGAGTTCACTGTGTTTGCTGCAAGGCTGGGTGGTCAAGGGACAGTGGCAAACCTTGTATTTATGGTCAAGAGTTGTTTTGGATGGTCAGTTAGAGGTGCCTAAAGGGGGTCTTGCTCTTTGGAGGCAGACTAGAAAACGTCATGTCCTGTAGGTACCTGAAATCCCTTGTCGCTTCCAGATCATCCTCACCAGTGCTGTTGTTTTTCTTTGTGGTGCTGCTCTGCACTGGAATCTGTGCACTGAGGTTCTGTCATTGTTTTCTTTCTCCTTCTGTAGAGTTCCCTGCGACCAAACACAGCTCCAGCAAATATCCGGCAGCTCCCTGTCCTCCAGCCCCTCCCTGGCTGGGCTGCAGCAAGGTCTGTACCAAAGGCTTCCAAAGAGAAGTGCCCTGCACTGGAACACCACCAGCACTCTGCCCTTGGGGTGAGGCTGTACCTCCTTCTGAAAATAATATCATTTTGGGGACAGTTTGATAATATTATTCAAGTGCTGCAGTTCCCAGAACTCTACACAACAGGGAACGTCCCTTTCAAATGGCATCAACTTTTATTTAAACTGTCCTTTTTCACTCCCCCTCAATTTTCAAGGCACTGTCTCAGTGGTCTAATGCCTAGTTCTTGATCACAGTGAATAAAAATGTGGTCACTTATTTTTTATAGTATAAAATCTGCTAAGTGGGCTGGGAGAATAAGAGTCAAACGTGGTCTTGATGTATTCGCAGTTACCTTCAAGTGATATTTGGACCTGTCTTCTGTTCTAGAAAAACGAAATGTAATTGGTTTTGTGATAGGCTTTCCATGGGGTGAGAGGGTTTTGGGGTGGGACTGTGACCTGCTGCCAGTGGCTGGCAGACTCTGTGTAAATAACTCCTTCTTATCTGCATTTGCTGTGCATCAGGATGGTCACGATTCTTTCTCCAAGAGTTTGCTGGTTGGTCCTGTTTATGTCTACCCAAATTATTGGTGATTTAAGGGTTTCTTCAGCACCCACAACTGATAGAAACAGCTAAACCAGATGTCAGTTCTGAGAACATGATGCAGAACTCAGGGCCACAGAAGGCAGCATTTACAGGACTTGTTCTCTAGTGATGTCTCACTCTTGAGGTCCATTTCATTCTGCAAAAGGACTAAATCTCTCTTCAGAGGAGGAAACAGCATTTTGGGGCACATCTTGTATAACTGATGCCAAGTGATGTTTCTGTTGCTGGCTGCTCTGGGGATGTGCTTTCCAGCTGCAAACCCTGGAAACGCTGCAGGGCTGTGCAGGTTCTGTCTGAGATGAGGCTGCAGCCAGGGCTTGCTGTGCACAGCTGTCCCTGTCTCTGAGGGTGACATTTTCCAGCAACACGAACGTTGCCTGGCAAATTAAAAGAAGGGGGTTTAGCCCAGAAATATTTCACTGAGCAGAGTTTCAGGCCCCGCGTTGAGGAGCTCTTTCAGAAGGATTCACGTTGCTCAGTGTCCCGAGCAGTCAGACTGTGCCCAGTTCCACCCGCCCGGCAGCTGTTTCTGCAGAAAAGCTCTGCCACTTGGTTAAACTGCTTTTCCAGGGGGAGAGGAACGAGCTGAGGCTGCTGGACGCCGCGGGGTGCCTGGGGGCCGGGCTGTCCCCGTACCGGCTGCCCGTCATCAGCCACTGCCCGGCCCCGGCGGTGCCGCCCCCGCCCCGGGCGCGCAGGAGGCGCCGGCGGGCGCCGCTGATGCTGCGGCCGGAGCCCTCCACGGCCACGCGCTTCTACCCCACCACCGCCTTCAACGAGCAGGTGCTGGTCAAGGTGAGTCCTCCCTGCCTCCATCCCTCGCCGGGGGCTTTGCTGCCTCCTGCTGCTGAAAGACGGGCGTGCCTGGTTTGCCTAAAGAATGTGTGTGACTGTTAAAAGTGTGTAATTGCGGCAATTTCAGGCACACGAAGGACGAGGCAGACACAGAAGGTCAGGCAGGAAAAAGCTTTATTTTAATTTTTGACTCCATCTTTTATACATTTTGGCCAGAAGGCAAAAGATTGGCTACACAAGTCGCCACCTTCTCGACCTCATTGGTGAACATCACCATCAATCACATTCCTCCTCTGCGAGGAGAAATATGTAAACAAAATAGATAAGTTCTAAATATATACATAGTTTATATGAAGCTGCATGAGAACCTCCACTGCAAACTGCAAACACTGGAAAGCAGGAAAATTCAGGGCGACAATTGTTGTGCACGTCTGTGTAAACTAAAGCATTTGGTGGTTTTCATCGGCTGGGGAGAAAAAAGGTGCTGAACAACAACCTATAGCAACTGTCATTCAAAGCCTTCCAGTTAAGTCAGTCTGATCCTGTCTCTGGCATGAGAATCTCAGGGGTTTGAGAGTATGAACGCTGTTTCTGAGTTTGAAATGCCTTGAGAGTATGAACACTGCACCAAGAGTGTGAACACTGCGCCAAAAGAGTGAACACTGCACACCAAGAGTGTGAACACTGCACCAGGAGAGTGAACGCTGCACCAGGAGAGTGAACACTGCACCAGGAGAGTGAACATTGTACTAGGAGAGTGAACACTGCACACCAAGAGTGTGAACACTGCACCAGGAGAGTGAACGCTGCACCAGGAGAGTGAACACTGCACCAGGAGAGTGAACATTGCACTAGGAGAGTGAACACTGCACACCAAGAGTGTGAACACTGCATCAGTGACACTGTCTCCAGCCAGTTTTAACTCCTGTAAATAAAGCTACAGGAAGCCAGGACTGGCAGGGGTGATGTGGGTCATTAAACCTGGTCCCTGCAGTTTAGGGCTATTCAATGCCTTGGGTTTTCAGCTGGAAATATATCCCAGACCCTCCCCAGTTTTATCAGCTCAGCACTTGTTATAAAAGCCTGGAAGTGCCAAGCATGTGCTGCACAGGGGTGAGCTTTGTTCTCAGCCCCTGTTGGGGCTGGAAGCTGAATGCTTTTCTGTGCATTTCCTGCTGCAGAACACCAGAGGGTACCCCAAGTCCCCGTTGTGCAGCAACGCCTTTGTCACCATGGTCTACCGAGGGAAGAGCAAACACGTGTCTCACCGGGAGTACAAGGACGAGATCAGAGTCTACCAGCAGCACTGTGGGACAGAAAACATTTGTGTCTACAAGGGCGAGCTGTTGGAAGGAGGTAAGGATGGAGTCAGAGAGCTCCTGTTGGTTCTGGCCACATTGTTTTGGCTAAAACTTGGCCCTGACATCAGAACGATTTCAGCTCAGGTCAAGGTATGTGCAGGGATGTTTACTCCATCTGCCTCCACATTAAATCTGGATCTGCTGTCCCATGGCTGAAAGTGAGGTTACAGTTACTTTTGCAATGATGGTAGAACAATTTAGAGAATTGACTTAACAAGATACTTGTGGCTTAGGTTAATTTTCTGTAGAGACATATCATTAATAGAGCAGTTGTAGCAATAAACTGTCCTTAAAAAGGGGTCATCAGCATTGCTAAAACACACCAGTGAATGTTATTCCAGCAGGAGGAGTACATGGGGGGAGCCCA
This sequence comes from Argya squamiceps, assembly GCA_037834095.1. NCBI lineage: Eukaryota > Metazoa > Chordata > Aves > Passeriformes > Leiothrichidae > Argya > Argya squamiceps. Next base: position 202,753 of record JBBMKD010000005.1, read on the forward strand.
GTTCCCATCTCTTTTTATGTGAGTGCCATTGCCTCACACCAGTAAAAGCTGGATTTTGTTCTGGGAAACTGGACACAGGGAAACTGGCAGTGAAGTGTGATGGTTTTCTCTGACCCCTTTCCCTGTGACTGCAGATACCTTCCAGTTCACCTCCAAGAGGCACCTGGGCTTCCCCTTCAGCCTCACCTTTTACCTCAACGGGCTGCAGGTGGAGAGGCTGAGCTCATGCTGTGAGTACAGGTACCAGAGGTGCTCCCAGCTGCGAGGCACCAACAGCTACTTCAGGGTTCTGCATGTCACCGGAGCTCCTCCCTGCTACAGGTGAGGAGAGAGTCCTCTCCCTCTCTCTCTCTCCCCTCCCCTCCCCTCCCCTTCCCCGTGGTGTTTGACCAGCAGCTGAGATTTTGCCCAGAGGCTTTAATTTTCATAAAATCTTCATTTCCTGTAATTGTTAACTCAGGCCATACAAGCGAACTTATGGGTATGTGGATATTTTAAAATCTTTTATGTTCTTTTAACAAATGGTTTTTATAAGAGTAGCAAGCAGCTGAAATAAGAGACTCTCCACAGAGGTGTGATCTGTTCCTTCACATAAGGACTGGATTCTAAGGAAAAAGTGATACATGATATCTCCTTTTGTGTTGAATATTCTAACTTACACCAACCAACCAGTCCAAGACACAAAATCCTATAGAATCTACCTACAGCCTATAAGAACTACTACATTACCATACTGTGTTACATTTTAAACTCTAAAAACTACTCTTTAGACTTTTCTCT
>JBBMKD010000005.1:216647-239492 GCA_037834095.1 Argya squamiceps
TATGCATTTGTGTTTTGGGTATTCAATACTCCTGTACATAAAAAGACCCTGTGATCATCTGTAAATTGCGCGTGTGTTTTTGGGAGCTATCCCGCACGCTGCCTGGCGTCGTAATAAACATACACTTTCTAACTTTAAACTGTTAGAGAGTCTTTGTCTGTCATAGTTGAATATCGATATTAGATCAATATCCGTATTTTTAATAAATCATTTTCATCTCCAATCCTGCAGTCAGGGCAGCTCAGGTATTTCATCCCCTGTTCCTGAAACAGGCACAAGACTGTTTCCATAACCAGAATGGAAAGAACAACTTTTCCCTGCAGATACCAGGGACCTAGTGCTCCCACTGGATATCCCCACAGAGGTGGAGGAGCCCTAGTCCTGTGCAGGATTTCAGCTCCTAGAGAGGAGCAATCAGAGCTGCTGTTGGCTGTACCAAAGGAGCCAAGCAAACTGAGAAACACCAAACTCAGTGACTATGGGGAAATATTTACAGTAACAGAGACAAAGAAAAGGTGACCAAGTGCTCTTTGACAGCAGCTGTTAGGCTGAAACTGAGCACTGGAAAACACAGATTCAGAAAAACAAACAGATGCAGGTAAACACTGGCAGTGACTGCAGCCTTCAAGGACAATCACAGCTCAGCAATTGTGACTTGTTGGGGTTTCTACAAAACCTCTGAGATTATTTTCAATTGAGTGCTGATGGGACACTGGGGTTGCAGGACACTGCAGGGGGTCCCTGTGGCTTTGAGCTTTCATGTTGCCTGGATTTTTAGGCTAAAGACAGAAACTGACCTGTTCAAATCCCGATGTATGATGGGCTGTGTGAGGTTGTGGAGGTACTCCATGCCTTTGGCCACATCTACAGCAATGATTAATTTAGACTGCAGATCAAGAATTCTGTATTTTGTAAAAAAATAAAAGAAATTTAATTACTTGAAATTAATAGAAAGTTGAAAAATTTTTAACTAAATTGGAAATTATTCTTATCTGTAGTTTGGAAATTATTAGTTGAAAATTATTCTTACCTGTAAATCATGGAACGTTTAAAATGCTTTTACATACAAAATGTTACATAATCTATATAAAGTAAATCTACATACTGTAAAATAATGCCCATAACAACTTTGTGGTCACTTATTAATTCACCTTGTACACTCAACAAGCCCAACCAAAGCTCAGTATCTTCTAGTGTGTTCCTTTCTCTGCTGTCCTATGCTGAAATGAGTATTTACACCGACAGATTCCCTAAATCCTTCCAAATCCTGTGAGCAGGCGGATGGGGGCAATACCTCTTCTGCTCGTGGAGCAGGGAGAAGAGGGATCCCCCGGAGATGTACTGGGTGACAATGGCAAACTGGCTGGGGTCCTCCAGGCAGGCCCCCACCAACTGGATGACACAGGGGTGGTTCAGGCGGCAGAGGATGGAAACCTCCCGGCAGAACATGTCCACGTCTGACTTGGAGCAGTAGGTGTTGGCTCGGTACCTTACAGGTCACAGCAGGGCAGGGAGAAGGCAAAGGCACCATAAAATATGGGCTCCTGAAATGCTTCAGGCCGGGTCACTGACCCAACCTGACAAACTCACCGTTTGATGGCAACAATTTTATTTCTGCATCGGCCCTTATAGACCTTTCCAAAAGACCCTGAAATGGTTCCAAACAAATAAGCTCAGATGTGTTTGTTATGAACATCAAACATCCAAAGTGAATGCACTTCAGTCCTGGTACCTGAGCCGATGATCTCATGGAACTCAATCTCAGAGAGCTGGAGGTGGAAGTGTGAAGGCAGCCCAGCCCGGAGGAGCAGGACATCGGCCTTTTCTGCAAGAGAAACACCCATCCTCTCTGTAAAACCTGGGCAAGGGCAGCACCAGGCATGAAATCACTGAACTGCAGAACTCTCCCACAGGGAAAGCTGATTTTTCCTGTCAATTGACTGCTGGTCCTGCTCCCTGCCACAGCAAAGCCCAGTGACAGATACATCCTTGCAGTGCCAAGGCTGCCCTGGGCACTCCTGGCTTTGTCACTTCAGCCACCAGCACTGTCCCACATTCCCAAACCCTGCCCATGCCATGGGATGGCAGCACAGAATTCTTCACATGGAGAATTAATTCCTCCATTCTGTGCAGCCAGTGCTCTTTGGTGCTGCTGGGGAGGCTATTCCAGAGCCTCTCGGTGACATATCTGAACTTTGCAAATGAATTTAGCTGTCAAATGTCTCCATCTTGTTGATCTTTTTAGTTTATTACCATAAAGTTTATCAGAATATTTCTAAACAGAGCATTTTGATGCTGCTGTGTAAAGGATGTAAGGATTTGATTATACCCAGAGTGAAAAATTGAAAATACCACCAAAAAAACAAAAAAGAGGAAATATCTTAAAATACCTTAAAATATTTATCTGAATGTTTCAGCTGTATTTGCTTCAGAGTAACACAAATTATTTTTTGATATAATTTTTCTTATAAGGATAATTCAGGCATTTCACAGTGTGATTTAAATTATATTTATTTGCATTCATGAAGAAGTGGTATTTCATTAGTGCTATTTCCCATCACAGCCTTTTCTCACAGAAATAAAAAGAAACATGTATTTTTTAAAGTGAATGGAAACAAGACAAATACAGGAATTGTCATTGTACTGAATAACAAAACCAAGTATATTGTTTGTTAGAATTAGCCTGGGGAAATGGAACAATGTACCATAAAAAGTCCTGGAATAATGAATCCTGTGTAGGGTGTTCAGGCTGACAAACACACTGGATAAAAGGACCAGGAAAGTTCACATTTTCCCTTGCCATTGCAAATACCTTTTGTCATGCTTTTAATCTTCCCTAGAGGGGATGGCACTGACACGTAGGAACCGTCTGGAATAAAGAACAGAGTGAAATGATGGAGCTCAACCATAACATAAGTGATGGTGCTGGTAAATTAATGAGTCAGTGACACCAGAAAGAATTAATAATGAAGGGTGAGAGTTCAGATAAACATACCAACACATCTGATGGGAGCTGGCTTGGGCTACAGCTCATTCCCCTCACTGTACCAGGCACAGCAGACTAGAGCTGCAGCCTCAAAAGGAATCTCTGTGTGGCCACAAAATAATGAGTCCCATGTCAATGATTTTATGGGTGCCAGACAGGACTCAAAGCTCTCTGACATGGGTGGAGCACGCCCAGAGATTCCAGCAGTCTTTGGATCAGGCCCTTTGGATAAAATGATTGCTCAGCCCATACCTCCCCCAGGCTGGGAGTATTCATTGCAGGGGGATTCGTCCTGAGGTCTCTTGTAATGCTTCAGGAGAGTCACAATTGCATCGTGACCTAGGAAAGAAAGAGGAAATACCAGGATTTGCAAGTAAATCAAAAGGCTTTTTTTAAAAAAAGTATTTATACAAAATCAGGGGATTTAAAATAAATGTAAAATGTGCCTATAAAATATGCAAAGACATGGTGATGCTAATCTAAACCTACTGGGATACTTAATTGTAGAAATATGGGTAATTTCAGCCAGTTAAAACAAGCATGTTGTTTTCATGAGCCCACCTACTCCTAAAATGCAAGATGTGGCAAAGGAAAACCCTGCTGCAGAAATCCTGCAATGGAAGGTGACAATAGTCCTCAGTGGGCCTGACAAGGAAAACCAGTGCCCGTAAACATTCTTTTTGTAGCCCTAACACAGAGAAGTTTGTACACCTATTGCTGCAGATGGAATCTACACTTACCCCTGCCCCTTGCAAGGCACCAGCTGGCAGTGGGGTCACCTGCTCAGGTGTTTGATGCACAAAACTCTGCCTGGCAGCATTGAAAATTCTTTCCTGAACCTTTCCAAGGTGAGTTTTCCTTCAGTAATTTCATATATACTATTTTGCCAATAGTCAGGTTTTGAAAAGCCCTGCAAACTCATAGTTTTAATATATCACAGTCACTCTCACAGTCAAAGGCACTGCAGGGGAATGTCCCAGAAGCCATAGACTCAGGAACAAGATGGGAGCTGCTGCCTGGCTCTACATGCAGGACAGTAGAACAGGAACCATGGGAGATGCCTCACTTGGGTCCATATTTGCCAGAATTCAGGATTACTGACTTATTTATGGTTCCTCACAATGCTCAGCAATAAAATGAGAACTCATGTTTGTGCCAGAGGAGATGAGCCCTCACTGCACAGGCTGTGTGTCTCCTGTTACAGCAGCACAGAAACACTCACTCCCCTTCTTGAGTTTGTGCTGGATTAAACTGATGTTTCACAGAGATCTGAGATGACAAACTGGAGGGCAGGGGTTTGTGATTCTTTGTGCCATTCCCTGGGGTGGGATGGTGGGAGCTCTGCCTGCAGGCACTGGCAGGTTGTTTTGCAGCCTTATCTCCTTCCCATGCTGCCCTCCCCTTCCTGCAGAGCTTCAGTGGCTTTTGTAGCAGAAACTAGAAAATCCAAATACCTTTCTCATAAGCCCACATCAAGCAGGTCTGCTCATCCTTTTCCCCACTGGACCTGCTGGGATCACAAGCTACAAGATTCATATCAGCTCCGTTGTCCAGCAGGAACTGCACAAGGCGAATGTGGCCATGGTAGCAAGCACAGTGCAGCCCTGGAACATCAGAGAAGTGTGGGGAGCACAGCTGTCAGAACATGCCACCAGGACTGCAGCAACACTGTAAAGTGCAAATTGAGCTCCTTGAAAAAGAAATATGATGTCAAAAAGATACCTGAGGCAAGAAGTGAAAATTAAACATTAATCAGGCTGCAAGAACCAACCTATTGCCTCTGCACAATGTGCCCCCATTTACTCTGCCTGAAAAATACATTTAACGACTCAGTGTGTGAGAAAAAGCAAGTGGAAACAAAGGCAGCTGTGTGTAGCGGGGACATAAAGGTGTGCAACCCTTCAGACATTCCACAAGCCAATCTCTCTGCAGAATAATTTCTAACACTGCTTAGAATCTTCAGTGTGGGAGGAACAGTTTACACCAGGTTTTGTTACTCATATACACCCTAATGAGCCTGAGGCATCCTCACTGAAGTCTTATCACTTCTATGCCTCCTGTAAAAATATTTCAAGCAAGCTGTGCTCTGTCTGAAAGGTGCTGGAGTTACCCTGGAAATCCTGATGGTGTTTGGCTTCCCAGTATTTTGGTGCTGGTATGTACCTCATACCCATGAACATGAGGATGTTACCTGTGTGCCCATCTCTCCCCTGATGATTGATGCTTACAACGTTCTGGTCAAGAAGAAACTTGACAAGGTCTATGTTCTTTCCATAGGTGCAAGCACTGCAGATGTAAAGGGAGTGGTGAGTGCTACAGTCCATAAAAGAAGTACTTTGGGTAGCCAAAAATTTACAGAGAATTACACAGAAATAAAAATGCAGTAAGAAGAGATCATTAGAAATGTGCCAATGCATGTTTAATCCACCAGAGCATATTAATTTTTATCGTTTCAGTAACATTCTAATTGTTGCTGAATCACCTCATTTTGCACCGTTGTGCAAACAGCCTGTGTTGCAAACTGTCTCTTAAATTACCCTTTACAAAATTCCAACAAGCCAACGAAACCACGTTCTGCCTCCTGGTTTCTCATCCAGAATACCTGGCTCCAGCAGACACATCCAGGTGGAACGAGCTCTGACCTCAGCTCCCAAACTGGACAAGGAGAGGAACCAGGTGCTGGTGAACCTGATTTTCACTGCCTGGTTCTGCCTCTTGCTTCATGCCCTGTCCTGTATCCCATGACACAAACCCACCTTCCCTGTGCAGCTCCCTCTGCCCCTCACCTGGCTGCTAGTGAGACTTTTGTAATTTTGGGTGTTGTGCTGCACACACGTGTCAGTGGAGCCCTACTGAAAATGGCATTTGAACACCTCACCTGTGGAAAGCTGTTTCACTGAAGATATTTTCTTTAGTGAGACTTTCTGTTCCTGAGAGCTGAATTATTTCCTTGACAACTTCCAACTTCCCATTGTAACAGGCACTGAGGAGGGAGCCAGGACAGAGGTGTCAGCAAAACCAAACCTCAGAACCTTCCCAGAGCCCCAAACCTGCCCAGCAGCTGCTGCAGGGCACTCACAGGTGCAGGGGGGTGTCTCCATAGATATTCACCACGTGGGGCTGCACCTCGAAGCTGCTCTGCAGCAAGAACTTCACAATCTCATGGTGCCCAAACCGAGAGCAGAAGTGCAGAGGGACATGATCCTCATTGTCCTGAGCATTCACTGCCAGTTGCCAGAAAGAGACCACAGAAAGGATTAATACAGTGTCTCTGGGATTGTTTCAGATATTTCATGTGCTGTGTCTATGCATTTTGAAACCTCCTGGAGAAATATTTGTGGGTTATTTGCTTACAATTGAAATTTCTGTGATCTTTTGTACATCAAACCCACATTGCTCTGAGCCATCTGCAGTGCACTGTCAAGGTGATTTTCTGAACTTGGGGCATGACTGCTTTCTTCCAACTGCAAACTTACTGAGTCTTTTGACTAAGCTTTCCATGAAAGGATTGTGAGTTATAAATGACCTTTTGAAAGAGCAATTTTGAAACAAAGGCAAGATAATAACAACTTCAAGAGAAGAGGGAACATCCAGGCAGCCCAGAACTGCTGGCTTGTACCAGCTGTAGCAAAATATTGCAAGGGCAGTTGCACAGAGTGTCCCTGGGGGATCTGCAGATGGGAATTTTGGCAGCTGTTGAGGGGCACATCCATGCCAGGGAAGCTGCTGCCCACTCACGGGATAATCGCTACGGCTTTGGGCCGACTAACTCACATCATCTCAAAAGAAACAGTTCAAGTCTGTGACCCCAATTACTGCTCTGCACTGAGCAGTGCCAGAGTTATTCAGCTTCTTTCCCCAGCTCCTTTCATTCCCAGGCACTAAAGACTTTGAAATTTGCTGTACATGCAGCAGCAGAGGAAAAGTGTGCTACTTTAAGAGCAAAAGGCTTCCTGCTTCCAGGCTCCCTTTTTTTTTTCTGTGCTGAAGATTCTGAGTTTAAAGAAAAGGACCTGAAATGGTGCCCCAGATTCTTTCCTTTTGGAATAAACTCTCTAACAGACAGCACAGCTCCCACTGCTTCGTCATGATGAGAGAATGTCTCTTTTTCCCCCTTCCCCTTGTTATAGTTGTATCAGCTCAGTGCACACACATTGAGGCTGAAACACCCTGAGCTCGCTACTGGAAACAGCAGGCACAGACCTGACCATGCTGCTTCCCTCCACGCCTTTTCTCCTGCATGAGGAGGATGTGTGATTGCAGGCAGGACCCACAGAGAATATGGTAAATCGATGTACTAAAGAGCAGTATGTTTCCAAGCAATGGGCTGTTACTTCCCAAAAAACATTTCTGCCTCTTACTCTGAGGGTAAGAAATTAATTTTTAAATAATTTGAAATTTGCTCAGTATTTCACAGAATCATAGAACGGCCTGGGTTGGAAGGGACCCTGATCTTTAAGGTGGACACCTCCCACTGTCCCAGGCTGCTCCAAGCCCTGTCCAGCCTGGCCTTGGACACTGCCAGGGATCCAGGGGCAGCCACAGCTGCTCTGGGCACCCTGTGCCAGGGCCTGCCCACCCTCCCAGGGGAGAATTTTTCCTGATGTTTAATCTAACCCCACGCTCTGTCAGTGTGAGGCCATTCCCCTTGTCGTGGCACTCCAGGCCCTGGCAAATGCTCTCTGTCCACCTTTCTTCAAGGCTCCCTTCAGGTACAGGTAAGAATCTCTGCACTGATAATCACAACTTGCCTGAGGTGTGACCTCTGAGTTGTGACATGGGGACACCTGTGACATGGGTGTCACAGCAGTGGGGGGTCAGGCTGGAGTGTGGCACACTTTGTGCCTTCAGCGTTACTGAAACAGCAAAAGCAGAGGGAGCAGAGCAAGAGGAAGAGCCCAGCAGAACCAGCAGCTGCACACTGACATCAGTCACAGCAGAAAACACTTGAAATATTATATTCATGCAGAGTATAAGCAATGAAGTGCAATGTCCCAGCCCCAGTGACATCACTGTGAGACCGCCTGAGACCCACACAGTGCCCAAAGTGTGCTCAGAGACTTTTGTACCTGCCCAGCTCATCAAGTCCTCACACAGGCAATTTCTCAAACTATTTTTTCAAATTTCTCAGAAAATGGCCCACAGTAAAGAGGAAAACTTGTGGAGCATCATAAATCATGTGCTAAAAAATCCTCTTTTCTGTGGAATTTTCACCTCCATACGAATTATTTTGAATTGTTTGCTGCATAATTTTGACTTAAACCCCTTCTCCTGTACCTCATTCACCAGTTCTCTGTGCATTTGAGTCACTTGGACCACAGATCTCCACCACTTGGCCACATGTTCCCTGCCTGGATCAATATATAAATAATAAGCCACCTCTGTATATTAATCTTAATTTTGTTTTCTGCCTGTTTTTCAACTCTACCTGATTACTGAAAACAGAGTGAATGTGAGATGGCAAACCAGCATACTTAACCAAGGAAAACACTCCAGCTGCTGTTTTCTTGTTTCAATTGTCCAAAGATGACACACAGACACACATACAAGCAGTATGTGTTAGGGAGCTAAGGCTTTGTCTAAAAAACACAACGTTAAAGAAGATTTTTAAATGTCTTTTCTTACCATCAGCTTTGCTTCCCTGTTCCATCAAAAGCTTTGTGATGCTGAGAAAGCCTTTGGCAGCAGCCAGATGGAGAGGCCTGTCCCCAACTTCACCACTGGCGTTCACATCGGCTCCAAACTTCAGTAAGAGGTGAGTTACCTAAATATTTAATTAAGGTGAATTAAAATATCACATGAAAATCAAACTTTGAGAAAACCAGATACAGTATTGCATTGGGTAATACTGTATGTGAGCATCTTTGTAAAGTTAAAACAGGGAGAAGGGATTCAAGAGAAAACTAATTTTTAAGTTACATGCCTATAAAAGTATTAAAATTCTCAAAAGCAAGCTCACATTCATTCTGATAAACATTCTCTATGGTGAATGGACACCAACCCCGTTTGTCTGAATGCAGGGGGGAAATGTGAATAACAGAACCAATATGATCCCAACAGAGGCTGTTTACTGTTTATATTTCATGGCAGATATAGATTCTGGGTCTGCTGTCCACGTGGGCATCTCTGGGTTGGCTAAGCTGCTTCTCCCTGAGGCAGGCACATCCTTCAGGACATCCAACTGGTCAATGTCCATCCTCACCTTGTGCTTCCCCTGCCTGGGCTGTCGCCCTGATCTTTTCCAGCCTTCTGATGGTCTCATTTTTGTACTGGAGTTTCTCATGGATTTTCATGTCAACAAAAGTAATGTTTTGTAAACTGTTCTCCCTGTTTACATTCCTCTCTGGAGGAGGGACAATTGATGGACTTCTAGTTTGACCAGTGTGGTTGGAGAGGTGTCACCCTCGTTTGTCCAATCCCTGGTCATTCATTTCGTGTCCTGTAGCGACATCAGAGTTTGCATTTTTTGCAGACATTTTCTCAGCCTCTCTTCTCATTTTTGATCCTGTTGTTTTCTCAGTAACCGTGATGAATTCCCGAGAGCTCTAACAACAAAACTGCATGTGGTGTGATAATATTACTCACCACCTGTTTGGCTGGTGCATCAGCCTGGGCTGTTAGACAGACACATCGCTACACCTGCAGGGCCCATCAGCATAACAAAGGAACACCCTGGGAGAGGTGTGAACTGCCCCCGTTACCTGCTGGTGGCCGTAGTAGGCAGCGATGTGCAGCGGGGTGAAGAACACGGCGTCCTGCACGTTGACATAAGCACCGTGCTGCAGCAGAATATCCACAGCCTGCCGGGGAAACAGCGGGACACGCCACTGAGAACCACCGTGTGCATATTGGATCTGCTCGGCTGCTAAAACAGGGCTTGGAAACCTCACGCCTCCAGGTTAAAAAAGGCAAACAGCCCCAAACAAACGAGTTGTAAAGGTGCAGAGCTGTGTACGGTGTGTAAAAGTGATTAACTTACAGTACTTGAACTGAACACTGAATGTCACTGATGCTTTATAAATGAGCCTGAAAATCGCTGTGCCACTAAAAAACTGATTTATGAAGGAAGAGGCACAGAAAAGGCTGCCTGGATATTCTCAGAACAACCTTTAATTTTCTTTTAGTCATTATGAACAAAGAGCTATAAACATATCAGAGTTTTTAGAAGTGAAAAAGCCACACAAAATGAAAAATCCTTTTAAATTCAAATATGCGAAGGTAAATCCTCAAACACGGAAAGATTTCTTTGTATTTTAGAAGATAAGAGCTCTTTGGCTTCAATAAATAACCCAAAGTGTTTTCTTTCAAATTTCTACTTTTTTTTTTTGGTGCTTCATGAGGGCCGTGTGTTTCTGGAAAGCGCCAAACTCCCAAGAAATGCCTGGCTGCAGAAAATGAATGAAACCACTTTAGGTTCTACACTAAAGCATGAGCGAGTCTTTTGGACACACCAAGGGCTGGGGCCAGGGATCACCCCACAAACTCTGCACATCAGTCTGGTGGGTGCAGAGTCTTGAATGCCACGATGGTGAAGGACCCTGGAGCCTGAGCCAGCAGAGCACAGGGCAGAGCTGGGACTGCAGGGCTGAGCAGGATCCTGCACAGAGCTGTTCTCACCAGGGCCTGCCCACTGAGAGCCCCGGGAGAAGGCCAGCCCATGGCAGCTGCAGCTGACAGCACAGGGTTAAAATGCTTCTAAAAATCATGGGAATTGTGTACAACAGATTCAGGGGAGGTGGAAAGAAAGGTTGGGCCTGGATAGGCCTGGGAAGGGAACCAAAACTACATAGGCCCTGGAAGTAAAGGTTAGGTTTTGTCCTTACTAGATCATGTGAAACTGCACCTGCATAATCATCATATGATAAATTATATGATTCTTAAATGTAATGATTGTTTGGTAATTGAATATGATTATTGTTTTAAGAATCATGAGAAACAATATTTGGGGGGCCTGATGAAAACTACAAGAATTCATGCTTGGATAGACAATAGAACAATATGGGTTTAATAATTAATATATATATAGTTATATAATGAAAGGGTATAAAAACATGTCCCTCTCGAATCCATGTCAAAGTCAGATTTGGGTCTGTGCCCTGTACCCCTGATTCCCAGAGCTCTTCAATAAAGCCCCTGCACAGAATCATTCTGTGATCATGTGTTTCAACACTAACACAGTGATGCACTCTGTCTGTCACCTGCTCCCAGCTGAGAGCCCCAAACCATGGCAAACGTGCAGCAACAAGGACACTCAGCTCAATCATGCAACTCTCCAGTGCTCAGAGAGCACAAACCCTTTCCAAGCAACATCAGTGTACAGGGATTGGTTCTTTACACAATTTCCATTATTCTTTTCTCATAGGATGAAGATATTTTCTGCCCTGACATGCCATTTCCCGTTAGTTTTAACCATTTTTCTATGGCATCAGCTGTGATTTCCCCTGGAGGGCCAAGTCTGGTTTCTGCCATGGGTGGAGGTACTGCACCCTCCTGGAGTGTTCTCAGTGCTGTGTCACTCTCACTGTGATCCCCTCTCCCCCTTTATGTACAGTCACAATTTCCCTTGCTAAATGCCATGTGGGTTGGCATCCTTTTGCTGTGAATCCTTTTACTGCCAATCTGAAAAAAGCATTTCACTGCATAATAAAAATCTTCAGAAAGATCCCCTGGGCTCTCTGGAGAAGCTGCTGGCTCTTCTATCAGCCAAAGGACAGCTCAGCAACAGGCACTCACAGAACGGGTGGGAATAAGCTCAGGTAGGAAATAAAGAACACAATTATTTAGTTAACACAACTGATTCCCTCCACTGTGTCTCCCATGTCTGGCCAATTTTCAATGTCTTGGTGGGCCAGAGGTGGGAACACAGAGCCAGCCAGGGATTTAATGCTTTGGTGGCTTTCAAATGATTAATCTAAGACATTTTTCAGCCAACTACCATGACAAAACTGAAGTTTTGCCTGTTGTCTCTGAAAAGAGATGTTTGGGCCTGTAGCTTTTACACTAATATGACTGAAATGTCTTTGGACCAGCCTGATTTTAATTTAGCCATGAGCTGTGAGGCTGTAGCACATTCAGGGACGTGACCATAACTCCAATTCTCCTTAAACTCCTTGGGAGCTGGAATTCAAAATTTACATTCATCTAGAGGCTTTCAAGGTGGATCTTCATGATGAAAAAACTGTGTGGAGTGATGTGGATCCGTCCCTGATGATGAACATAAAACTAGATGGGTTTTGACACATTTTCTGTGTAGCAATTTTCAGACACATTTTCAGGCTGTAGCAATGGCAGCTGTGCTTGCTACTTTGTGATCTCCCAATAAATAGAATTTTGTGCTGTGCTAAGCAAACTCCACTCAAGTGTAAATGATGAGAGGGGTGCAGAGACAGGCTTGATAGTCTCTCAGACAAGACATCTTTCTAGGAAAGAAAACAGGAGTCTTAGAAAGCACTGAAAGCTGTCAGAGGCATCACAAGTAGGAGGCTTTGCTGGAGAGATGTGCAAGGATAGAAATACTTCAGAAACTAAGGAGAAAAAAGAGATTTTTATCCTCAGGAGACAGACAGCGAATGAGGGTGAAGCTTGTAGCCCAGGGGACATTCCCAAGCTGCAGAGAATGCAGCTGGGTCGGCTGGTCAGAGGCAGCCAGAGCACCTCTGTGGGGCTCACAGCCTGCAGAGCAAGGGGGGCTAATGCTTCCCTTCTCCTGGTACAACCAAATGTTTTCTCAAAACAATACTTTAAATGACTTGCACAATAGTCTTACTTCACAATTTTTCTTAAAATTCCCTTACAAAAGGTTTTTTCAGAAGTTTTTTTAACGCTCGAGTCAATGATGTTCACTTCAAAGACAATTAATTAAGTCACTCTGAAAGGTAGAAGGAGCCAAGAAAAAACCTCATGAGACAGACATAAGGACTTCATGTTTGGGAAAAGGGCAAGGGACATAAACTCATTCTTATAAGGGGGGAATTGAAAAAATTATTCCATGTTTCCATAAATATTAATGAAGTTGTGGACAAAACAAGCTACTTTATCTGGCAGAGGAACTTCTAAGCTGACTGAAAATTTCACAGCTATGTAAAGAAGGAAAGCAAGAGCTTGGACTATAAATCCTTGGTTCCCAGAGCAGCAGATGAACCAAATGAGTTATGTGGAGTCCCACTCCATTTATGGAGATGCTTCTGATATGAGCTGATCATTCCCAAAGAAAAATAAGGAACTTGCCAATACTACCAACAGTTTATTTCTCACTGAGTTAATAGACCCATCCTTGCTGGGTTGTGAGCACCACAACTTGCCCATAACCTCAGCAGGAGCTCAGGGCATGGGAGCAGAGCAGGTCTGCCTTTGGCATTCACAGCAAAAGGCCCGGGTGTTGTAGAAATTATTGAAATGCTCAGAGGAGACCATTCTGCACTGTCCACAGAGGAGCCATGAAATAGCTGTGAGTGAGACCATCCCAGAGTCAGGGCTCAGCCTAACAGCTCCACCATCATTCTGCACAGATCGATTACACTCCAGTTATCAGCAGGTTGGAAAAGACTGCCAAGACCCATAAAATCCAGCCTTTGATCTGTGTCCTTTGTGCACGTTTGTTCAGTGTAAAAATATATGCACAGATGTGATTTTCCCAAAATGCGGGAAAAAAAATAAAATCCAGCTGTAAAATACGAAATCATAAATAAATAAATAAATAAATAAATAAATCCAACTCAACCAGTTCTGAATTTTGTTTTGTAGGACATCAACGTAAACCAGAATGTTTCATGAGCCCTGCCACTATGAGCCCCTCTCCTGTTTCAGTCCCGCACAGCCAAACACAGACAGACTGACTGATGGACAGATGGACAGACAGACTGAATGATGGACAGACAAGACAGACAGACGGACAGACGAACAGACGGACGGGCGGACAGACAGATGGACAGACGGACAGACAGATGGATGGACAGACGGACGGACGGATGGACAGATGGACAGACCTGGTGGTGGCCGGCGATGGTGGCGATGTGCAGCGCTGTCAGCGCCCCATACCCGACCTGCTGAATGTCGGCCCCGCCGTGCAGCAGCGCTGTCAGCAGCTCCGCCTTGTCCTGAGAAACACGGATTGATTTAACCCTCCTCACTCTGGGGCACATTTAACCCTCCTGATTCCCGGGACACATTTAACCCTCCTCACCCCCGGGGCACATTTAACCCTCCTCACCCCCGGGACACGGCTCCCGGGGCTGCGGGGAGCAGCCCCAGCCTCAGCCCCTGGGCCCCCTGGGCTGTGACACTGTGACACCCCCGGCTGTGACACTGTGACACCCTTGGCTGTGACACTGTGACCCCCCCGGGCTGTGACACCGTGACCCCCCTAGGCTGTGACACTGTGACACTTTGACCCCCCCCCCCCCCTGCTGTGACAGAGGGACCAGCACTGTGACACTGTGACACTGTGACACTGCGACACTGTGACACTGTGACACTGCGACCCCCGGCTGTGACACTGCGCCACTGTGGCACCCCTGGGCTGTGACACTGTGACACTGTGACACTGTGACACTGTGACACCCCAGCTGTGACAGAGGAACCAGCCCTGGCCCCGGGGCTCACAGTGCCACCCGAGGCTGGGGCAGTTCTGTCCCCAGCCCCAGACCTGCTGCTCCTCTGCTGTGCTACATCCTGGGTGTCAAACAAGTCTCTGTCCTGATTTTATGGTGGCACTGCACAACTCCTTTATCTGGGTGTTTCTCTCAGTAACTCCAAAGCAATTTCCTACCCCAGGGATAACACTACAGAGGCACGTGCTGATTCCTGTTCATGGGCTCTTTTCCTATGCACCACAAATGTGAAATTCATATCTGCACCTGAAATAATGACTACAGAGCTCATCTAGACAGTTCAGACAAATCAGCTGCTCGGTTCTGATTACCTGCCATCAATTCTATTTAAAATAATTTACCTTATAAGCTGCCAAGTGCAGAGCTGTAAATCCATTCCTCGTGAGTCTGGACGGGCGCAGCCCTTTCAGCATCAGAGTTCTGATGTGTGATTTGTTGCCTTTAGAGAGAAAGGTGGGAAAAAAGTCAGGAAAAAACATGCAGATGAGGTAAGAAGCTCCTGTGTGAGTTTGACAGCAGAGAAGTAGATCTCTCGACTGCTGAACTGAGGCAAGTAATAAAATATATCTTTTGAAACGTGGAAATGATGAGGTTGATGGGAATATCTCGTCGGCCAGGACAGTTGTGGGTCTGGCCATGTACCAGCTCATGGTTCATTCACACTTTAATGAGGATTTGGTGAGGATAGCTGAGCTTCTAGAGAAGAAAACTCCTCCTTGAACATCCAGACCATGCAGCAGAGAGCTCCATGAACCAGAAGGGCTTCTGGAAACTCTGGTTCCTCAGTCCCTGAGCTCCTTTGCCCTGTCAGACCTGGAGCACTGCTCTCCCCACACAGCACATCCTTACAAGGACGCTCATTTTGGGCAGTGTTGATGTGGGCCCATTAATGCGGTCCAAGTAGGTTTGCTCTGACCTTTTTGATGCACATTGAATGAATACATGAATTCCATAAATTCATCTGCCTCCTGAATGCTTGGACAGTAACCAAGGACAATGTCAGATTCAGTAGCTCTTTGCCCTTCTCCAAGTGTTCACAGGACTAATAATTAGTGTGTGTTTTCTTAAACTTCCTCTCAGCAACTCCAACTGCTCTGATGTTCCCATTATTGATGTCACCTTTGCATAGGATCTTGCACTCAAAAATGACAAGTAAAGATCCACTCATTTTTCAGTGGTGCAGGATCAGGTTTTTCCTCACGGTGAAGATCTAACTAAGGTTGATAAAATCATTTCTGCATATCATTACTCAGCTGAGCTGAAACCTTAGGGTAAAAGTTTCTTTGCCTCTCTTGGCCAATTTCTGCTGAAAATTGTAAAACAAGAGCAAAGCAAGTGCATGAACTAATGACTTGGTGTGGAGAACAGAGCAGCTGCGCGAATCCAAGCGGAAAATCCTTCCATTCGTGTGTTTTTATGAGCATCCCTTGCCCTCTTCCCTTGTATATTCTGATCTGCGGTCTGGAAAACCCCCATCAGCTGATGTTTGTCACTAAAGCATTTCAGTTATTCTTCTCTTAATCAATGTGAAATAAAAGACAGATATTTTCATTACAGTAGAAAAGGTGGTGGTGTGAGTATAGCAAAGTGCTTCTCCAACAAGGGCCCTGTCCTGGAGCCTGAGCCATGGACAGGATCCAGAAATGTGGAGCCAGAAATGCCCTGTGATGACTCTGAATTAACAAATGCACATAGCAGCAATTTTGGATGAGCTGAACACCTGCAGTAAATCGTGCTGCATCACCAAGCAGAACTCTGGTCAGAGTGAGGAATCAGCTCCTGTGGGGCTCTGTGTGACTCACTTCATCCCTCTGGCAGTGCAGCTCAGAGTGATGTTGGGAGTGATGCTGGAAGTGCTCCTCCAGTGAGAAATTCCCTGCAAACAGAGTCCTGCTGACACCAGAAGAGGTCACAGTGACTGTCCCAGTGCCCTCAGTGCAGGTACAGCCCTGCTGACACCAGAAGAGGTCACAGTGACTGTCCCAGTGTCCCCACTGCAAGTACAGCCCTGCTGACACCAGAACAGGTCAGTGTGTCCCAGTGTCCCCACTGCAGGTACAGCCCTGCTGCCCCAGGGGTGTCCGCTGTCCCCCACACGTACCCCCACAGACACAGCAGAGGTGCAGCAGTGACAGCCCGCTCTCCGTGCGGAAATTCAGGTTCACTTTGCAGAAGGCTTCGTCGGAGCTGAAAAAGGCATTTTACAGATGGTTACTTCCTTCATCTTTCAGCAGAGCTTCTTGCATGTAGAGAACATTTAAAAGAGAAATCTCAATGTAATTTTTTTGAGACACGAGGCTGAATTTATACCTGGTTTACAGTCTGTAAATCTAGAAATACTTTACTGCTATGGGGTCTAGCAGTCCAGATTTATTGTTTTCTGAGAATTCCTGCTATGCAATCACAATATATACATTCTAAATTTATCTAAACTAGGAGAAGTAAGAGGAAAGACTCTTAAAAATATAAACAATCCATACAAACTCAGCCTCTGTATTGATGCAATAACAACTGAGAAATATTTTTAAAATGTGTGTATTGATTTGAAAATGGTGAGTAGGACATGTATAGAGCAGGGGCCATCTTGCTAAATGAAAATAACAACCAGGAAAAGCCTATCAAAAAGAGAGTTTATACTCCCCAAATGAGATGATGGGGACAGTGATCACTGTGCTTGCTTACAGGTTGTTAAATGAGACAAGACTTGGACATTTTTTTGTCATCAAGCCTTGCGAGTTTCCTTCAGCACAGAGTGATTTGTCACTGATCCATCAAACATTCTCAGTAATTACAATTATTGAAAACTAAATACACATACAGTTAATATTCCTTTGGAGAATCTCAATTTTGTCCTGCCCATAGAAGTTTGGGATTTTCCATTCAGTACCAGCCCACCATGACCCTGATTTTGCAGAACACTTGGATTTGCGTAACTGTAAACCCACCCTGAGGGAGGAGCAACCATTAAACATATTTAACAAGGTTACAATTAAAAAAAAAAAATTCAGTACTTTCCTCAGCTCATTTCCAGCCTGGGAGTTGGCTGCATTGGGGCTCTGCAGGTAATGAACATGTTGGTGCATTACTCAGTTGGGTTAGTTTGGGTGTGAGCATGGGAAGACCAGGACAATCCTGACTTTGAATCCTCTACTTTTGTGTTTGCTTACACTGGTACACTTCAGCAATATCCCTGGCTGCAGAAACACATCAGCAAAACTGAAAAGTGCACAGCAAAATCAGACATTGGACTAGAGGTGATTATTTTACAAAAGGATATAGGTGTTTGTTGTAAAATATTGGCATTAATAATCAGCAGCCACTAATTTTGGTGCTCTGCTGTGGGGCTCTGCCCAGCACTGTGATGAGGTATTCCCAAAAATAGACATAAGGAACATGCATTCCATACGTGAGAAACTCTGTCCATATAAAACACCTGACACTGAAAATACCGTTTTATGGCAAAGAATCATTTGAAAGAAATCAATGAATAGATCCAGGGAGTATTTTACCTGAAAACATGCTTTAACTCTGCCAGCTCCTTCTCCTTGACTTGCAGGTCATCCTCCAAGCGCTCCGTGACTGTGGCATAGGATTCACTGACCTTCTTCTTCCACTCATCTGCAACAAAAACTCCCAATTGATAAAACAATGCAAAGCACAAAAATCATCATGGCCCAGTAACCAAAACACTTGACTTTTAAACATCAATTGTACAATTTCATATATATGTTTATTAAAGTTTAAAATATTACAGCTATTAAATTGTTCCTGCTGCAGCCAATGCAAAAAAATACACAAAGATTTCAGAGACAGTGTGTATGTACGAACCCTTACCAGAAATATTTTAATATTAAATAGTATTCAAGAGAAAACTTAAAGCTCAGATTACATTTGTTAGCTCTTTTTTCCTCAACAGACACACAGCAGAAAAAAGGTTGGACATTTAAAGGCTTTTCTCATGAAGTATGAATTAAATCAACATAGTATACAAGTTATTATGATCTTATATATAATTGCCCAAATAAATTTAGTTCAGTAGCTTTTTTGGCTTCTTTCACAGCCTGTATCTGGGTTAAGTCAAGAGCAATACCTGAGCCTTGAACTCAAGAGTAAAGCAGGAATGAGTTATCTCCTGAAATACCATTTGCTCCTGGCCGATGGATGGATGGCACACAGCCTGTAAAAAAGTGACATTCATTACCCGTGCAAGTCTGGCTTGGTCTAGATTTATAATTTCCCATTTGTCCAATATATCTTCTTTGTTTCAGCAAAGTTCTTGCAGTAATATGATTCCCTGTTCAGGGGCAATGACAGTCCTGCTGAAAAATACTTGTGATAGTCTCTGGCTAAAAATAAACCCTGAGCCAAGAGGAATGTCATGCAACAATAGCACGGAGAGAAGCAGCCTGTGCTGCCCATGGGGCTAAAGCCACAGAAACACCCACTCAGCCTGCCCAGAAATCTCCAGTTCCTTCCCATGCAAACACTTGCCTCCACCTGCTGAATACTCACAACTAGTGGGAAGTGGTAATTTGGTGATTTTGTAGAGAAAGGGGAATTTCAGCAGCTGGATCCCAGGTGTCCTGTGAGGATCCCCAGAGAGTGCAGGGGGTCCCAGCTCAAAGATGGGGATGATTGCAGCTCCCAGCCCCCTGACATAGGGGTGGCACTGGAAACATCTGGGTATGGCACTCAGGAAGGGGGATATGGAATTGAAAGGGAAATGCAAATATACACACAAATATTTACATTTATGTGTTTATATATTTATGTAATTATATATTTATGCATTTAAAGTGTGGTGGTTGACCTTGGCAGCCGTTCCCTCATCTCAGGGAAGGATTTCAGGCAAGCAGACACGTTAATAGAACACACATCTCTAAAACCTCCTCACGCTGCATCCCACTGTAACAACCTCACTGCCCTGACAGATCCTGGTGCTGCCAGCCTGTCCCTGTCCTTGCACGAATTTACACATCAATCCAAGGATCCACCTCCCAAGAGTTTGAACTGCTGTGATATTCCACCAGTGATGTGCAGAAAGGCACCAGCCTGGCAACTGATTCCCACATCCAGTCACTGAATAACTGGGAGAGATGAGGTTTTAAATGTCCTTCCAAGGGAGAGTTCACGGGAGTAAGTCTTTTGAAATTATCTTTATTTTGAATTAATCACGACATATCCACAATTAACATACATCCACATCTATCATTTACTTGAAGAAGTTGCTCCCATAAATTTTTGCCATTCTGTGACATTCAGACATGCCAGAGGAAATGGGGAGGGCACTAGAAGTAATGATGTTTCCAAGAAGAAAGTAGAGGAATGCTGTGCCCTGGTAAGGGAGCAGGGATTTACAGTGGCTCCCCTGTGGCACAGAAGAACAGCAGCAGCAGCACTGCGCTGTTATTTTTGCTCTCACAACGTTAGAGAGGCCTCAGCACGGGGGCCCAAGTGCAGAGAGAAGAAACTGAAGCTCTCACATCAGAGGTTTGGGAACGAGGAGAGGCTGCAACCTCCGATCTGGAGCAGGAACAGCCTGACAAGGCACGAACATTCCTCTGCAGATCCCACTGATCCTTGGAGCTCACTGCTCCTTGTCAGCTCCCTGGATCCTTCTGGCACAGAATCCCCTCAGCTGCTCACTTTTATTTCAGCTGCCTTCCCTTGTGCTCTTTGTTAAGTGCCCGATTTCTCAGGTTTCAGTTTCCTGCTTCAAAGGCCACTGAAATAAAAGCCCTCTCAGGTTTCAGTGTCACACAGACAGCCGGGCTAAACCTCTGCTGAGCACAGCGCCTGCTCAGGGCATTCAGGGAAATCCCTGCAATCCTCTTCATTATGAGCCCTGTTATTGTTCTACACAGCAAAACTAATTAAATAAAGAAAGATGACATGAAAAAAATCATTAAAAGCTCATCTTGAGTTTGTTTGGGATTGTACCAGCCTGAACTGCATTTCAGGATAGACGGAGCCAGGCAATGATCCAGAGGACACATGAACACTGCATCTGGGAAACTCTGTGAGGATCAACCAAAATCAAACTCCAGGTTTCAGCAGATGATTCCCAGCTGCAGAGGGCCTGTGTGCCTGGCACTCTCATCATGCAGGAAAACCATGGCCAGGGTGTTGGGGTGGTTTTGTTTTAAGAACCTGGTACTGGAAACCAGCAACCCTCAAATTACTGACCTTACTGTGAAGTTTTACTGGGTGGCCTTGCACAAGTTTCTCAGTTTCCTTGGGACACTCTTATCCCAGCTGGCTGTAGGAGGATATTGTTGTCATCTATATTAACAGCAGAGTGTGGAATACAACGATTACCTGGAGCTGTAAATGCAGTATGGATAAAATACATACACAGACTGAATAATCAGCCTTGGATTATTATTGTCAGGAAGGGTCTGGTCTGCAGGATTTTTGACTTTAACAAGATGTACTGACACTGTAACATGACCCTTTCTGTAAGGACTGCAATCTGTTATGGCTGAAAACGTACACACTTCATAAATAAGCTGCAAGACAGAGAACTGCAGGATCAAAGAAGCATTTGGACTGAAAAAGCCCTCCCAGACCACCCAGTCCAACCACTCCCCCAGCACTGCCAAGGCCACACCAGCCTCTGTCTCCAAGTGTCACATCCATGTGGCTTTCAAGTCCCTCCATATGGGAAAATAATTCATATAGCTCTCTAAAAATATATACTGTAATGTTTTTTGTAACATTTCACATTAAACTCGACTGCAGTTTAAAAACACCACCAGATATTCCCATATCTGTGGAGTAAATCCATTAAACCTGCTGATGTTACCCAGGGCTAATAATGACTGAAATCTGCCTTCTCAGTTTGAGACAAAAATGTTCAGTGAGAGGAAAGCACTGGGTGACACAGACTTAAAGCAGTGCAATGTTTCTTATCTGGTAAATCTATGCTTATTCCACTACAACAGATTTTTTTTTCATTAAAACCTTTGCCTCAAGATCTGACCTGAGGGCCAGCTGCGCTAATCCATGGCTACCACCAGGATGACATTCCTTTTTTTCTGTGTGGAATTCACACTGCTCCCTAAACCACAGTAGCTGCTGCTGCCCCAACCTACCACAACCTTTCCACAAGTTGTTCCATCACTGCTTTTCCTCCTTCTCTTCTCTTTTCCCAATACTTATGTGCCAGAAACAATCCACTTCCTATTTTTATCCAGTTTGCTTTCACTAATGAAATCAATCCCTGGTGCTCAGGGAATTCAGAACAAATGCAATTGCAAGAGTTAAAGTGGATAACCGTGTTAAAAGGATGATTTCACTGTCACCAAACACTCGGAGAACTCGCCTGGCAGCACAGAAACCCTCAGGAAAGTCTGTGCCCAGCAAAGTTTGGTCTCCAACTCAAATTCCAAAGTCTCTGTCAAACATGTTTCTCCTAATATCTTTTGTGTAGCAGTAGATGAATAAATCCTGCAAACAGGATGATATATAAACAATGACTCCATGCTGTATTGACTACTTTCACTTTGTGACTTAAAGTGTTTACCTTGGACTTGAGTGTTCCCAAACCTGCTGCTTCCACTGTTTAATATTTCATACTGACTTTTAGACCCTCTATTGGCTCAAAAATGCTTATTCCTTTGAAGTCAACTCCAGCAGTTTCCAACCTCCACGTTTA
Organism: Argya squamiceps; assembly: GCA_037834095.1. NCBI lineage: Eukaryota > Metazoa > Chordata > Aves > Passeriformes > Leiothrichidae > Argya > Argya squamiceps. The sequence goes on from JBBMKD010000005.1 coordinate 238,900, forward strand.
GCTTCTTTGTATTTCTTCTCAGAAGGTTTATTAGAGAAGAAGTGCAGGTTAAAGAAGGATAGGTAAAGCTCAGGGGATGTTACTCTGCTGCCTCGTAGGTGGCATAAAAAAGGTGCCATTTGGGAATTCAGTCAGCAGGGAGATGATAAATACTGTCATTATGAAACATTAAATAAAACACGAAAACCCACAGAGACATTCATGAGGAAAAGATGCATCATGTTTGCAGACAAATCACTCCGATAGACTGCACAGCACACTCTTAAAAATAGAAGATTCACCTGTTTGGAGCTGGAGCTTGGGCATCTAACTAGAAACAGGAGGATTCAACATGTATCCCTCAGAAACATCACCCACCCACAATCAAAACCTTTGTTAACACATAACCTCAACATCAACAATTACAACTATTAACCTCTGGAAACGTTTATTTACATATAACAGGATGAACCACCATGACAAGGACCCCCAACATTTCAGAGAAACACAAAATTCTGCTTTTTGCATGGCACACACCAGTCAATCCAAAGAGCTGGCAGCTTTTCCATCACACTGCCAGCTCCCAACACCTACCAATAAAAAAAATAAATCAG
>JBBMKD010000005.1:243563-254879 GCA_037834095.1 Argya squamiceps
TCCAGACTTACCATGGTTGGTGAATAGGAACAACACCTCTCTGATCCCAGGGGTGAAACCAGAGAAACAGCAAAACACCACCTGGAGAGAGATAATTTTGGGAGAGTTTTTTGCCAAGATGGTTTTGAGAAGAAGCTTTCTTGAGAAGTTCTTCCTTGGGAAAAAAGTTAGCTGCTGCCAGCAGGCTGAAATCTCTCAGACCCAGAAGCATCAGGTGTTGCTCTGATCCTTTTCAGCCTTCTGATATTTGCATTTTTGTAGTTGGAGTTTCTCATGGATTTTCATGTCAACAAAAATAATGTTTTGTAAACTGCACATTCCTCTCTGGAGGAGGGACATTTGATGGACTTCTAGTTTGACCAGTGGGGTCAGAGAGGTGTCAACCTCATTGTCCACCCCTGGTCAAACTCCAAAAACTCTATAAATTGAAATCCCAAATAAACGTCCTTGTTTTTTGCTCTGACAACCTGACTGCCTGAGTGTCCTTCTTTTCATGTCCTCCAGAAAGGAGAGCTGTTTGCCAAGGTTGTTTTGAGAAGAAGCTTTCCTGAGAAACTTTTCCTTGGGAAAAAGTCAGCAGCTGCCAGCAGGCTGAAATCTCTCTGGCTCACAGTGGAGTTCATAAAATCACAGAGCTGTGACTGCTTTGGGTGGGAAGGGATCCCAAAAAATCCCACCCAGTGCCACCCCTGCCATGGCAGGGACACCTCCCACCGCCCCAGGCTGCTCCAACCCCAATGTCCAACCCGGCCTGGGACATTCCAGGGATCCAGGGGCAGCCACAGCAAATCTGGGAATTCCATCCCAGGGCCTCTCCTGCTTCCAGGGAGGAATCTCTCCCTGCTGGCCACAGCACTGGGATCAGCTGGGGCTGGGTGGGATGGGCTGAGCCCGAGGCTGGGAGCTCTCGCAGGTGTCCTCCCCGAGCTGGGACAGCCCCCCCAGCCCTTCCCGCAGGCTGGGCCATGAATATTCAGAGACGGAAAGCTGCTGAGGACGTGTTCAATGGGAGAAGGGCTCAAACAACTCCCGATGAAAACTCCATCTGTGGCTTTTCATGGAATGTTGAGGATGTTTAATTTTTTTTTTTTTTGAATTAAGGGCGGGATTTATTTTAAAAAGCACACATCCTCTTGTAAAGGATGGCTTCATGCAATTCAATGTATATTATGTATATGCAAAATAATATACATATGTTTATTATGGCTTTATACAATTAAATGGCAAAGTGCATTAATGCCATGGATAAAAATGTAAAGATTTGAGTAATTTTAGGTTTCATCTGAGTGTGTTCAGAACAAAAACCTTGTCCTGTGCAGTTCTGCATGTTCCAGTTCTGATGGGAGTATTATTGCTCACTATCACTCTCCTCCTTTTGCCCTGCTCTTCCCTTGTTCCCATTTCCCCTCTCTTTTCCCCCAGCTCCTACAGCTCCTTGTGCTTCCCCAGCAGCTCCCCATGCTCCAGGGACTCACTGCACTTCTCCCCAGAGCCCAGGGCCTGAGCTCCCAGCAGGGCAGGCCACTGGAAACCAATGCTGCAATTTCCATTTATTTCCCCAAAATGCCTTTACAGCCCCCCCACTGCCCATCTCGTCTCTCATCAGTTGCTGTCTGCAGAGCCCTGACATTTACATAGGAAAATTCCAATATTTGGATCGATTTGTACTCCACAGATCTGATTCATTTACTGAGGAGATCAATGCATGCCTTGACTTGTGCCTGACACTTCCAAGTGACCAGAGCTTCCTCCAAAGGAATCTTCCACAGGAGCTGTGGCTGCCCCTGGATCCCTGGAGTGTCCCAGGCCAGGCTGGACATGGGAGAAGCCTGGGACAGTGGGAGGTGTCCCTGCCATGGCAGGGGTGGCACTAGGTGGGTTCTGAGGTCCCTCCCAACCCAAACCATCCTGGGAATCTGATACCATGGGATCTGGAAAAGCTGGGCTGGTATTTAGTTAATTTTTGTAAGAATGGTGCTACAGGCACTTTCCACCAATAATTAGAGTATGTCCCTGTTGTGGAAGCCACAAATCCCTGCCACGGTGTCACCTGCTGTCCCTCAGGAAGGACAAGGGAGACCCTGAGGGGCTGGAGTGTGTCCAGGGCAGGGAACAGAGCTGGGAAGGGGCTGGAGAATCCCTGAGGGAGATGGGGAAGGGTCTGGAGCCCCAGGAGAGGCTGAGGGAGCTGGGGAAGGGTCTGGAGCCCCAGGAGAGGCTGAGGGAGCTGGGGAAGGGTCTGGAGCCCCAGGAGGGGCTGAGGGAGCTGGGGAAGGGGCTGAGCCTGGAGAAAAGGAGGCTCAGGGGGGACCTTGTGGCTCTGCACAACTCCCTGACAGGAGGGGACAGCCAGAGGGGATTTGGGATCTGCTCCCAGGGAACAGGGACGGGAGGAGAGGGAACGGCCTCAGGCTGGGCCAGGGGAGGTTTGGGTGGGATTTTTGGGAATATTCCTCCTGGAAAGGGCTGCCCAGCCCTGGCACAGCTACCCGGGGCAGGGCTGAGTCCCCATCCCAGGAGGGATTTCAAAGCCCTGTGGATGTGGGTTAGTGGTGGCCTTGGCAGTGCTGGGGGATGGTCTGGTAGGGCTTTTCCAGCCCAAAGGATTTTGTGATTCCCAGCTGTTGTGAGGGGATGGGGAAGTGCTGCAAAGTTGTTTTGAATTGACAAGTCATGACAGCGTGTTTATGGGTACAGTTGGGAGAAAAATCAACCACGAGGGGAACTCTGTTATATTTGTCATTAATTTTGAATTGCTTCAACAGATGTTTGCTGGGAGCTGCTTTAACCTGCTTAATTTGTCTCTGTGTAAAGCAAAACAGATAGCCTCAATTAAGAGACTGATTAGCAAGTTCTTTAATGACTTTCAATAGTTTTAGTCATTATTGCTGATACTGAATCCTGAATCCTGAATCCTGGGAGCTGAGATTTAGTTATTGTGTAAAAGCTGAAACACATTGCAGTTGTGTGTGTACAGGGCTTTTTTAATTTTATTTTTTGGTGGGAGTGGTGCCTTGGGGGTGCCCATTAACAGGTTTAATTCTAATTACTGAGTGGCATCTCTGGCTGCACTGCCAGCAGACACATCTGCAGGGCTGGAGGGGGGTTGTTATCCCAAAGGTGACATCCCAGAGGGGACATTGCAGCCCCCACAGGCATTCCCTGCTCTCCTGTGAGCACAGTGCCAGGCTGAGCTCTCTGCTGGCTGCTGACCCTGCACGGCTGTCACCCTGAGTTTTCCTGCTTTCCAGTGTTTGCAGTCTGCAGTGGAGATTTGTAGCAATTTCAGGCACACGAAGAACGAGGCAGATACAGAAGGTCAGGCAGGAAAAGCTTTAATTTCTGACTCCATCCTTTTATACATTTTGATCAGAAGGCAAAAGATTGACTACACAGAGTGCCACCTTCTTGACCTCATTGGTGAACATCACCATCACATTTCTCCTCCCAGAGGAGAAATATGTAAACAAAACAGATAAATTCTAAATATCTACATAGTTTACATGAAGCTGCATGAGAATCTCTGTCGCTCTGAATTTTCCTGCTTTCCAGTGTTTGCAGTTTGCAGTGGAGGTTCTCACGCAGCTTCATATAAACTATGTAGATATTTAGAACTTATCTATTTTGTTTACATATTTCTCCTCGCAGAGGAGGAATGTGATTGATGGTGATGTTCACCAATGAGGTCGAGAAGGTGGTGACTTGTGTAGCCAATCTTTTGCCTTCTGGCCAAAATGTATAAAAGATAGAGTCAGAAATTAAAATAAAAGCTTTTCCTGCCTGACCTTCTGTGCCTGCCCCGTTCTTTGTGTGCCTGAAACTGTCACACAGGGCCGCTGGAGTTTCCCCTGGTGCCCTCTGCTGTTCCGTGCAGTGTTCCTGTCACCGGGCTGGGGGCACTGCTCCGCCTGTGTGTTCCCTGGCTGTAGCAGAATTTCTTAGAGAAAGTGAACATGTCTTGTACTTGGACTGTAGTTAACTACCCAGCCTGGGCCCATTTTGAGGCATGTGAAGCCTGCTAGGCAGGTAGAAATTCTCTGCCAAGGTTTGTGATGCAGTTAGAATTAGAGCTTAAGGCGTTAACAAGGGGTAGTGGGTTTTTTAGCAGTTAACAAATATAGTAATTAGTGTGAACATTTTAGCTGCCTTAAGAATAAGATAAACGATGTAGGTTTACATTCTTTTCTGTGCTGTGTGCCAATGAAAAGCCACCTGTAAAGGTAAACTCTGTAGAAGTGTATATAACCTGCCATTTTAGCTGAAATAAACAGAGAATGTAGCATTAACCATATTGGTTGGATCTGCATTTTGCTCTCACCCAACTTCCCATTATTTTTGGGTTCCCTCGCTTCACCTGGCCACGGAGCCACAAAGAGATTTGTCTGAGCCAAACGCTCCGTGACATTCCATGTGGGTGCTGTGGTGGCTCAGAAATCAGTGAGGGGAAAAGCTGGCTGGGTGTTGCTGAGGAGTGAGACTGGCTTAGTCAGGTGCAAGAGCTCACTGTGTCCTTGCTCCTGCCTGTACTCCTTGGGTAGAGCTTTTCCCTGCAGCTCCAGGGGGGGTTTTGGACCCCCTGAGGGCACAGTTCCCGGCACACGGGACCTGCAGACTCGAAGCCATCCACTCCATCAGCTGGGAAAGGCCAATTCTTCCCTCAGTGCTGACAACAATCAACATTTGCAGCTCCTTTCTCAGGCGGGAGCTGGGTGTGTTTTCCCGGGTGTGTCAGGAGTCAAGTGTTCCCTGACTGACTGAGATCCTTCACTTCTCCCTGCACATCTGGGATCCTTCACATCTCCCTGCACATCTGGGATCCTTCACACCTCTCCCTGCACATCTGGGGTCCTTCACACCTCTCCCTGAACATCTGGGATCTTTCACTTCTCCCTGCACATCTGAGATTCTTCACACCTCTCCCTGCACATCTGGGATCCTTTAAACTTCCCTGCACATCTGGAATCCTTCATTTCTCCCTGCACATCCGGGATCCTTCACACCTTCCTGCACATCTGAGATCCTTCACACGTTCCTGCACATCTGGGATCCTTCACACCTCTCCCTGCACATCTGGGATCCTTTAAACATCCCTGCATATCTGGGATCCTTCATGTCTCCATGCACATCTGGGATCCTTCACACCTCTCCCTGCACATCTGGGATCCTTCACACCTCTCCCTGCACATCTGGCTCCTCGTGCATCCTCCTGGCGTTGGGGCTGGCACAGCAGCACTGGTGGCAGTGCTGGGGACACCCAGGGGCTCTTTCACTGAGGCCTGGGTGCTGAAGGACCTGTTGTGTCCCACAGCTCTGCCATGTCTGGGACTGTCCTTTGGTTTATGTTGAACATAAACACTTCAAGTTTCCTATTTAGTGGGAATGCTCTTTGCACTAAGAGGGCAGCCAAATTTTTTTTTTTTTTAATAAATAATTGTTTTGAGGGCCACCATTTAAAAACAAACAAACAAACATACTGAGAAATTACATGCTGAAAAAATTGCAAGCTGTCTGCACAAAACAGCCAATCATTTCTGGAAACCTTGACCAGCAATATTTTGTCCCTGTTTGGCTCTGCTCAGCTGACACGTCTTAATGCCATCTCCTGGACCCAATGTGTGCTTTCACCACTGAGAACTGAGTCAATAAATGAATGTAGAGAGCTCAGCCAAGGGCAAAAATCAGTCTTTACTGCACCATTAAAAAGGTGTTATTTATTTATTTCTGTTGTCACTCAGAGAATGTTGCTGCAGTCACATTGAAAGTAATAAACAACTTGTGGCTGAAAATTGCATTTTAGGCAGATGAGGCCAATTTTTCTGCCAAATAGAGAAAAATAAAGCAAAGAGAGGGGAAAAGATCTGGGAAAAGGAGCCACAGGCAAGCAGCAAATCTGCAAAACAGGAGGGCAAAGTGCTCTGTGCAGACCATCCCAGTGAGGATTGATGGTGAGCAATGGCTTAGCCCTAATGAGAGGAGGTGCTCAGTCTGCAGCAGACCAGGCTGTGAGAGCAGGCCCTGAGATCTTGGTGTGCAGTTCAAAATTCACTTTGGTGATCTGTTCTCAAGCTCCAGGCTGGGAGGATGGTTCTGCTGTGCTTTGGGAGGGTCCCTGGCACAGCCTGTGGTGGCTCTGGGTGCTCCAGGCTGCAGTGTCCAGCGCCAGGAGCAGCCCCTGCAGGGCCAATGCAAACAGGGAATGACCCAGGTGCTCTCAAACAGTGCCACTGCTTCAGGACAACAATGGGAGCAGGCAAGGTTTAATCCAGGAATTGTTTATACACAAATCTTACTTCAGCTCCATTTTAATCTGTGAAGCTCTTACCTCTCTGCTGGTGAGCAAAACTCCTCGAGTTTTTGCAGATGTGCAATGTGGATATAATAACCTCTGGAAATGTGTTTTGTGTAAATCATTATTTTCAAGGATAAGAGAAGAGAACAAACCTTCAGCTCTGGTTAGGATTTTGGTTTCACCACTCGAAGCTCTTGTTCTTCTTGAACATCATAAACAATCTGTTCAACTGTGGAAGGACCTGTCAGGAGACATCTGTGAGGACGTGAGGTAACGAGTGGAACAGCACACAGGGGCTGTCCCTCGGGCTGAGCTCGTTAAAAGGCACCACTGACAAACATGCCACAGGTTTTTAATGGGATTTTATTTGCAGTTGTTACATCGACACCTATGATGCTTACAGCACAAGAGAGACCCAGCAGGATTGATTTCTTCTGCAGCTTTTGAGTCTCTTTATTTTGAGCAGCCAACACCAGGAGGTTTTTTTCTCTCTGTCTCTCAGTCAGGGCATTGCTCTGCCTTCTGTATCTTGAGTCCCTCCCTAAGCCCAGCATTCACAAGGGCTGTGCATGGAGAGTGTGGGTGAGAGCTCTGCTTGTCTGGAGCCACAGGTTCCCTCAGTTTTGACAGACAGTGTTACTGGGAAGGTGAAAGTTGTTTTTTTCAGCAGGGTGTTGTGGTGCATGATTGAGGTTTTTCAAAGTTGTGTATGTATTTTGTTTATTTGTTTGTATTGGTATACCCCTTTAAACACTCCCACCCTCAATTCCATATGGTATCACCCTGGAGGGGGCACCTTGTCAATCATCCTGATGGACCTGAGAGGAGAAGGTCTCCCATTTGAGCAGGTGCTCAAACACCCACCTTTTCCATTGCTGTGTTAAGCACCCCTGTTCTCAACCACCCCTTCCCTTTCCCCATTGGCCCCAAGTTCCCTCCTGCCCAGGCTGCGCCCTGGGTACTTAAGGAGAGAACAGAAGCCCAAAACTGGCTCTGGCACATGGACTGCACAGGAATAAACCCCTTCAAACCCACGCCAGGGTCCACTCTTCATTCCAAGCCTAGTCCACGCACAGCCTGAGATTGGGACCCACCAAAGTTGCCTTTTATGCTGGAATCTACTGCTTTGCCAGTAAGCAGCACAGAGACCACCCCAGCAGGGCAATGGGATGATGAGGCAGGAAACGTGGTGAGGGAGACCTGACTGTGGTCATGGTGTGGACTTGGAATAACCTGATCTGAGCACACCACAGCTGGTGGTTCTAAGGGAAGGATGGAGGTCACAAACACACTTCAGACCCTTCAGCTCTCCCGGGATCAGACCTGAGTCCTGGCCAGCTCCTCACACCAGAGGGAGGGCAAATTCACCTGCTGATGCTGGGATGGGCTGACAAACCCCTGGGCTGGCATCTGGAGCTGGTGAGAAGCTGTCCATCAGCATGGGTGGCTGGAGGAGTCAGCACAAGGCTGAGCGGGACAGGTGACACCAGAGAGCACAAACAGACACGGGCATAGCTGCTCATCAGATTTGGAATTGTTCCAAACCCTGCATTTTTCCATTTGGGCAGAATGACAAGGATTATTTGTAACAAGTGGGGGTGGCAACTGATGATTTTGTTTGGCTTTGCTCTGGCAGGACCTTGGTGAGGACACCTTAGTGATGGGGAGCCCTCCCAGCAGGTGTGTGTGAGCACAGGCTGGTGCCAAGGAGCTGGGACTGGGCAGGGCAGGGCAGAGCAGGGCAGGGGGACCACGTCAGCCTGGGGTCACAGCCCTGGTGTCCCACCCTGGGCACCTGGGAATGGCAGCCCCAGGTCCCTGTGCAGCCCCAGCCCCAGGAAGGAGCCAGGTCTGCTGGGCAGGGCTGCAGCTCCTCACATTTCTGCTGTTTATCTGGCCAGCACCAGTCTGTTGTGTGGGCAGATTGTGGCTGTCTCGAGGTATTTGGAGTGGATCATCTGATCAGTGCCAGTCCGTTCTTGGCTTCTCTGTCCACCTGCTGACTCCCTTGTGTCACCCTTCTAGTGCTTCAGCCATCTGTCAGGAATTTACTTACAGAATGCATTCAAATAAATCACTGGGATTTGATGTGCACGGGGATGCTGTTTCCAGCATCTCAAACCCCAATAAATGCCTGTGTCTGCAGTACCAGTGTTGTGAAGTCCTGCACTAGTGATTTACAGGAATGCTGTGATGCCTGGGGAGCAGCCTTTCAACATTCACATTTGGTGCTTTTCAGGGCTCATTTTATACCTTGTTGTTGGGTAATGCAGGTTTCCAGTGCAGGGCTGTGTGCTGAGTGCTCTTATCAAAGAAACATATTCAGGTGCAGAGCACAGCAACAGCTTCCATAGAATTATTGCCTGACTGAAGAAGTCATAGCCGAGACCTGGGGCTGCAGAAATCCTCCACATTCAGGCATTTGTTATTTGCTGGGCTATTGATTTTTCATGGGGAAGAACAGGGTGACCCTGGGAGGAGTGGGCTGACTGACCCAGGGATTAAGACCTTTGAATGTTATGTCCAGAGAGTGAGCCATGTGATACACAAAGATTCCAATGCATTCGGCACAGCCAAGCACAGCAAGACCTGAACAAACCCCCGAGGACACCAGGACAGCCAACCTAAAATACAGGTCAATGATTTCAAATTTAGTGTAAGTTCTTTTTGCCTAATTAATCTATATCTGTCTATATGGTAATGAGAGGGAGATGCAGAAAGCTGACTGCTGCTGAAAGAAAACACCTCCAGCTTGTGGCTAATTATTTTTTCCCTCTGGAAGATAAGCAAACATGGAATTTATTTGACCTGTGCACCTTGTAGCAGACTCTCTTTCCAAACACCGTTCTTTAAAACAGCAATTAAAATGCTAGAAGCAGGGAAGAAGATGCTGCTGGGAGCACAGGAGGCAGGAAGGAGATGGGCACAGCCTGAATTCACAGCTGGCTTCACTGAGGTGTCCGTGGGAGACCTGGGCTGAGTTTCCAGCCTTGGCTCCCCTCAGGTCTCCTGGCACCTGCTGTTTGCACCCTGAGGGCCCAGGGCTGCTCGTGTGGAGCTGCAGGAGACTCATCATTCCCTGTCCCGTTCTCCAGGGCAGGCAGGCACGGCCACAACCTGCCCAGAGTGCTGTGACTGCCCCATTCCCTGCTCTCCATCCCTCCCCAAGGTGAGCTGGGATCCTCAGGGAGCTTTCAGGAGATCTGATTTATGCAAGAATCTGTAATAAACTGCCAACAGTTATTTCTGTGGCTAATGGGAATGTAAATTTTCAGATAACATGTGTTAGTAGTGATAAGCAAAACCTCTGATAAGAACACTCCCCACCAGAGAAGGGAACTGCTCTGCCGGCTGCGGTGCTGCTGCCCCTCGCTGTCAGGAGCCTCCCTGAAGGATGGATTTGTGGTGCAGAAGTGGCTGCTGAGACTGAAAGTGTCTGTCTCTTCACAGATCTTGTTCTTCCCAAGGAGGGGAGTTGGTTGTGCCTGCGGTGGTGCCTCCGTTCAGCCCGGAACGAGGCAAGAGAAGGGGCAGTTCTGTCCACATTGTGATTTCCCTTTCTAATTTACCTTCCCGATTCACATTCTGATTTACCTTCCCAATTCACATTCTGATTTACCTTTCTGATTTACGTTTTGTTGCATCTTTGGGAAATAAACCTGAAAATGCAGTGCCCAGGCAGCGCTCCCAGCGATGATGCTGATGCTGATGATGCTGCTGCTGCTGCTGCTGATGGTGGTGAGGGCTGTGGCACACAGCTGCTCCCACCAGTGACTGACTGGGGCCCAAGGGCTCCAGATGGGGCTTTGATCATCTCTGGCTGGTTCTGAAATGCACAGATTTGCTCCCTCCATCCTAGAGGCTCCATAAGAGATTCACGGTGTCGCTCTCCGGAGCGAGGTTAAGATGTGACTGACTGTGCTGCTGAGCAAATGGCTTTGCTTTGTGGTGTTTCCATCAGGCTTGAAAGCGAGTATCAGTGCCCGGCCTAAGAGGAGGTTTATATTTCATGTCATGGAGGATATGCATCCCGATGTGCGTTTGGGATGCACGGGTGGAATTTGTCATAGGAACATCCAGACCTCTTCAACACGCACTAAATTTAACTTTAAAGCAATGCTAATTCAGGGGGAAAAGCCAGCATGCATCATCTGTCGTCAATCTGATAGTCTGTGATATGTGTAACCAATTGTTCTTATTTACATTAATTTGCATTGTGAAAAGCAATTTTACAGTTTCAGTCAGACTTAATAGGCAATTTGCAGCTCGCTGCCTAATGGCGCAGTTACTTAAGCCTGCCCCGGGGTGCTTTCGAGACCTGAGAGGAGACTAAACCTTTTAAATGTTCAATTGAACAGCTTAAAAAGTCAGGAAGTCCTCAGCTGTTGGCTCTGGCTCCCGCCTGCCTTGTCATGTTTGACATTGCTGCTTCGGATGCCCTTTGATTCGGGTGTGTTTTGCCCTGGACAGCTGAAAGGCCGATCTGGTCCTGCACAACATCGTGCCTCAAGTGGCTCCCAGCCCTGCAGAGGCACCGGGCTGCAGGGAGGGCAAGGGGAGAGTGTCCCCCAAACCTCGTGCTGTGGCATTTGTGGGTCACTGGGTCTGCTACCTGTGCTTAATGATTGGATTTGCCCCGAGGGCTCTCACCTCAGTGACCCATTTCTGCATTTACGGGCACAGGAACCACCCTGGGTAGGTGTGATAGAAGCGAACTCTACAAGGTGATTGAATGAAAGCCCTTAATTGTTGCCCCCAGTTTTCTTGCTTGTAAGTGTTTGAAGTCTTGCAGTGCAGATTCTCACTCAGCTTCAAGAAAACAATGTATGTTTTCAGAAATTATCTATTGTTTACATATTTCTGCTCTGGGAGGAGAAATATGATTGATGGTGATGTTCACCATCCAAGTCAAAGAGGTGGCATTCTGTGCAGCCAATCTCTTGCCTGTTATACAAATGTATATAAGAATGGAGTCAGATAATTAAAATAGAGGAGCTTTCCCTTGACCTGCTGTGCCTGCCTCGTCC
>JBBMKD010000005.1:274409-301699 GCA_037834095.1 Argya squamiceps
ATGTTCACCAATGAGGTCGAGAAGGTGGTGACTTGTGTAGCCAATCTTTTGCCTTCTGGCCAAAATGTATAAAAGATGGAGTGAGAAATTAGAATAAAGCTTTTTCCTGCTTAACTTTCTGTGTCTGCCTCGTCCTTCGTGTGCCTAAAATTGCCACAGGGCCCTGAGCCTTCATCCCCCCAGGTCTCTGTCCCAGCCTGTGGACAGCCCACGGTGAGTGTAACCTGGGCAGTGCAGGAGCAATAAATCAGGAATGAGCTCGTGCTGCAGGGAGGGGATGAGCTGGAGATCTGACCTTCCCAGTGTGGGGCAAGGAGAATGCATTGCTCTGATTAGACACACTGGGCTTTATGATTAGAACTGCATAAAACCAATCTCTTCTGCGCTTTAGGGGCTCAGCCTGAGAACATTATTCATTAAATATCCCGTTTATAAAATCATGACTCAATTCCTATGCACTGATGTCTTTCAGAGACTGGCCCTGCAAGAGGCCAGGCTCCATCCAAAGTCACTGCACAGCACAGAAAACTCCCGTTTATTTCCACAGCCTTTGGGCTGGGTCCTTAGAAAGCAATTTGGGCAGCGAGGTGAGAAATTTGGGATGACCAGCACATCACGAGCATCGAGCTCCACTCTTTTCACTCCAGTTCACAGGCAGAATTCCAGTCCAAGTGAGAACAGCCAGCCTCCTGTGCACTGCCCAGGTACCAAAAGGTGCATTTGAAATTGGATCTTTTCAATGCATTTCTCTAGTGTGTTATTTTTGTGTGTTGATTCTTAATTTTGTTGTGGATTTCTGATTTTAGCTGCTGCTCTGAGATGATGCTCTGGCTGTACCAACACCTGTTAGACCCAAATTTCAATGTTATTCAGGTGGGGGGGGGGGCACTTTCTACTCTACTCACCCAGCCTTGTGTTTGCTGGGAGAAGCCAGTGGGGCAATGGGGATTTGTCCCAGCAGCTTTATGAAAGGCCCTTGGGACAGTAGGGCCCAAGTTCCTTTTTCCATTTCAATATTTATTTCTCCAGCTCAACATTCATGGAAAACCCCTCACCACTGGGGACTTGCTCTTGGCACAGCAAACCTGTGCAAAGAATCACTGAATCACAGAATCCTAGGATGGTTTCTAGGGTTGGAAGGGACCTTAGTGATTATTTCTAATGCTTTTTACTGTTGGTCAGAAATTTCGTCCTACAGAAAACTCTTGCTCTTGTCATTGCCTTGCAGCTCAGCAAAACGGGACAGGAAGATTTCCCTGGGCAGGTGTGATTGCTGCTCTGGGAGTGCTTGGTGAGGCCAGGGGAGAAATGAGAAGAATCTGAATATCAGTTTCAGAAAGGATGACACTGGACTCCCGTGGCAATTTCCTGTGGTAATAAGCAGCCAGGAGGATATTAAAAATGTCATTTGTACTCTAAAAGTAATAACAATTGAAATAGATTCTGGCATCTTTTATAACACGAGAGGCAACAATTATTATTGGGGATATTTTAAAAGAAAACAAACACATCCAATAATTAGTTAAGTGAATTGCCAATATGCTGATGCTGCTGAAATTAATCTGAGAAATATGAGGTCAGCAAGGTGGTTGTGCACAATTACATTGGAGAAAACACTGAGAGGAGGGCTGGGCTCCCCTGTGCCCCCAGCTCACCCCACACAGGCTCTGTGAGCAGAGCCCTTTCCATCCACCCCTCTAAAGTTTGTACTGCAGAAGCAGGATGAGCCATGGATTTATTACAATTCCTCTTTTTACAGCTACAGAGGGACAAATTTAATGTATATTTTGAAAAGCTTTCTCCTTGTATGGGAGCAGGACAAATGTGAGTTGGGAGGCCACATTTAGGCAGGAGCCTCTGCTCTGAGCCTGTGGAATCCTGTTTGGGGACAGGCTTTGACTGGGGCTGCTAAGTCAGAGATAAGTCCTTTCTGTTCCCTCAAACACACAGGAGAGCCTGTGACACAAGCCCAGCACTCACCAAGCTGTGCTGTCACGGGCTTCTTCACACAAAGGAAAATGTCTGATGAAATTTTGTTCTGCCCCACTCGCCTGGCTCTGAACCTGCCCCCAAGAGCACCAAAACCTGAGATCATGTCCATCACAAAGCACCAGTTGTGTGTGGCCCTCGTGTGAAGGAAATACAAATATTTTGAAATGGGTGTTTCTTGCCACAGTCTGGATGACTGCTGTGTCAGCATTGCTTCCTCACCCCTTTGCTTTCACAAAACAACAAATGCTCTTCTCTCCCTGTGCTTCACAAACTGCCACGAGGCAAATCCCCTGCTCTGGAGATGCAGCTGGAGAAAAAAGACATTTTCTGGAAATGATGACATTTCACCTGGACAGTCCAGGTTAATGCAGTCACAGACTTCTTAATGTTGCCACTGCTTGGTTTTTTTGAGTTAAATAAAGCACTGACATGCCTGGAGCCTGGCAGCAGAGAGCTTTCCCAGGTAGCTTTGTGCTCCTAATTGTATTTTTTGTCTTTATTCACCATCAGCAAGTTGTCTCAAGAGAGTTTTATCTTCTGCTGTTTTTCTCTCCTCCCCATTCCTGAGGATCAGTCAGTGACAGCCCCAGAGCTGAGCTGAGCTCGTTCCTCTGCCACCTCTGCTGGGCCTCAGCACAAACTGCTGCTCTCCTCTCTTTGCACAAATGATGAGACATCCCAGCCCATTTGCTGTTGTAAGTCTGAAATCATAACCATCAGTTCTGCCTGGCACTCAGAGCAAACAAAATGTCTTTATTGCGACTTATCCAGCCACACCACTTGTCAGTTTTACGAGTTTTTAAAATAACACCTAATGTTAACTTGGCAATGAATCTGTCTTAAGACACACAACCCACTCACGTTTTAGTTCCTCTATTAAAGGAAAATATGTATGAACACTGTAGCAAAGCATGAATCAAACTTTTTAGCATCCCACAGAGTAAAGAGAAATGGGACCAGGGGCAGCTCAAGGCTGGCAGAAGGCTGGGCAGGTGTTCCTCTGGGCTACAGCATCCAACAAGCATTTTATCTTGATCCAGCTGCACAGTAAATGGGAATAAACTCCCCATTGTGGAGAGCCTTTCTATTTAGTTCCACCATGTTTATTACAGAGAATGGAGATTGGTTGCCTTCAAAAGCAGGTTTAGGTCAGGTGGTGATGGTTTACATTTATGGGATTTTTGGACCTTTATTGTGCTGTTAGAACCTGATTCATGGATGACCTTCATGCATGAACCCAACTCAAGGTGTATAAACAGTCCTATTGATCCGAATTTGAACACTGATTACAGTGGGGTGAGGTGCCAGTCAGTGTGACTAAAAGGAATATTCAGTGTGCCCCCATTGCTCTGCAGCACAAGAACAGGACTCCAATTGCCTCTTGCTGGAAAAATCGTGATGTGGCACGGATTTTAACCACTTGTGAATAAACCGAAGTTCAATGGATTTATTTTGTTCTCTACTTCAAATCCACAAAAAACACACGTTTTTTTGTGTTTCTGCAGTTGAGAATGCCACTGGTTCAGCTTAATTCTCTCCTTGAAAACCAGATTTCTGGAGAGGGTCCAACACCCACTCCTGATGATTTTTCTCTCCATGGCTGCACACATTGCCATTCACACCGACGACGTGTTAACCTCTCACTTCACAAGAGATTCTTCTCTAGCACCGACTCTGATTAGTTGTGACACAAACTATGTTATCTATATAATTAAGTGCCCTTTTGGGTTAGCCCGTGTTGGGAAGACGCTGTGACCCTTAATGAGGAGAACAGACAAGCAGAGGAGCCCGAGGGGGAGGCGGCAGCTCCTGCTTTCATCCAGCAGAAGGTGCCAACAGTGCAAAGGAATTTACCTTCTCCAAAGTGCCCTGCAAACATCAGTTATTCCTGCAGCCCCTCAGGGAGACACGAACTGGGAGGTGTCACGATGCTCCTGCCCCAGTTCCCTGCGGTATGCTGGACTAATCCTAATCCTAAACCTAAACCATAAAGCTCATCTCATTCCACCCCTTGCCCTGGGCAGCGACACCTTTTACTAGAACAGGTTGCTCCAAGTGCCATCCAGCCTGGCCTTGACCTTGGTCACTCCTCTGAAGCCTGAACAGTGAATTTTTAATTTGACTGGAGGGGTCAGCAGTGCTGGGACACTGCTGTGCATGGAACTGGGGAGGAAATGCTTGTTTTGAACACTGCTTTAGCCTCGAGTCATATTAGCCAGGTTTTCATGCCTGAGCGTTGGAGGATGGGAACACAAAGCAGGGTAAACACAGCTGAAGCAAATTCATTAAACATTAATGCAAATATTTGCAGAGATTTTGGTTCACAGCCTTTACAGATTTCCAGAATTACAGTAATGGAACATGGGCATGTGCTCAGCCAGCAATGGTGAGACAAAGGAAATCAGCATGAGCACTGAAGAGACAGACAAGGGTGGCAGGAGGTGACTTCTGAAGCCACTCTGGACAGGTTCTCCTGCTCTTCTCTGGGAAACAGCCCCCCAACAATGTGTCAGCCCTCCTCAGCTTCTTGCTCATTGCAAACAGGAGACCATCCCTTGGAGCAGCATGGGTTTTGGATGAGGATCTGGACTGACAGGACACAGGGAATGGATCCCAGTGCCAGAGGGCAGGGCTGGATGGGATCTTGGGCAAGAATTGTTCCCTGGGAGGGTGTAAGGCCCTGGCACAGGGTGCCCAGAGCAGCTGGATCCCTGGCAGTGCCCAAGGCCAGGCTGGACATTGGCGTTGGAGCAGCCTGGGACAGTGGGAGGTGTCTCTGCCATGGCAGGGGGGCACTGGAGGGGCTGGAGATGTATTTTGGTCCCTTCAGCTGCAGCCTGGCTCTGTCACTGTTTGCTTGGTGTGCAGATTTGGCCAGAGGCTGGGGCAGTGGGACAGGGACTGACAGAAGTCACCTGGGTGTGCTGGGGAGGGATGTTCTCAGGGCCTGGGATCGGGTATTTCCCAAGTAAAACACATGAGAACAGAATTATGTATTCTGCTGTTCCATGTTTCTGAGAGATGCAAATGGAGACATAAGACTTCTCTCTGTAATATACAATAAAAATTCAATGGCTGGCAGTTGACATAAAGCTTATAAATATGTTTTCAAATAAGTACAACAGCCATGAGATCAGGAATCAGTAAGTCATAATGCATTTCAGCACAATACTGATGAACCCATTTTTCTGGCACATATGAAATAACGAGCTCATTTTAATTCTTTGTGGATAACAGATAACAGCTTGAGAGGCATGTGCCGTGCCATTCACTTTTATGGCTCCATCTCCTCCACACTTGATGCTCCCATGACATTGGGGTCGGCAGGAGAGGGTGGGTTATACATTCTGCTTGCTTTCCTCCTCCTCGCTGCTGTATAATGTGGCTATCATTAAAAACCCAACAAATTAAGCAGCCATTTAGTGCATCAGAGTAGCAGCTGACTGATGTGGCCACAGATTATGTTGTTAGTAACTTTTCTGGAATTTATTTCATTTATCTCTGCTTTATATCTCTGCCGTTGCTCTCTAATCATCACTCCCACAAGGCATTGTGTTCCTATTGAGGCAGCAGCTAAATGAGCTGAGAATTAGATCTATATTACATCAGCAGTGGGCATTGCAGATATTACCAACATATTAAAAGAGAAATTCAAATGAAACAAACAGGAACATGTTCTTTCCTATTCCTGCAATTGATCCTGATTCCACAGCTGAGCAGTGTTTGGGAGGAAGAGATGAGCTTTGTCACAAACAAGCCGTTAGATGAGATCATTAACTGGAATGGGATTACTGCCACTCTGTAATTTCATTTTTCTTTGTCCTCAGAAGTTTGACTGGGCTGGGAAAGGATGGATGCTTTGTTTCGTGGCAGCACTTTAAAGCTCTGAACCGTACAAGTCCTGGTTGTGCAGGGATTACAGCTTTGCACACGAGGCAGGCCAGCAGCCCCAGGGCTGTGGGGAGCCCCTGCTCTTGGCTCAGTGACACCGGGCTCTGTGTGTCCCTTCCCCCAGCAGGGAAGGTGGGAGCAGGGCATGGGCTGCCCCCTCCTAAAGGCACCTGTCAGGGCAGCAGCCAGAGCAGCCAAAGGCTTGGCTGAGCCCTGCTGCTCCTTGGCAATTCTGCAAGGCAAGCCTGGATTTTGAGAAATGGCATTTATTCTGATGGGTGGCATTAAAACTACCCCGTGTTAAATGTCCTACAGTTTGATTCAGTGGTTAATTCTGCTCATTGCTTGAAACTCAAACAAGGCCTGGAGGAGACAGAAATTGGAGGACCAGTCAGAATGTGCATTATTTTAGCTGTGAGGTATGATGGGCTTTGGACGGGCTTCCTGCAGCTCTGATGGTCAGACCACTGCTCCTGAGCTTTGGGGTTTCACATCACTGCACCCTTTCAGAAGGACTTGGGGACCCACTGGGCCCAGGTGGGAATGAGCAGATCAGAATGAGTGTGAGGGGCCCAGTGATCACTGCGGGGTGGTGGGGGAGCTCAGCTTCAGTGGGTACAGCTGGGTGTGCCAGACAAGAGACCTAATACACCCCAAAGTACACCTGACTGAGATGGTAAAATCCACTCAAAGCAGCCCACTCCCAGCCAGGAATGTGGGAGCTGATGTCAGCTCTGGATCTCCCCTCCTCCCAGAGAAGGCTGGGCTGTGCCAGGAGGGCAGAACTGGAGGAGCAGGATCTGCACTGCTCTCATCAACTGCAGGATATTGCTCTCTTCTGTTGGGAATGTGCAACGGAACCTGAGCAAAAAGGGCTGGAAAAACAAACCTGGGATGCTTTTATAGAAATCCTTACCATATTCCAAGAGAAATTACACTTAAAGGGAAGTTAACATTCAAAGTCTTCTGTTACACTTGTTTTGCATTTCTGCCAGTGTTCACCTCACTTGCCTCAGCACTGTAACCTTTTCCTCTCTGCTGAAATAACCTGAAATACCCTGTGTGGGGAAAAGGTTGGTGCATCCAGGTGGGCTAAGTCTCTGCTCTGTTACTTTGGTTTTATACCTGAGAAATGTCTTTTTTTTTTTTTTCCCCTTTTCAGACAGCACGAGGTGACTGTGGAAATATGCTGGGCCTTTTCCAACTCCTGCAGCTGTGACAGTGGCTGTGGCCTTTGCAATTCCAGGGCTCTCCAAGGTATTGGGAGTGTTTCAGGCTGTACTGGCTGTCCTTCAGCTTTGGACAACCATTATTTCTAGTAGGACAAACACATGATGTTCTATCTCACCCCTGAATCTCCATTCCTGAACTACGACTAAACTGTAATTTTGTTTGTATTTACTGATTTTGGCAGTCAGGAAATCCTGAGAGCAGGAGCATATCTTGATAAACTTAAATAGGAACCTCTGAGACTGCACGATTAATTCAGTTTTGGTGAGAATTCAGTAATGGTGTACAATAAATCTGACCTGAATGTAGCAGAAAGTAAGAGAATTCTATATTAATGTTTTATAATAGGTTTATAGTTAAATAAATTTTGTGAAAGCATAGGGTTCTCATTGTTACTCAGTGAGCTTTCCCCATAGCAATATTTTCCCATGATTAAGTTGGAGATCAGATAACCACCTTATGCAGTATATACCCAATAGCAATTTAAAAAATTCAATATCAGCTGTATTATTCTAAAGACTCATTCCATTTTCAATGCAATATAAGTACAAAATAAAGAGATAAACTACATATAAAATGTAAAACATGGGAAAATTTATCACTTGCAAACATAAAAGCCAAAAGGATAAAAAAAGAGAACAAAAGCAAATGGAGGCCATAAAAGAATGCAGAAAAAAAAAAAAGATAAATCCTCAGCGTTACCTTTTCTATATGCATTTGGCTGGGGTTTATTAAGGTGCATTCACTCTAGTGCAGAATATAATCACCTCTGTAATGCACTTTACTGCCGCGGGCTAAATTAATTTATGCCGTGCTGGAAACGCTGGGGTCTGGTGGATGTGAAAGGACATGGAGCCCCCCCGGGAGCTGAGCTGAGGGTCTCTGCCTGCAGAGTCCCCTCGGGAGCTGAGCTGAGGGTCCCTGCATATGGAACCCCCCCGGGAGCTGAGCTGAGGGTCCCTGCCTGCTGAATCCCCCCAGAAGCTGAGCTGAGGGTCCCTGCCTGCTGAGAGCTGGGGTCACTGAGCGAGAGGGTCCCTGCCTGCTGAGCCCCTTGGGAGCTGAGCTGAGGGTCCCTGCATATGAAACTCCCCCGGGAGCTGAGCTGAGGGTCCCTGCCTGCTGAGCCCCCTTCCCAGCCCTGCCCCTTCCCAGCCCTGTCCCTGTCCATCCCTGTCCCCTCCCAGCCCTGTCCCCGCCCAGCCTTGTTCCTTCCCAGCCGTGTCCCTGCCCCTTCCCATCCCTGTCCCTTCCCAACCCTGTCCTTTCCCAGCGCTGTCTTTTCCCAGCCCTGTCCCTGTCCTTGTCCCTGTCCAGCCCTGTCCCAGCCCTGTCCCTGTCCCTGCCCAGCCCTCTCCCTGTCCAGCCCTGTCCCAGCCCTGTCCCTGTCCCTGTCCAGCCCTGTCCCAGCCCTGTCCCTGCCCAGCCCTGTCCCTGCCCAGCCCTCTCCTGCCTCCCCTGTTCCCTCGGGATCTCCCCCGCTATGGGGCCGCGGTGTGGGGCTGGTCCCCTCCCCGGGTGGGCTCTGGGGGTCCCAGCCCAGCCTGCCCACCTGGAGTGGTCCCCACGCTCCGAGCTCTGGCTCTGCCACCCCTCTGGGTGGTGGCAGGAATGTCCTCGTCTGTGACTGGAGAGGCCAGCACTGAGACTTCTGTCCCTTAAACCCATCCAGTGAACACTTAATGGCTTCTTCCTATCGCTGCAGCTAAGGTCGTGCTAACGACTCCATTGTGAAAGTGTTCTCAGTTATAATTACTGTATTTCCAGTCTAAAAAGTTGCCCCGAGCTGACATTGTGCAGACGTGGTTCCACCCAGACGCAGATGGTTTGTTTCTGTCCCTTTGCTAAATTGCTATTCATGTCACAATCTCCAGTCAATCCAATAGTTCATAAACACAACAACAGATTTTCCATCGGGCACTCTGGGTTCACACAGCCTTTTTCTCGGGAAATAAAAACGCTATTTGTGGGAAAATAACCCCACCAAAACCCAGAAAACATTTGAGAGAGAAACTGGACTCCTGCACTATCCAGTGATCCTTGTTTCATCATTTTGGAGCATCATTATTTCTGTTCCCAAGTCACAAAGTTACTCACTTTTGCTGGTCAGAATCTCCTTGGTCAGAAATAAAGAATCATGAAACTGAGGCAATGGAATGCAGTGTTTACCCAAAAGATAAATGACAGGATGTAAAGTTTCTTGTGTGAATAGCAGTCTGAAAGGGGAGACTTTCCTGTAGGAATAACTTCCAGTGTCAGGCAAAGGTTTGTATCATCGTGGTTACTCCTGGAGAGGTCCCGTAGCTCTTGTGAGTCCGAGCACATTGGAGGTGGGAAAGGTCAGTGGAGCCACGGTGCAAACCCCAGGAAAGCAACACGGGGCCATGTTTCAGGGGTCTTTGTCTCCTCTCTCTGGTTCCTGCAGTACAGCTCCAGGTGAGATTTTGGACTTAGAGGATCTACACTTGAAAGGCTGCCGAGGGGCTGCCCTGGCTGCTTTAATCCAGAGGTGACTGACCCGTTTTGTTTTTGGCAAGCACCGATGGGCTGGGGAGGAGCTGAGTTCGGTGAGAGCCATCGAGGGGGAGCCAGCCTTCTGTCCCGGGACCAGCCCACAACAACTGCACAGGAACCTCCCTCCTTTCTGTGCTGCTTGCAGGACAGCAGGTCTTGTGGGGGCCTCCCGAGAATTTTCCAGTTTATTTTTCCTTTGGCATCAATTTAGGGCAGTTCTGAACTGGGGCTTGTTGTTATGGCAGATTTCCATGGACTAGAAAGACGACACTGGAAGCAAGATAGGAGAACAGGACTAAGAGGAGTTTGGTTTTTCCTTGACACCATTCCCCTCTTAGCACATGACAGGGTTTATTTCCCTCCAGGAATGTGAAAAACAAAGTTCACTTTCTATGTAATTTTTTAAGAGATAAGTTTAATAGAAAATAAGACAATTAGGAGATAGAAAAAAAGCAAAGTACGGCCCGGCCCTGCTGTATCAGAGACGTTCTTTAAATCCCCTTTCTGTTGCATCAGTCTGTTGAATATTCATATTTTTCCATAAACTATTTTCCATACTCAGGATCTGTTTTGCATGGTCCCTCCTTGGGTCCCCCTTTTTAGAGGCATGAGTGTTTCTGGGCTGTGTCTTCATTGTCACCTCCAGCTCGGGCCTTGGTCCAGACTTTCCTCAGATGGGAGATGCTGATAGTTGGTGTATCAATAGCAGGGTCTTCTTTTCATGTTCACTGGGTGTTATCCCAACCAAACAGACAGTTTAAGGATATTTTATCAATAGCAGGGTCTTCTTTACCTGTTCACTGGATGTTATCCTGACCAAACAGACAGTTTAATCATACTATATCAACTACTACCACTATGCCTGATTTTCTTTACTAATAACGGAAATAAAAACCTTATATTCTTAATACAATGTTATTATTCATATAGCACACACCTTGCCAAAAGCCAACTTTATAATATATATCTATAACAAGGGACATCACCTTACCAGCCTGGCTGTGCACGGAGAAGCCTCGTGTGCCCTGTTCCCCTAGGGTCTGCAGGCTGCCTCTGACACCTGACCTGTGCCCTGCACGGGGCTGGGACAGGGAGAGGGGACAGACACCCACGTGGGCAGGACACAGCAGGGGACACGGGCAGGACACAGCAGGGGACAGGGGCAGGGCAGGCAGGACATTTGGGACCAGCCCTGACTTCAGGTGCTGCTCAGCCCTGTGTGTTTCTCCCCACGGCCCTGGCTCAGTGGCCAGCCAGGGGTGCACCCAGCAGCTCCTCTCCTCCTTCACCCTGCTGAGGGGTGCCAGGGGTGTGCAGAGCCAGGGCTGTCCTCAGCTAAAAGTGCTGCCTGCCCCCCACGCTCCTGGGCTGCCCCCTCTGCTCCTTCCTCCCAACAAACCCCAAACCTCACCAAACACCAACACACCTAATTGGGAGTAGGCAATAAACTTGATATGCATGAAAATATGGATGAAAAACTCTGCCCTCAACAGCAGCAGTCTTTTAAAAATTTCCATAATGCTAAGCAGTGTCTTGCTCACATAGCCACGGATGGTGGTGGCTTTGTTGTCATGGATACTGGTACCTACCTTGTTTTCTTTCAGAGATCCATCAAATATGTGCATTTGGATGTTCTCTGGATTTGCCTGAATGTTCTAAGCCCATTTTTACACTAGTAAATAATATTAAACAGCTGTGTAATTTATGCTGGAAGACTGAAGGCACTCCAGCTCAGTAGTTTAACACCCTTTTTTCACCCTTGAGATTTCCAATCTGAGCACTCTGCCCGATGACATTCTCATTGAACCGGAGCATGACTTGCAGGAAACTGTGTTCTTTCTGTAGGGTTTTACTCTGAAGAACCCCTCCACGTACTGACCACTCCCCAGCCACCCATGGGCAGGGGAAGGAGTCACCAGGCTGGTTTTCAAGCATGAGCTGATTCCTTTCAGGACAATTTGAAAGATAATCCCAGCCTAAAATCAAAATCTAGCAAATTTCTGCGTTGCATCTGCTTCATCTTTTTAGTGGAGACAAGAAGGATATTGCAGGCTACAGGCACTGTGAGGAAGTCTTGGAAGCAGGTTCCCCATCTCCGCATCCCTGGAAAAGCAAATCTTGGAAGCAGGTTCCCCATCTCCCCATCCCTGGAAAAGCTGGTACTCCACCTGAAGGTACTGTGCACCTGAAATGGAAGTTTTAAGTCCCAGCAATGGAAGAAAGTCCCAACTCCTGCATTTTGCCTCATCACCTATTCCTCAGTCCAGAGGAACCTCTGTGCTGCCTTTGGGCTGGACAGCAGAGAGCAGGAGATCCCATTAACACTGAGTCCCAGCACTGTCCATCTTCTGTGGCAGTGACAGGGCTTCAGTAATGCCACAAAGGACACGCCAGAGCTGAAACCTTCACATTTTGGGGCTGGTAAAAAAGCCGGGTGATCTCAGTCTGTGTCTGCTGAGTCAGCAGCTGGGTGTAAACTCTGTGACTGCACCCGGGGAGTACAACTCGAGTAGCTCAGGCTGGGTAATGGGCTTGTGCCTATGGTTTTCAGTATTAAATTCAATTAGGTTTCATCTATCAGCAGCAGAGAAAGAAGATGTTGAAATAATAAGACAGGGGAATGATAATGTTCTTAGAAAAGAAGTAACATTTGTCATTATTAAAGAACAAAACTGCAATGGAGTCAACTCCCTTACCTGCAGTTTGTGAAGCTGAGAGTACATCAAATAAACACGGGATAAATATTTGAGATATACACGCACCAACCCCTGCTTCTGAGAGAAAACAACAATTACCTCTGTGCAGTGACTCATTACATGCTTCAGGTTTGCTTTTAAACTGCACCTGAGGCCGAGACACTGAGTGTGCCTCTCGTCCTGTGGCAAACAGCTGGAGGAAAACATGAAACCAGAAAGTCTTAAACAACCTGGGATGACCAAAGAGACTTGGTGAGCTCAGGGCCCAGCTCCTGGGAAACACCAGGGGTTGCCAGGGGCAGTACACAGACCTCTCTGGACAGTGGGATTTGGGGGTTTTGTTTTCTCTTCCAAGGTGGCAGAAATACCAGCCTTGAACACAGGCAGGTGACTGGAAATGGTGACATTTCCAAAAGTAAGAAACTGAGCCCAGGGCAGGGGTGAGCTCAAGGCAGGTGTGAGCTCAGGGCAGGTGTAAGCTCAGATGTTATCCCAAGGCAGGTGTGAGCTCAGGGCAGGCGTGAGCTCAGGGCAGGCGTGAGCTCAGGGTTGGTGTGAGCTCAGGTGTGAGCTCAGATGTGAGCTCAGGGCAGGTGTGAGCTCAGGGCAGGTGTGAGCTCAGGTGTGAGCTCAGGTGTGAGCTCAGGGCAGGTGTGAGCTCAGGTGTGAGCTCAGGTGTGAGCTCAGGGCAGGTGTGAGCTCAGGGCACACCTGCAGGCAGCTCTGGACCTGCAGCTCAATCCAGTGTCTGGGTTGCAGCTCTGGCAGGTGCCAGGCTTGGACTCTGCTGCCTTAACAAGGCCCTTGATGAGAAAATTTCAAAGGAGATCAAAACCTAAGGAAGACCCTGATATTCAAAGGAGGCTGGTGTCTCTTCTTCCCTTTGGAAAAAAAGAAAAGGAAAAAAAAAGAGAGAGAAAGAGAGAAAAGGGAAAAGTATTTCTGTTTCATTTGTGTGTGCATGAACAAATTAGTTTCAGAAGCAATTTTACAGTAATTATGACCATCTCCAATGGATTTGATTTTCAGAAATATTCACTCTTATGTCAAGATGAGAACTTTCACGTCCTGATTTTTTTATTTGATGTTCTAACAATTTAAGGGTTCCAATAATTTGTGTGCATGACTAGACTAGAACAAAAAGACATTTACGACTTCTGAGTTTTGTGACACTGAAAATTTTATGGTGAAGTGAATTTGACCTTTGGAGGATATAAAAAATTCAACGGTAACATGATCTTTATCTCTCAGCACGGCATGTTATGGTCTGTAGTTTCAGCTCCTATTCCCTGATAAAGAGGTGTGTTTGATCTTTTATTCCTCCTAATACTCCAAGTGTCTCATAATTATAAATTTATTTGGTAATCACTGCCATGGTGCTGATACAAGAATCCATTTAGCATTTCTACGTCTGTGGTGGCTCCTTCCGCTGGGGATGCCCTGTGGGAATCACGGATTCTTGCTTTGTTGTCTGGGCTCACGGTGATCACAGAATCACAGAATGGTTTGTGTTGGAAGGGGCTTTTCAGGGCCATCTGCTCCAAGCCCTGTGCAATGAGCAGGACCCGTCCTGCTGGAGCAGGTTGCTCAGAGTGCCTTGGAGCAAGTCTGTCCTCTGGTTTGCAGGAGGGTCATTTCTCCAGTCTGAGATGCTGCCATTTAACAGACATCTTTATCTTTCTTTTGGCAAGAGTGGGATACATTTCCAATTCTTGGGAGCTTTTGCTTATTAAATAACAGAAAATAGTTTCTGGAAGAATCTGAAACAAAATCTGTTACTTTTTCTCCTTGTTCCTGGGCCAGTCCCAGCACAGTGCACCCAGCTGGGGCTGGAAAGGCAGGTGCTGGCCAAGGTGACCTGTCTGGGAGGACGTGCACCAGGCTGTGCTGCGGGTGGGGAGAAATGTTTGTACACGTGTTGTCTGCTATGTAAATACATTTCAGGAGGTGATTTACTGCAGGTAGCACCGTTGTAGTTGGATTTTTGAAGAGTAAGCTGTGAATTTGTGGTCACCTTGAAGGCACCCAGGCTCAGGATCCTTGACAATGTGATTAGAAAAAGTGGTGATAATCACGAGCACTCGGTAATGACCGTGGGTTTTACAGCCAGATCATTTAAACATTCTGAGCAAAAAGATGGCAGGAGAACATTGTTAGTGAGCTCATTAGTCCTCTGAAACTGCCAAGCAAAGCCATTAATGGGGAGAATTGGATTTGATAAGAACGGGATTTGCAAAGGCAATCTTTGAGGACATGGAAAACATGTTTGCTGGGGTTGGTTTCCCAGCTGCTGAAAAACCTGTACAGGGGAGCCCCTGGGCTGGGGGTGCCTCTGCCCCTGTCCCTGCCCCTGCCCCTATCCCTGGCGCTGGCCCTGACCCTGACCCTGTCCCTGTCCCTGCCCCATCCCTGTCCCATCCCTGTCCCTGTCCCTACTCCTGTCCCTGTCCCTACTCCTGTCCCTGTCCCATCCCTGTCCATGTCCCTGTCCCTGTCCCTGTCCCTGCCCCTGTCCCTGCCTCTGCCCCTGTCCCTGTCCCTGTCCCTGTCCCTGCCTCTGCCCCTGTCCCTGTCCCTGACCCTGTCCCTGTCCCTGTCCCTGTCCCTGCCCCTGTCCCTGTCCCTGTCCCTGACCCTGTCCCTGTCCCTGCCTCTGCCCCTGTCCCTGTCCCTGTCCCTGCCCCTGCCCCTGCCCCTGTCCCTGCTCCTGCCCCTGTCCCTGTCCCTGCCCCTGTCCCTGACCCTGACCCTGTCCCTGCCCCATCCCTGTCCCATCCCTGTCCCTGTCCCTGTCCCTGTCCCTGTGCCTGTCCCTGTCCCTGTCCCTGTCCCTGTCCCTGTCCCTGTCCCTGTCCCTGTCCCTGTGTGGTTCTCACTGGATGAGCTCTGCCTGGTGTTGGCATTTCCTTGGATATCTCTTCTGCAGGTCAGCAGTGAATGAGGCACTCAGCACGCACAAAAAAACAAACAAAGAAACAAACAAATGCTGATTCATGCCTCTCTTTCCTTCCACTATTTATTTTCCATCATGTTTTCATTAACCTTATTCTCTAAATTTCCCTGGACTCCTCTTTGGCTGGGTGTGACAGAATTTTTTTGTGCTACTTCTGTCACCTAATCCTTCACTTTTCCAGACTGTGGTTGAGCTGTGGAGGGCTCCCTCCTCCACTGCAATTCAGCCTTGAGTGGGTCTTGCACGAGCTATGCTGGGTCCTTCATGTGGAAGGATCTCCTTCATGTGGAGATCAAGGGAGTTTCCAGACACCCTTTGTAAGGAGCCTGGGGGCACAGCTCACACAGAGAACACAGAGCCAGGTACAGGAGTTGGGTGTGAGGATATGGGGAGCCTGGTTTAGGTGAGCAGAGCCCTGCCTGGGGGCACAGATCACACAGAGAACACAGAGCCATGAACAGGAATTGGGTGTGAGGGTTTGGGGAGCCTGGTTTATGTGAGCAGAGCCCTGCAGGGAGGCACAGATCACACAGAGAACACAGAGCCAGGGACAGGAGTTGGGTTGTGGGAGTTTGGGGGCCTGGTGTCAATGGACAGAGCCCTGTCTGGGGGCTCAGGTCACACAGAGAACACAGAGCCAGGGACAGGAGTTGGGTGTGGGAGTTTGGGGAGCCTGGTTTAGGTGAGCAGAGCCCTGCAGGGAGGCACAGATCACACAGAGAACACAGAGCCATGGACAGGAGTTGGGTGTGGGAGTTTGGGGGGCCTGGTTTATGTGAGCAGAGCCCTGCAGGGAGGCACAGATCACACAGAGAACACAGAGCCAGGTACAGGAGTTGGGTGTGGGAATTTGGGGGCCTGGTTTCAATGGACAGAGCCCTGTAGGGAGGCACAGATCACACAGAGAACACAGAGCCAGGGACAGGAGTTGGGTGTGGGAATTTGGGGGCCTGGTTTCAATGGACAGAGCCCTGCAGGGAGGCACAGATCACACAGAGAACACAGAGCCATGGACAGGAATTTGGTGTGGGGATATGGGTAGCCTGGTTTAGGTGAGCAGAGCCCTGCAGGGAGGCACCTCCTGTGTCTGGCCAGGCCCCCAGTGCTCCCAGCCCACGCCACATCCCTGGCACAGCCCAGCCCTGCAGGGGTACAGGTAGAGCCCCCCTTTGTGACAAACACAAGGTGACAAGATGCACTCAGTAAACATTGAGAAGTCTGAGTTACCCCGGGAAGGAAAGAAGCATGGGCAAAACAAGCCATGTTTTATGAATAATTTTCCTTTTCCCAAGGTTGTAGTTCCTTTTATGTTCCATAAACAAAACACTGTGGACTTTTGTTCTCCCAGAAAAACACAGCCCGTCAGGTAAGGAGCATTTCAGCTTGGGAGTAACATGTTCAGCCCTGAAAGCAAGAGGCTTCGATAATCTAAACATTTAATATTGGAGTATTTGCACAGGACCAGTGTTATTAATGATAAGAGGGCTGATTGGGTGTGAAAGTAACTAGTCAAAGGTTTTTGTGAGCAATATAGCAATAAGAGATTGCCAGTGCCAGAATCAGGGCTTCAGGCACAGGGGAAAATGGTCACCCTTATTCATTTATTTATAGTCACATTTATTTATTTAATCATTCATGGTGAAACTGGCTGCTTTTCTTTTATGGCACAAGAATTATCATCCTCCTTTAGCCCAGACGCTGCTTTTCCTCCTAACACTGAACTCCTTTGTGCTCAATTTCTTTCTTGAGCAGCAAAGCTGCTGGCTCTGGGCTCTCCTGCAGCTCTGCACAGCCTTGGAGTGAGAGAGGCTGCACATCTGGCTGTGCCTGACGCTGCACATCTGGCTGTGGGCGATGCTGCACATCTCCTGCTGCCCCGGGCAGGACTGAAAGGTCTGTGCTCCATTCTGGCCCAGCAGCCTGTGTCTGGGGATGGGAGGGGCTGCACGGCACCACTTCCAGGTGAGTCACACGCCCCCAGCTCTCACCTTGGCAAATTGCAGAAGGAAAGGCACAGACCTTCAAAAACACGGGTTTGTAACAGCTGGGTGGGGACAGACACTGCCCTGAGCCGCTCTCTGTTCCTGCACACATGTGCCAGCCATTGCCACCCCTGCCAGCTGGGCCAGAGGGCTTTTGGCACCTGCCCTTCAGGTGAGGAGTGCAGGGGCTTCAGAGGGGTTTTGGCACCTGCCCTTCAGGTGAGGACTGCAGGGGGTTCAGAGGGCTTTTCACACCTGCCCTTCAGGTGAGGAGTGCAGGGGGTTTAGAGGGGTTTTCACACCTGCCCTTCAGGTGAGGACTGCAGGGGGTTCAGAGGGCTTTTGACACCTGCCCTTCAGGTGAGGAGTGCAGGTGTGACCGTTTCAGGGCACACGAAGAACAAGGCAGACCCAGCAGGTCAAGGGAAAGCTTCTCTTATTTTTTTAATTGTATGACTCCATTACTTATATACATTTGTACAGAGGTCAAGAGATTGGCTACACAGGTTGCCACCTCTTCCACCTGGATGGTGAACATCACCATCCATCACAATTCTCCTCCCAGAGGAGAAAAATGTAAACAATATACTTTGTTTATGGCCATGCATGAGAAACTCCAGTTCCGGAATGTAAACAATCAGAAGGCTTTTGCATTGGGGCTACATGCAGGAGTGCAGGGGGTTCAGAGGGTTTTTGACACCTGCCCTTCAGGTGAGGAGCACAGGAGTGCAGGGGAGCAGCCGGGGGCTGGGCTGCAGCTGGATGTCGCCTTTGGGAGGTGACAGCTGCCTCGGGGAATCAGCCTGGGCTGGTTCTCTCCCCTCCTCGGGGGAGTGAAAGGCGATGCATGCTCTGCCTTGGCCGCTGAGGGCGTTTAATACCCCAAAATAATAGACTAGGGTGTAATTAACCCCTAAGTACAAGGCGTCCCTCCCAGAACACAGCTGTGTGAGCTGTTCACAGTCACAGATGTGTTTGTGCTTTGCAAAGCACCCCTGCAAGGACTTCTGTTGGTGCTTCCTCCTCCGCAGCCCCAGGGTGACTGTCAGGCAAGGGGGGTCCTGTCCCCAGTGTCCATCAGACGTTCGTATTGCCCCCCACCCCGGGAGACTTTAAAACCTGCTGCAGTGTTGGTTTCACATACCACATGCTAATTCAATTATAACGAAATAAGATGCTAAAAGTAAACGCCTGGAAAGTTAAAAAAAAAAAAAAAAAGTTAATTTGTGTTGGAATATTGAAGTTCTGACTTTACATATTTCCCTTCTTCCCCGGGAAAGGGAGAGGGGAGGGAAATTCGAGGGGTGGTGGTTTGCAGCAGTGCTTTGCATCCTGCCTGTCCCTGCTCCTGTCCCTGCTCCTGCCCATGCTCTGCCTGACACCTCCTCTCAGGGCTCGGGAATCTCAGCTGCCGCGAGGAGATTGGGAGCTTTGCTCCTGGAATTATCAGTGCTCAGCCAGAGCTGGGGTCGTGCTGAGCTCCCTGACCTCGCGGTATCATCACAAAACAATCTTTGTGCAGGATCCAGCAGCCTCAGCAGTTCCTGTAGGATGTCATACTCCAAGGATCTCAGGGGAGTCTGCCTTTATTTAGAATCATTTTCATTCAAACTCTTGAAAATTTGGGATATTTTTTTCCCTTCCGGACTGAAGTTAGGTTTTGGCAGCACCTCAGCTGTGGTGTTGCCTTTTTTTTTCCCCAGATTTTTGTCGATGCTCCCAGAGGAGCCCGAGGGGATGGTGTGCCTGAGAGCTGAAATTCCTCCTGTGTTACAGCAGTGTGTGTGAGCCCACCCAGCAGTGCCCAGGTCTGGGAGCACCTGGGGAGGGCTCTGTGCCCAGGTGAGCAGAGCCCATGGCCTGGGCACCTGGGGAGGGCTCTGTGCCCCTCAGGGAGGGCTCTGTGCCCAGGTGAGCAGAGCCCATGGCCCGGGCACCTCGGGAGGGCTCTGTGCCCCTCAGGGAGGGCTCCGTGCCCAGGTGAGCAGAGCCCATGGCCCGGGCACCTGGGGAGGGCTCTGTGCCCCTCAGGGAGGGCTCTGTGCCCAGGTGAGCAGAGCCCATGGCCTGGACACCTCAGGAGGGCTCCGTGCCCAGGTGAGCAGAATCCACCAGCCCTGGCACCTTGGGAGGGCTCTGTGCCCCTCGGGGGGGGCTCCATGCCCAGGTGAGCAGAGCCCATGGCCTGGACACCTTGGGAAGGCTCCGTGCCCCTCAGGGAGGGCTCTGTGCCCAGGTGAGCAGACTCCACCAGCCCGGTCACCTGGGGAGGGCTCCGTGCCCAGGTGAGCAGAGCCCACCTGCCCCGGGCACCTCGGGAGGGCTCCGTGCCCAGGTGAGCAGAACCCATGGCCTGGGCACCTGGGAAGGGCTCTGTGCCCAGGTGAGCAGAGCCCATGGCCCGGGTACCTTGGGAGGGCTCTGTGCCCCTCGGGGAGGGCTCTGTGCCCAGGTGAGCAGAGCCCACCTGCCCCGGGTACCTTGGGAGGGCTCTGTGCCCAGGTGAGCAGAGCCCACGGCCCAGGCACCTCCGGGCAGGAGGTTGGAATTGGATGGTCCTGAAGGTCTGTTCCAACCCAGGCCGTTCTCTCACTGTGTGGGGCACATGAACACCCCCCCGAAGCCAGGCCCTGCTGCCCCCCCTGGCTGCAGCCACCCCACACCATTTAGGAGCTGAGAAATGGTGAGTGTGCTGAGCTGTCACAGCCCCGAGCTGGCAGAGCTGCTTCTGTGACGGATAAAGTGGGAAACTTCACAGCCCCGGGTGGTGCTGGGCTTCACACCCCCACGTGTGTCACCGTCTGGGTTAATGTGCTCCCAGCAATGAACGTGGGACAGCACTGCCTGGGCACACAGCCCCTGCCACTTGTGCCACTTTTCCCCTGCTGGCTGTGCCCTTTGCTGCCTCTGGGGCTGTTACCTCACTGGTGGGGCTGTTTGTGATGAGAGAGGGTGAGTCCCAGTGCCAGTGTCTCTATAGGACACGAAATGAAGGACACTCACACAGTCAGTCATCAGGGCAAAAAGAGGGTGTTTATTTTTCCAACTCGATTTATATAGATTTTGGACAGTGACCACGGATTGAACAAGGTTGACATCTCTCCAACCACACTGGTCAAACTAGATGTCCATCAACTGTCCTTCCTCAGAGAGGAATGTGAAAAACATAATTTGTTTATGTCACAATGCAGAACTCCAGTACAAGAATGCAAACATCAGAAGGCTGAAAAAGATCAGGGCGACACCCGGGCCCTGTGGTGGCACTGGGGGGATGCTGTGGCACCCAGGTGGCTCTGGGGACAGCAGCTCTGGAGACCCTGGCACAGTTTGCCATCCCTGCAGCCTCTGTAAACAGGAGTTCCTTCAGCAGGGAGATGAGGGAACTGATCAGTGCATGAATCTCCTCACAGGCAGACATTATGGCAAATATTTATTAAGGACCTGTTGCTATAGGACCGAAATGAAAGACACTCACACAGTCAGTCGTCAGGGCAAAAGAGGGAAGTTTATTTTTCGACCTTGATTTATATAGATTTTGGACAATGACCACAGATTGGACGATGAGGTTGACACCTCTCCAACCACACTGGTCAAACTAGGAGTCCATCAATTGTCCCTCCTCCAGAGAGGAATGATGAGCCAGAAGAACAGTTTACAATAACATCTCTTTTGTTTACATGAGAAATCTGTGAGAAACTCCACTACAAAAACGCAAACATCAGAAGGCTGAAAAAGATCAGGGTGCCACACCAGCACCCCTTCACCTGCAGAGCAGCCCCTTCAGCCATGTGCATGTGGGCCTCGTGCTCCATGGACCTTCCTCCTGTGGGTAAAGCTCATCCATGGCTTTGGCATCTCCCCTTGTTAACAGAGCAAGAGGAGTAATACCTACACAGGAAAATGGCTTTAAGCCAAAGGAGGGTGGATTTTAATTGGATGTTAGGAAGAAATTGTTCCCTGGCAGGGTGGGCAGGCCCTGGCACGGGGTGCTCAGAGAAGCTGTGGCTGCCCCTGGATCCCTGGCAGTGCCCAAGGCCACTTGGAGCAGCCCGGGATGGTGGAAGCTGTCACCACACCAGTCCTGCTGTGACCTCCAGGCTGTCACGAGGGCTGCTGTGACCTCCAGGGTGTCACCAGGGCTGCTGTGGCCTCCAGGCTGTCACCACATCAGGGCTGCTGTGACCTCCAGGGTGTCACCAGGGCTGCTGTGGCCTCTAGGGTGTCACCATACCAGTCCTGCTGTGGCATCCAGACTGTCACCAGGGCTGCTGTGGCCTCCAGGGTGTCACCACACCAGTCCTGCTGTGGCATCCAGACTGTCACCACACCAGTCCTGCTGTGGCTGAGCAGCCTCTGGGGCAGCCCTGTCTGTGGGACAGAGCCCAGGGGGGCACTGGGGTCAGGGAGCTGCCAAAGCCCCGTGCTGGGAACAGCGGAGGATGCTCACACAGCCACCTCAGGAGCCTTATCACACCAGGGTGTCCTGGGAAAATAAATATTTATGAGG
This sequence comes from Argya squamiceps, assembly GCA_037834095.1. NCBI lineage: Eukaryota > Metazoa > Chordata > Aves > Passeriformes > Leiothrichidae > Argya > Argya squamiceps. Next base: position 296,175 of record JBBMKD010000005.1, read on the forward strand.
AAAAGCCACAAATTGCCAAGTTATTCTGCAAATTATCAGAGAACTGGAACATATTGTGGAAGGAAAAGGTATTTTCTGAAAAGACTTTTCAAGCACAATGCCTCATTCTCTGCAATGTTCATCTTCAAAAACCAAGAATGGGGAAGGATTAATGGTCCAGGACCCTGCCAATTCGCACTTCCCGGAACAAAGAACAAAGATGTAAAGCCTGTCTTCAAATGTCCCTGTTTTCTACAAAGGAATATAATTTTTGCTTCTGTCATCATTTCAAGAAATAGTTTCTCCACAATGATTTCTCTTCCAAAGTCAAAGAGTTGAAATCTTGCAGAAAAAAAAAAAAAAAAAAAAAAAAAAGGAGGAAGAAAAAACCCTTGCATTTTCTGAGGAAAAAAAATAAAAAACCAACCCAGCAACACAGGCTCTTATTTTGCTGGCAGAGGCAGAAATCACTTGAAACAAGAAGAAAGAAGGAGAAGCTGAACATGTTTCAATTAAAAAAAACATTATTAGCTCACAAAGGAAGAGATAAGGGAGGCTTTGCTGTTCAGGAGGGCGCTGGGGCTGCCTGCTGTCAGCAGTGCCCCCCCGGGGGGACTGGGGGAATGATGCCCACTGCCTGCCAGGACGGGGCTGGGCTGGCACTGGGAGTGCCCCAGGCTGTGTCCTGGCCCTTCCCTGGCATCCCACCTGCTCAGCAGGGCTGGGAAAGGGGAAAATGAAATGTTAGTTTGTCTGCCTTTGGAGTTTGATTCCAAACACCTCTCGCCTGGCAGAGGCTGGAGGGGTGGGGAAGGGCTGTGGAGCTCCTCAGGCAGCTGTGGAGGTGACACTGAGGGGTGGCCTTGGTGACCAGGGGGTCAAGGCAGAGGAGTTTCTCTGCAAAACACTCCTTACGTGTGCACAGGTGGGTGAACCTTGAACCCACGGGGCTTTGCTCCTGGGATCTGTGTGGCTTTGGTGTGTGGGCAAAACCAGGTCCTGCTGCCAGGCAGAGCCCCCCTGCTTGACCACCCAGTGCATGCTCAGAAGCAGAATTATTTGGACTGAAAGGAAATTCGGATGACGCACAAAAAGTCTGGTAAGAAACGAATCCAAATTGTTCTTGCTGCTCACACTAAGAGCAAACACAACACAGAGAAGATGCTCTGGCAGCATCATGTGGCTGATGGTCACCAGAGAGCTCATTTTTGTGAATATCTCTTAATTTCCAGGCACTTGTTGTGTGCTTATAAATAAGTAATCACATCTCATCTGGAAACAGACACTTAGGAAATGGCATTTCTGGGGCTGTAACATTGCTATGCAGAGAACACACTTTGAGGGCAGCAATCTGACAAGTTAAATGCCTGGCGATGCCCACGGCTGTCCTGGCTGCCCATGAACTCTGTGGCTTTTGAACTTTATTTATTATGGATGATACAATGAGAGCCTGACTGCTCCTGAGCAGCAAGGTACTGCTGAACATAATGAGCAGCAGCTCGTCTAACCAGTGGTGACCTGCTCAGCCCCCAGGCTGTCACTGTGTGGATGTTTTCCATGCCAGAGTCGCCGTGTTAATCCATCATTTTGGACAGTGGCACTTCCAGGGGTGACGCTGCCGTGGTGTCACACAACACTAATTAGCTGTCACTGTCACGTTGCTCTTGGAGCTGTGGGGGTGGCACGTCCAGCAGGGTGTGAGGAGTCAGCAGCCGGAGTCCCCTTGTCCCCAGGGAGGTCTGGGCTGGGGCTGGAGTGCAGGAGCCCTCGGGAAGGCACAGGAGGAGTGCCTTGTGTCTGCTGGGTTCTCAGGGGAATGTCTGCCTGCGCTGGAGAGATGAAAAGCTGATGCTTTGCTCTGCTCTCCTCCCACAACATCTCCTCCTCCACAGCTGGTGTGTGGGGTCCCTTCCTGCTGCTGAGTCACTGGTCCTTTGCTGCTCCACGGGAGCTGTGTCTGCCTGAGGAGTGAGGGACAGCTGTGAGCCACACCACACACTGCCCACGGCCTCCTCCTCACCTGCCTTGGGATGGCTCTGGGGGACATGGGGCAGGAATTGTGCCTCAGTATAATAAACAGTTCAAATTCCCCTTCTCCTGTCCCTTTCCAATGAAAAGTCGTCTGGATTTTTTTTCCCCCAAACAATATTTTAACCACAGCTCTGCATATTTCCTCTGTTCTTTCTGGATGCTGCTTTTAAGGTTTTATGGTGTTTCTCTGCATATTTCCTCTATTCTTTCTGGATACTGCTTTTAAGGTTTTACACTGTTTGGAATTGCGAAAGGGTCATTGTGAACTTACACCTCAAGCTACAAGATGAATATATAATTACACACCCTACACCTCCCTCCCTCCCTCCCTCCCTCCCTGTCTCATATGACTGACCTGGCAGGTTCACTCTAATGCTCCTCCTGAAAAATGAGTGATGGATCTTGCTCAAGCTCCAGAAATGGCAACACTCTCCAAGGCAAGAAAGGTGGGACCATCTCCTGCCTAGACAATAAACAGGACTTTCTCTTTGGTGTCCAGGTAGCTGAGCATAAATTAATCATCAGCCTGCAGTGGAGGAAATGTTCCCATTTGCTCGGCAGCAGAGGGATTCAGCTCCTGCTTCATGAATTCTTTATTGTTAAATCTTATATACTGTGTAAATGAGCTATGAGTGCCTGCAGCTTACTAACAAGGGCAGAACAGGATTTCATGGCCAGTTCTCACACCCCTGAGGGCTTGTGGTCAGCAGCAGGTGAGGAAATTCGGACCCATCCTGTGATTTCAGTTTGGATCCCTTGCTCTTCCTGCAGCTTCTCTGGAATGTCACCCAGCTGTGACCTCCTCAGACACTTTGCTGTGGCTGCTCCTGGGGCACCCGATGGTTCTGAGTGCTGGAATGGCTGGAGAGGTGACAGGGAAGGTCCCAGGCTGGGCTGGGAGGTCGGGTGGAGCTCGGGCAGGACCCAGGGCCCCATCCTGGGCTGGAGGAAGCTTCCAGGCCCTGGATAGAGGAGGCAGGGAGGTGGTTTGGGGACATTAGGGTGTGTTTGTTGTGATCTTGGGGCCCTGAGGATTTGGGGTACGGGATGGAAGGATCACAGCATCTCAGGCTGGCTGAGGTTGGCAGGGACACCTCGGGGTGGCTGCTCCCTGAGCTGCATGGAGAGTTCACTGTTAAAACAGAAGAGCTCCACCTTATAAACCGTTGCCTCCCTGAAATGTGGCACAAGACATGATGTGTGCAGCTACAGCATTGGCCCCACAGGTCATTGGAAAGTCAGAGACATCTACAGATGCTGACAAGCAAAACTTTTAACTGGTGAGGCCCCTGGGAGGGGGCAGAACTGCCCTGGTGGGCTCCCTTCTTGAGGAGGACATGCAGGTCCCTGCTGTGAGCATTGCAGGGCTTGATGACATCAGTGAGCTGTCTGCTCAGGCAGCTGCCTATCCCAGACTGGCACCCTGAGCACCAGGTGTGAGACTGCTGATGGTTTGGGACAGAATTCAGCTCCGTGAACTCTTGGGGTGTCTGTTGATGCAGAGAGAGAACTCTGCCTTCTGGCTTGTGGTGAAGCCACTGCTCCTTCAGAGCCCTCCTCCCCCTCTGGTGCTCCTTAGGGTGGGCTCTAAACCCCCTGAGGGCAACAGCTCTGGACTAGAGGAGGGGACACTTGGATTAGGGATTAGAGGGGAATAGATATGGGGTTAGAGGGGAATAGATTAGGGATTAGAGGGGAATCCCTCCCTGGGAGGGTGGGCAGGCCCTGGCACAGGGTGCCCAGAGCAGCTGTGGCTGCCCCTGGATCCCTGGCAGTGCCCAAGGCCAGGTTGGACACTGGGCTTGGAGCGGCCTGGGACAGTGGGAGGTGTCCCTGCCCATGGCAGGGGTGGCACTGGAGGGGCTCTGAGATCCTTTCCCACCCAAACCAGTCTGTGACTCTCTGATCAGACATTTTGCCATCTTCCCAAAGCCCTTTGTGCTGCCACTTCCCACGCTGGGATGCAGCTCCAGCTCCGTAGTAGGAGGACAGCTCCAAGGATGGAGGTAATAATCTCTCTCCTTTTCTCTCCTGCTTATTGTTTTTTCTAACTGCCAACTCCATCTTGTCTGTACAGATAATTTCTATACAATAAGCCTAGTGGAACAGCTTCAAGTGTTCAGTGTAATGACGGGAGCAGTGAGGCAGCTAGGTAGATAATTTATTTGATTTCAAAATGCTGCCACATTTATACATGGAAAACTTTAAAGAAAATTAAACTCATTAAAAGCCCCCACATAAATTGTTTTTGCAACAAAGCAATTAAGAAATCTCGCCTCTCCAGCACGGTGGGCAACATTCTAAATAAAATAAAGCCCAAATTACCTTTTGCTGGAAACAAAGTAAAAGCTATCTCTTGTGACTTAATAAGAAATGGGGGTTTTAGAATTAATACAAAGATTTAGCAGCTTCCTTCCGTATATGTTGCTAAGCATTTTTCTGAAATTGCCTCAGAAAAAAAAGCAAACAATGCAGAAGGATCACATCCATGAGAGAGTTTGGGGTTTTTTTACCCAACTAAATTACAATGCTCTACAATACAGAAAAAAGAGTCAAGGATTTTATTTTCTTTCTCCAATACAAGTGCAGAGAGGTTTGACAAGGTTTTGTTTGGATTTATTTTCATTATCTTACCTCCAGACGAGTCTTTAAAGCCCCCCTACCCCCCTGGTTTCTATGGGAACAGAGCAATAACACTGCAGGGATGGACTGCAGGCTGTGGGCCCTGTCCTGTGAGTGCTGGGGAGAAGGGGAGCAGCTTTTCCCCGGGCCAGCTGTGCCTGTGAGAGCTGTGACAGCCCCACAGAGGCTGCCAGGACAGGCCCTGGTGACACCAGGGGTGACACCGTGGCTGTGCAGCAGAGGGATGATGAAGCTGAGGTGATGAAGGGCAGGGAGGGATGCTGGCCCAGGCAGTGACCCCTGCCCAGGTGCCTCCCTGGGGGATGTGCTCCCCTCCCTCTGCTCCCCTCCCTGGAGCTGTGCTGGGCCTGAGGGGCTCTGCTGTGATGCACCCCGGGGTGGGGGTCACAGAATGACAAATGGTTGGGGTTGGAAAAGCCCTCTAAGGTCATCGAGTGCAACTGCCCACCCAGCACTGTCCTCCACTGAGCCTGTCCCCAGGGCTGTTCCTATCTCACGGGGCTGTGGGGGGCCAGCTGTCACTGTCCTGCATGGTGGCACCATCAGAGCACCTCCCTGGGCTGTGAGAGCGAGGTCAGAGTGAGGATTGTGAGCAGCTCATTCATAAACTGCAGCCATGCAGGGGAAATATGAACCTGCTGAGATGTTCCTGCTGGACAAAGCTGTCCCTGCTCCTCTTGGGAAGACCCTGATGGAGAGCCCCTCTCTCCTGCAGGGTCTCCAGGCAGCAACTGATAGAACGAGAGGACACAGTCTTAAGCTGTGTCAGGGGAAATATAGGTTGGATATTAGGAAGTTTTTCACTGAAAGGGTGATTAAATACTGGAATGGTCTGCCCGGGGAGGTGGTGGAGTCACCATCCCTGGATGTGT